>JANDJT010000060.1:1736404-1769679 GCA_024331685.1 Stegophilus panzeri
TTTCTTTCCAAAGCTTTTGCATTATAGTTTTTCTTTCTTTCTGTTTTCTTTCTTTCTTTCTTTCTTTCTTTCTTTCTAAAGCTTTTGCATTATAGTTTTTCTTTCTTTCTGTTTTCTTTCTTTCTTTCTTTCTTTCTTTCTTTCTTTCTAAAGCTTTTGCATTATAGTTTTTCTTTCTTTGTTTTCTTTCTTTCTGTTTTCTTTCTTTCTTTCTTTCTAAAGCTTTTGCATTATAGAGTTGTTCTTTCTTCCTTTCTTTCTTTATTTCTTACATTTTTTGGATATAGTCTTTCTTTCTTCCCTCCCTTTCCATAGCCTTCCTTGAAAAAATTTGCGCTGGCATTCGAGAAAATAATGGCACCCTTGTGCTACTACCTTCATGACCAAATGGGAAGTTTCAAAAGACCATTTGAACTCTCCTCACCTTCTTTTACTCTGCAGATAAATGATCCTTTTTTTGCACAAAATGAGAGGATACACATTTTGTACAGTGTGACCTGCGACAGAGATTTAGCTTTTTGTATTTCTAACCCTCTCTCAGGTACAGCGATCACTCACTCCACTACTCTTAGTTCAGTTTGTTTCTGGAAAGATCAAGCTATTTATTTATTTATTATTTTTTTAAAATGTCTCCGCTAATAGTGCTCTACTAAAATAATCAGTTAAGCGAGTAGTGTTGATACTTCCCTGCACTGCGGATATCTGAGAGCTTCATGCCTAGCGTTTTCTGAAGTTCTTGTGAGCGCTGCTTTATAAACTAGTGTCAGCGTGGGCGTTAGCTGTACGCCTGACTGTTTAATGTTACTTCAACAATAAACCTCGACGTGCTTGAGAAGTGCAGGAAAGAAGAACCCAAGCGATAGGAACACTGTGTGTTATTACAGTTTGTTTACGCTCATAAATAAATACAGCGCTGTAAAAGGCCTCGGGTTATTTGGGCTGAGAAAGAAAGAGTTGGCTGTTAAATTCACCGACATTAAACCTGAAATACAAACTTACAGTGTGATCCTCTGTTAATTAGAGCAGTAGATAAATGCAGGAAGTGGCAGAGCAGCAACAAAAACGTGTAATAAACGCAATTTTACCTTAAACTTGCCACATGCTGTGAGTACTTACTTGCAATATGGACGAGAAAAAAAAACCAAAAACCCACGAATGTGTAGCTTTATCATTTCTATGTTAGTCTTCAGCTGTCCAGTTTGGGTGAGACTGTACCCATGACTGTACCCTTCAGTTTGCTGTTCTTGGCTGACATGAGTGTTGAGATGCTTTTCTACTCACCACGGTTGTAAAGAGTGATTATGAGTTACTATAGACTTCCTGTAAGCTCAAACCAATCTGGCTATTCTCCTCTGAGCTCTCTCGTCAACAACAAGCCGTTTCCACCCACAGAACTGAGTCTTCGGTGCTTTCTAACAGTCAGAGGAAAAGCTTTTTTTTTTAATGTTCTGGCTCCGCCCTCCATCCGCAAACCGGCACTTGAGCACGCCCGAAACCACCACAGAAATAACTATTGAGCATGTCAGCAGAGATTCCTAACTATAAATGATTTGAAAATAGAGAAAGATATCTTGGAACACAGCGTCAAACTCCCTTAAAAAAAAAAAAAAATCGAAACAAGCATTCTTTTTCTTGTTTATTCTATGAGCAGGTCTCAGTGGTGCATATTTTCAGTACATTCCTGCTCAGGCAGGTTTTGTCTGGATGGTGTCTGGGGGAATTAAAGTAAAATGCTACACTAAGCAAAAGATCAGATCTGAAATAGCAATGAGTCCCCCCGCCATCCCCCCGTGTTAATGTTAGTGGAATATTAATAACGCACCAAAAGCTATATTTGCATAGTTGCCTTTCAGGCATGACTGTGCTTAATCATCTCTAGATAATTAAATAGCTATGAGTGAATATAATACATCACAAGGAAACTTTACTTGATTAAACATGGTGCCCTGCCAGGACCAGATGGTCGTAGGTTCGAATCTCAGAACAGCCCGAGAGCCAAAAATCTACTTATGCTACTTTTTGAGCGAGATGATTAGCCGTCTTTTGTTCGAGCACATCGTGTACTCTTTCTCCATCCTGCTCCTTGAGGACCGCTGCAATCTGAGGAAACGTGTATGTGCGCAGTTAAAGGTTCTAATCGTTCTAAAAGGGTTCTAGCCCGGGTTTCCCAAAAGCATTGCAAAGTGACGATCATTTTAAAAGGGAGAGAGGGAGAGAGAGAGATAGAAAGAGAGAGAGAGAGAGAGAGAGTTCAGTGAGATGCTCTCTCTACCGTTTAGTTATGATCTTCGTGCGGTGATGCCTTTGGGAAACTCGACCTTAATATGGAAACATTGCTGGAAGGTTCTATACAGAACCGTTGAGAGTTCTTCTAACTCTGGTTTGGTTTCATGCTGCATGTAAATGAAATGAAGCAAAAAGCAAAGAAATAAATGAAAGTAAAAAATACGTAGGCTGAGGGGCGTGTAAGCGCTTCGTTAGTCGGAAATATGGTGTAGGGAAAAAGTAAGACAAAACCCGTTTAATTAAATTACACAATTATACAGTCACGGCTTCTTTAAGTTCATGTTCAAAACAAAACATCAGAGTATTTCAGAATCTCCACAAATAATGATAGTTATACATTTCTTTCTTTCTTTCTTTCTTTCTTCCATCCATTCTTTCTTTCTGTCAATTTTTGACAATTACTGAATATTTCTTGCTTTCTTTTTCCCCCTCGTTGTTCCAGACAGGCTGGTATGAATATTTCAGAATCTCCTTGGATTTTCATACATTTTCAGCTCTATAGATTTGACTGAAAATGGTGCGAAAAACTAAAAACATACAACGAGCAGCAGTTCTGCGAGTGGAAACATGTTTTCGGTCAGAGGTCAGAGGTCAGAGGAGAACGGACAGATAACCGTTGAGCAGAAAAGCATTTCAGTATTCCTCAAACCTTAAAGCAACAACAGCATCAGGTTCCACTTCTGTCAGGTAAGAACAGGAAGCTGAGGTTACAGTGGCGTACAATGGATCTTTCTTTCTTTCTTTTTTTCTTCATTTGACAATTACTGCAAATTTCTTTATTTCTTCCTTTCTACATTTTTGACAATTACTGAATATTTCTTTCTTTCTTCCTTCATTTCTTGACAGTTACTTTATATTTCTTTCTTTCTGTCCAAAATTACCCCCCCTTCCCTCTCTCATATATTTTAAAGAATGAATCAGACTTTTTATCAGTTTACAGTTATCTTGTGATTCCTCTTCTTCCTCTTCGTTACAGCAGCTGTATATACTGTATAAAATAATATAATATAATGAGGAGAAGCTAAAGGAAAGATGAGGGGTAATTAGCGATGGTCACGCTCATCCTTCTGTTCACTTTAACTCAGTGTATGGACGGTTATTGATTACTGTCTCCATGAGGAAAGCTGGGTTTGTATATAAAGAGGCCACAGGAAGCAAGGTGTAGATTAGACATCGGGAGCTCAGATCTGACAGCGTGATGATTCAGGAGAAAGCTGCGGGAAAGCGTTAGCCTCTTTTTTATTTCTAGAAAACTGACGCATGTGGCATTAATTAGCGGAGGCTAATCTAGACCTAACACACACAGCTCTCTGCCTCTTCGCTTGCCTTATCTCATTCAGAGTCACCCTGCACATCTGCTTTCATATCACACACTTCATCTGGAGAGGCTTGGAGACCGCGGTGGAGGATTTACGAGTGCTGACGACGAGAGGCAGCAGTGGGGTTTATTCCCCAAAAGGCTACTTATGTAAATTTGCTTAACATGCAGAGTCAGACCTTCACACTTGTGATGAATACAGTACACAAGCAGGATTCATGGTTTTTTTCTTTGAAAGACTCCAAAAATAGGATTTATTCAGAACAGAGTGTAAAATAAGTAAAGAAAAGCCTGACACTTGAAACACTGCAGTGAAACAAATTCATTATTACTATTCACCAATCAGCCAGAACATTAAAACCACCTGCGTAATATCGTGTAGGTCCTCCTCCTCTTGTGCCACCAAAACAGCTCTGAGGCGTCGAGGCATGGACTCCACGAGACCTCTGAAGGTGTGCTGTGGGATCTGGCACCGAGACGTTAGCAGCAGATCCCTTAAGTCCTGTAAGTTGTGAGGTGGGTCCTCCGTGGATCGGACTTGTTTGTCCAGAACATCCAACAGACGCTGGATCGGATTGAGATCTATAGAATTTGGAGACCAATTCAACAACTTGCATTTCTCTGGTCAGATAAAACGAAAAATTAACTCTCTGGCCATAATGATCAGAGCTATGTATGGAGGTGTCATGTAACGAAGGCGTAGGCGAATGCAGACTTATTTTATTCAAGGTGAGTAACAACAAAACAAAACAAAAACTATGATACCAAATGCAAGAAAACGAGGCAAAGGAACAAGGTACACATAACCACGGTAACAGAGAGCGACAGACAACAACGGTCACAAAAGACAAATGCAAGACAGTGTGTGGTGTGGAAGACGTGACTTATATACAGGTGCTCAGTAAACCAAAACGTGATTCAGGTGCAACCAGTCATGTGACTTGATCATGTGAGGTGCAGTGGCTGATGGGAATTGTAGTCCAGTGCCTATTTTGGCATAACCATGACAGATGTTTGTTCCGTGGATTTTAAAGATGGGCCGAAATCTGTTTCGGAGACATTGGATAAGTCGATCTCTTTCCACCTTCCATTCACGGGGTGTGAGGTGGAATTGCCAGCCAACCGGTTTTGTTGATTTCACTCGCCCCGAATTGCGGGCTTTATTTCCCACAGTTGCGACTTTAATTCTCGCAGTTGTGAGTTTAGGCTGCATCTCACAACTGTGACCTCACGTATTTATTATTACTTACATGACTTTATAAGTCGACTTGGTAGTTCAGACCAATACCTCATCTTGTTTACACCTCCTTCCTGTGGAACCGTTGTACACGTTTGAATTAAGTACAACCCCAATTCCAAAAAAGTTGGGACGCTGTGTAAAATGTAATTAATAATGCGACAGAATGCAATGATTTGCAAATCTCATAAACCCGTATGTTATTCACAGTAGAACATAGAAAACATATCGAATGTTTAAACTGAGGAAATGTACCGTTTTAAGAGAAAATATTAGGTAAATTTGAATTTGATGGCCGCAACACGTCTCAAAAAAGTTGGGACGGGGGCAACAAAAGGCTGGAAAAGTTAATGTTAGTAAAAAAGAAACAGCTGGGGGTTAATTGGGAACAGGTCATTAACTGTCATGATTTCCCCTCGCGTAATGCGTGAGCACGTGCTTCAGGGTTTGTCAGTGACATTGACTTTGTTTACTTCTGACATGTGTGTTTTGCTGTGATTTCTGTCCTGTCTCCACCCCTGTATCGTCACTGGTTGTTTCCCGTACGTGTCAGTAGTCTCAGCTGTTTTGTGTTTCACCCCTGATTATGTTTGATATTTAAACCCCTAGCGTGTCTATGTTCAGTACGAAGTATTGCGTGAGTGTTACCACCGTACCAAACCTTTTGTACATTGTTCCTCGTGTTTTGTTTCATGGTTTTGGATCTTATTTCTCGTTTTGTGCTTTGCCTTGCCTGTTTTATGCCCGTTTGCCGATCACCTGACCCTTTGCCACGCTAGTGTATCACGATTTGGATTTGTCTGCCTGCCTCTCTTTAATATACTTCTTATCTGCACTTGCATCCGTCCCTCAACGTTCTATACGTGACAGTAACATGACTGGGTATAAAAATCTCTTTCAGAAGTAAATATGGGCAGAGGTTCACCAATCTGCAAAAAACTGCGTCTACAATTTGTTTAACAATTTCTGAATAACGTTCCACAACGTAAATCTCATCATCTACGGTACATCAAAAGAATCTGAGAATCTGGAGAAGTCTCTGTGGGCAAGGCACAAGGGTGAAAATCAATATCGCATGCCCGTGATTTTCGGACCCTCAGGCGGCTCTACATTAAAAACAGGCATGATTCTGTAATGGAAATCACTGCATGGGCTCAGAAACACCTCCGGAACTCACTGTCTGTTCACAGAACCATCCACAAACGCTGGTCAAAGCTCTATCATGCAAAGAAGAAGCCGTATGTATGTGTATAGGTATTTGTGTATATACTTTTACTCACATGGATGTTTATGTGTTTATGAATATAAACGTGTATATGTGTGTATAAACTATGTAAAGCGACCTTGAGAAAGGTGCTATATACAATAAACTTCTTCTTCTTCTTCTTCTTATTATTATTATTATAAAACCAATTGTATTGTGTCACTGTGGGGGAAGGAACAATACATTACAATCATGAATAGCCTGAGAAAAAAAACTGAATCTCTTGGAAGGTTGTGTCTTTCCACTTGTTTCGGTGTGTGAATTGAGTCTGGTGTCGAGACTGAACATTAGCTCTGATGGAGCAATCAGCAATCGTGTCCTGATGAGCCGCAGAGCTGGTTCGATTAATGATGTCGTTCCTTGCCTCCTGTCCCCTTTAATTACTCGGTTAATTGTTATCTTCCTCAGAAGTGCCCTAAAATTCATCAGAGCGCGCCGACTCGTCTGGCTGAAGAATAATACTGAAGGTAAAATGTATTGTTGGAGGAATGCATTAAGGAAGAAACAAAATGGAAAGCTACGTAAGAGCTCATTCACAGGACGGCGGACACTCCACATAATCAGATGGGGTTTTTTTTTTTTTTTTTTTTTTTAAATCGCTGATGTTGTGAAGTTTTCTGTAAGGAAAGGTTTATTTGACACTTATGGAAGGAGTCTCCAGTGTCAGCGCTATGTAAAACTCAGAGGTAAAACTGTTAACTGTAAGTTTTCTGACATCATCAGGACAGAGGAGTTTACACATTAACATGACAAGCTGGTTTTATAAGTAGTGCGGTTTTATAAGGACATTGGCTGGTGAGGTTTACTGAGCGTCTTGCAGAACCACACACGGTTCTTCTCTAGACTTTGTCCATTACAATCTATAACAAAGTTTGTACTAAAAAAAAAAAAAAATAGGGTGCCTAAAACTTTTGCACAGTACTGTATATTGTAAATGTATTGTGTAATCCTGTATGGTCCACGATGTTATGTATAAGCTTTGAAATAAAACACTTCGGGACACGCTATTATAAGAAAAGAATCAACTTCGGCATGGTAACAATAACTCTATAATAATAATAATAATAATAATAATAATAATTTGATCACATGACCCTGTTGTTGATTATTTTTCTATAAGAGCATGATACAGAGCGATTCATTCATTATGAATGACTGGATAAATTTAACAATACACACAGTGATTCAAACAATTTGAGAAAAGCACAAAAGAAAGATAAATGAATGGTTGAAATGGTTCAAAATACCATGAAGCACTATTAATTAATTAATTCTCAGGGTTTATGAGCTTTATCCTGTCCTTTATCCTTTATCCTGTCATGAACCGTCTCGTTAGTGTTTCTGAGTGAGTGTACGTAGTTACCTTGCTAATCTAATCTCAGCTAATCTCAGTTAGTTTGCTAAACTAATGCTAATCTAATTGAAAAACTATGCTAGCATGAAGCATAAGATGTAAACCTAAATGAAAGAAAGTGATGTATAAATCATATAGTGGACTTTTTTAGTTTGGCTGCTATCATTTCTTGTTTGAATTTTTTTCAGGCCACGCCCACAAGCGACAAACGACATGCGACGCCTCAGTGCTTGTGCAAATGTAAGATAAGAGTATAACAGTGAAATGTCCGACCTGTTATTCCATCATGGGTTAACTGTAGTGAGTGCCAATACTTTTGGAACCAGACAAAAAAAAAAAAAATACAAGTTTTAAAACAAAACTACGCATATATGTTTAAACTGAAGATATTACTCATGGCACAACGAGATTTTATAAAGTCCTTTCTATTCATTTTGAAGGTATTCATTCCGTAATGATGGAATCGAGCGTATTTCTACACAACATCTGGAAACTGCTGAATGTGTGAAGGTTTGTGCTCGCATCAATCTGTTTTATCTGTGTGTGACTTGCAGTTATAAGGTTTTAAAGCACCCTGGCTTAACATTAGTTAGTTTAATTTGCTATATAAATAAAATTGACTTCCTGGAACTCTGCAGAGACTCTACCGAGGTTTAGGAACGCGCGATCAAGCGAAGAGACGCGGCAGTTCCAGAGCGAGTCGCTACCATCTGAGGCGCTGTGATTCGTCTGATATGTGTACGATTATCTCTCTCCTTCGCTACTGAATATCAGCCAGAGGGTGTAATATTCCTGTCACACACTGATGCGTGGAAATGACAGATGATGATGGTATTAAGAAATATTTTCCCATATTGCTAGCTTTCATGCACTGACAGACATATTAGCATCTGTTGCATGAATTCAACTGAAAAGTGACATTTCCATTATTTAGTCAAATATACTGGAGCATTTCTGTGAAATAGATATATTTCTCACGCAAATAAATCCGGTGGTCTTATTTTTTGTCTGATGGGGTTAATTTAATTACACTTGAATTTTTTTTATGACAGTTTTTGTTTGAAAATAGTCAGCATTGCGTTATAAAGCCCACTCTGAGCAACTCAATATGCAGTTGAACAAAAACAGCGAAGAACTTGACGGTTATCACTTATATTTGAGATTGTTTAAATATTTTTCTTCAGTAAACAGCTGTGTAACTGCACTAGCAATAGTGATGTCCCCCGTGACGCCAGCACGACACGCAACTGGGAATAATGGACCAACCAATAGATTATCACCAGCATTACTCAACACGTCACAGCCTCGCTTTTCTCTCTCTCTTGAAGTTAATAAGAAAATAAATATGCAGCTTTTCATGTTACCAAGAAACTCCAAAAAACCTAAACTCCTCTGTCCTGAAGATCTTCATATGCTCCTAAAAGGGTTCTACCTGGAGAACTAAGTGTTCTTACATCACTAAAAGGATTCTACATGGAGGACTAAGTGTTTTTTCTGCTCCTAAAAGGGTTCCACATGGAGGACTAAGACTTCTTATGCTCCTAAAAGGATTCTACTTGGAGATCTAGGGGTTCGTATGCTCATAAAAGGGTTCTACTTGATTAACTAAGGGTTCTTATGCTCCTAAAAGAGTGCTACTCTGAGGACTAAGGGTTATTATGCTCCTAAAAGGGTTCTACTTTGAGGACTAAAGGTTCTTATGCTCATAAAAGGGTTCTACTTGGAGGACTAAAGGTTCTTATGCTCATAAAAGGGTTCTACTTGGAGGACTAAGGGTTATTATGCTCCTACAAGGGTTCTACTTGGAGATCTAGGTGTTTGTATGCTCATAAAAGGGTTCTACTTTGAGGACTAAGTGTTATTATGCTCCTAAAAGGGTTCTACTTTGAGGACTAAAGGTTCTTATGCTCCTAAAAGGGTTCTACTTGGAGATCTAGGTGTTTGTATGCTCATAAAAGTGTTCTACTTGGAGGACTAAGGGTTATTATGCACCTAAAAGGGTTCTACTTTGAGGACTAATGGTTCTTAGGCTCATAAAATGGTTCTACTTGGAGTGCTCAGGGTTCTTATTCTCCTAAAAGGGTTCTATTAGGAGAACTAAATGTTCTTACATCACTAAAAGGGTTCTACTTGATGATCTAAGTGTTCTTATGCTCCTAAAAGGGCGCTACTTTGAGGACTAAGGGTTATTATGCTTCTAAAAGAGTTTCACTTGGAGGACTAAAAGTTCTTATGGTCCTAAAAGGGTTCTACTTAAAGGACTATGTGTTATTACGCTCCTAAAAGGGTTCTGCTTGAACGAGCTGTTACTACAGAATAAAAAAAAACCCAAAATGTTTAAAAAGAAAATGTTTCAGAATTGTGTAAAGATGGTGGAATTCCTGTTTGCTTCCTGTTTTTCTGGAGCAGATCCTCTGTCCTGACCAATCACACGTATTTATGTCAGTTATTTAGCTGAAGGCATCCCCTCGAGAATGCAAAGTGTTTTCACAGATGTTCTTAGATTTATTTACCTTCTCTAGCTGCGATTAGTGAAGTGACAACAGGGCTTTTCCCAAAAAATAAACAAGCGTGTTTAAAGACGACTGGGCGTGTTTCGTAAGTGTTTATTCTCAGCTTCAGTTTGAAAACACAGCGCTGGTAAAAAAAAAAAAAAAAAAAAAAAAAAAAAAGTTGTGAAGTGAAAATAATGTGTGGAATTTATAGCAATGAAACATTAATAGTGTAGAATTAAAAGCTTGTTGTTATTTATTCGTGTTGAATGCAGGGAATTTTACGCAACTGGACCTTCATGACTTTTAATTGAATCTTTTGGGGTTTTTTTTTTTTTTTTAACCAATAACATCAGATCTTTGAGAGTCCTTTGTGGGAAGAAAAGATCCATTTTACTCATTTACTTTCACGCTCCTTTACTGTTTTTTTCCCCTCTTTTCTCTAAAACTCTGTTGGTAGCAATTCATTATGACTCATCAATACTCAATTTCCATTTTGAGCAGTGTATATTTTTCACCATTGATTCTGACAGCGTCCTCATTAGAAAACAGAAACATGTTGGCGGCAAAAAAAAACTTCAGAGTTCGTTTCCAAAAGGAATGATCAGGAGTCAAGCGTGGACAGAAATGACAAAGGACAGACTTGGAAAAGGACAAGCGAAGATTGAGTCGAGGGTAAAAAAACTGCAGCGTAAGCAAAAGACATTCACACACACTTCCATACACACACACACACACACACACACACACACACACACACACGACCCTGAGTTCCTACAAGCAAGCGACAAGGTTGACACACTGCCGTCATCACTCGTGCACAGTAGTAAATAAATCTCCTGCTCAGTGTTACAGTATTAAGCGCTATTATAAATGAAGCCAAAATGTAAACAGTGTCATTTACAATCTATCATTTATTTATTTTAGAATTCATCATTTGAGCTACTATCACAAATGTGGCAAAACTCTCAATAGTGTAACTTTTTATTTATTTATTTATTTTTTTATTATTTAAAAAAACAACCACCGTTACGTCTTTATCGAAACAGACTAACTCTAAGGCTGATATTTTATTATGTTATATATAAAAGATGAGTGACATTGCATTAAAATAAAAATGGATTCGACTCGAAGAAGACGGACAAAGAAACAGGGACAGAAAGTAAAATCCTGAATCGATGCTACTGAAAGAGAGCCGAGAAAGAGCCGTTTAGCTTGTTACAGGAGAACATGTGATTATAAGTGAGCGTAAGGTCCGAGAAAAAGATCAGCATAAACAAATAAATAAATAAATCAAAAACAAACCCCCCCCGCCCCAAATTATAGATTATATTTAATAAATTACTTAATTTATTAATTTGTTTGAATATTACTTCAATGTGAAAAAAAATCTTACACTAGGTAAAAAACTAAACAATACTTTTTATTTTATTTTATTTTATTTTATTTTTAATATAAATTTTTCCTAGTTTACTTTTGGTATCGTATACTGCTAGTACCTATATTAAAAATGTGGCCAAAAAGGAAAAAAAAAAATTGTTTTGAAAGTTGTTGAAAGTTTTTGCAGCAACAATAACAAAAAAAAAAAAAAAAAAAAAAGGAAAAACAAGAATACAAAAAAAAAAATCCCTGTGTAGTTTTGGTGTCATGTGGCAAAAAACCTACATCATACATTTTTATCTTATTATTCTTTTAAATTCTTTTATTTTCATATAAAACATTTCCTAGTTTAGTTTTGGTATCAGGTATTGTTTAAAACTATATTTAAAAAAAAAAAAATGCAAAAACTAATACTGAAGGTTTTTGCAACAAAACCAAAAATAAAAATAAAAATCCTACAGTAGTTTTGTTTGTCATGTGAGAAAAAAAAAAAAACCTACGAACAATTTTGTCACATTGTAATGTTGCTATAGTAGAAAATTTAGACTAAAATGATACCAAATATATTTCTTTTTTGTTAAGGAAAAAAAAAAAAAACCCACTAAAAAAATACTAAAAATGTTATAGTTTTGATTTCAAAGCCAAAATGATTGTAATGTATTACGCCAACCCTAATAACCCTGTTACTTATGTGTTTAAAATATATTTTACTAGTTTGATTTATTTGTTTAAAACAGATTCATTATATTTAAAGGGGTAGTTCAGCCAAAAATGAAAATTCTGTCGTCGGTTACTCCGCCTCATGTCGTTCCAAACCCGTGAGACTTTCGTTCATCTTCGGAAAACACAAATGAAACCTGGGAGATTTCTGTCCCTCCATTTACAGTCCATGTAACCAAAACGTTCAGGCTTCAAAAAGTTCATAAAGGCATCGTAGAAGTAATCCACGTGACCCCGGTGGTTTAATCCCAGTTTTATGAAGCGATACGAATGTTTTGCGTGTGCAAAAAAAAACCCAACTAAAATTAAAATTAAAATGTCTTTATTCGCAAAATATCTCCACTTCTGCATAGACGTGCGAGGGTGAGTAATTGATGACAGAACTTTCATTTTTGGGTGAACTATCCCTTTAAATTTGCCTTCCACTGCTCCTCGCTGAAAACCTAAACTCAGGCCTGGGGTATTCATGAGGTATTTAATTTGCATGAATTTAATAGTAGTAAACACTTAAATGAATGAATGAATTTTAGAATAAACTTAAAGGAAATGATGTCGCTTTGTCGCTTGCTAATGTGAACGCAGGGTGAAATGTTATACCGTGTAAAGAAGCCAAGAAACCAACAATAAAGTTCGTACAACGACGTTGACATCCGAATGTCATGCACACGTCTTTGTCCCATAAGTAAGTATGTACACACACACACACACACACACACATGTTGGTTCGCAGTCAGTGTGAAGTGTTCGAGACCCTCTGTTTTCATGCTGAGGTTGTAAACAAGACCGTTCAACCGACGAGAAATCCGATACGAGGGTCACCACAAGGTCGTCATCGTTCTCATACACAAGGTTGTTAAATAGCATGGAATAAGTCCGAGTGGAAAAAAACGACGTGAATAAAATCCCTTCTTTTTACTCGGATGATGAAGATCATGAGGATGAAGAAGATAAAGGATTCCTGACTCGCTCGTTGCTCGTTAGTTTAGCATTAGATACCGAATTGTTTATTCCTGCCGGATAAAGATGGACGAGAACGAAATGCACAAAAGGCACCGCCGAAGCCTTCCGCGTCCACGTTCAGGTCCACGTCCACGTCCACACTGTCCTTCACGAGTCCATTTCACAAAGCTGTAGTGGAGAAGCTCCTACAAAATGGCAGGTGATTAAAAGAAACTGTTTTTGTTTGTTTGTTTATTTGCAAAAAAAATCTGTCTCGAGCATTATAATACAAAATGCTTTCACAGCAAGGGATTCTGGGAAACGATAACTAGCTCGCTCGCCTCCGATACACTCCTACGATCCGAACGAAAGGAAATGGCCGAAGTGTGACGCGATGCGATGGAAATTCTTTACAGGGACCCTGTTGCAGTTGATAAAGTGGACATAGGAGTCCGGCTAGTGAATTGTGGGAACGTCTCCGATCCAGGCTCGAGGCAGCGGTCTGGGACACACGTATTCATTCTAGGAAGGAAAAAATAAAGAAGAAAAAAGACGATTAGCCCAACACAAAGCTCCGTGGGTTTTCCCCACACCGCCACATTTCTGTAGTGAACAGAGAAATGAATTATGCTAAGGTTAATTATTGTGACAAAGTGCAAGCATGCATGGTCAATTTTGATCAAACAGATAAAACAGAGGGTGATGGCACGCGTGAAATGAACTCCTGAGAAGAAGCGCAGTACAACGCCATGCTTGTCTGAGACCGCTCTTTACGATAATAATTAAAATGCGGGTGAACGAATGAAGCAGTTCGATCTGGACGGAGTGACCTTGCCATTGTGAGCGCTTTATCTTAAATAGATTACATAAAAACTCCCCTGAATACCAATGTGGAATATGAGCCCAAAAAATAGACTGCTATCTCAATTACCCTGAAGTTCAGCACAAGATTTTTACATTATTGAAAGTAATGGAGAGTCGTTTTTTCCCTCCCCCCGGTACTCTAAAATCTTTTCATCGTAGGTGTAATGAGGACGACGCGGCACTTTTCTCTTACAGCGTCTAGCAAGGTTCAGAATTCCTCAACTAAGAATGTTTTTTCTATAAATCTGCTATTTAAACTGTCTTACAGATGCATTATAACATGTTATATAGTGTACATTATACGTTCTAAACATCAAATGGCCCCATCGTGTCCTCCAAAGCATTTTTCCTTTACTTTAAAATGAGGTAGAATCTGAATAAAAGGTAAAGAATTGAATTTGAAGCTTGCAGGACAAAGAAAAAAGCCAGGTTTGTGTTGGATTGCTCATGTGGTGCTGCACGATGTGTTTATCTCCATCATTCATTCATCTTCAGTAGATTTTTTGTTCTGGAAAGCAAGTAGGCTGTAGTCAAGCCTGCCATTTTCAATCCCAAGACAAGTCCAAGACCAGGTCTAGCCAAAATCTAGTCAAGACTGAGTCATGCGAGGCCAAGTCAACAGCGATTCCAAATGAAAGTGATATCGATTCAAGATCAAGGCCAAAAACCATTAAATCTTTTACTTCAACTAGTTGGATTGATTGCACCATCACTGCACCAACGATTTTGATGTTTTCTAGAAACTCAAATTTTCTGAATGCAACACAAACAAACTCTCAGTCGAGACCAAGACCATATTTGGCGATACCAATGCCAAAACACCGAGACAAGTCCACATACAAACGGACACGTCATCACCCAAGGCAAGTCCATGTCAACACAGAAACTGTCTTGAGATCAGACTTGAGTCTGATAGCCTTAATATCAGAGGTCAACCGGAGAACCACTGTCCAGATGTGGACCCAACAAAATATTTCACCGTATCTGAAAAAATAACATACATTTTTACCCTCAAAAATATTGTCAATATCAATACATGCATACTTAGATCAAAAGGTCCAGGCTATTTGTTGGTACCGGGAATAGTGAAGGTTACAGCAGGGAGAAGAGCTTTCTCTTACAAAACCCCACAGTTATGGAACAGCCTTCCGATTAGTGTTCGGGACTCAGAAACAGTCTCAGAGTTTAAGTCTAAGCTGAAAATGTATTTGTTTACTCAAGCATACCCTGAGTAGACTTTCTTTTACGCAAAGCACAGTCTTACCCAACAATCTCTCTCTCTCTTTACCTCCTGCTCCCTCTCTCCTTCTGTCGAGCCACACATGATTTTATGGAGATGCCAGTGATCCTGATCCTTTCTGCTCTCCAGACCTGCCTGATACGTTCGGATGCTCTACCTCTTCAATTCCACATGGACGTTCTCGCTGTGGTTGCTGGGACTACGGTTGCTGCGATGGCCTTGGGACTGCAATCACCACATGCAGTTTTGCACTCAGGTCTCCTTTAGTGAACAGTGGACTAGTTCAACAAACAGACTTCATATAAAAACAATAATGAACTTTCTTTGACTCTCACACTATCCGTTGTTCCCCAGATGAGGACGGGTTCCCTGCACCCAGTCACATGCATTTATGGAAGTAATTTAGCTTAATACAATTATACAGTACAGTATATATAAATATAATAGCTTAGTAATTTAGTGAACATAGTGTGCTGGAGAACACAGAAAGGAAACAGAATGTTTAAAGAAAAAGAAGTATGCATTTATTCTACCGCTTTAAGTTTAAATGACTAATATGTTAATATTTTGATGAAATAAATCCTAACCAAATTTGTTCTCATTCTAACTGGCAGGGTAGTTAAACTTTCCGTTGAAGCAGGAGTTTGAGTGGGATTTACAAAAAAAAAACCCATCATACGTCAGTCACTTATCCGAACCATTGTAAAAGTGCAAGATCAGTTCCTCACACGCGTCAAGTCCTGCTAGCAAGACTTAATGAAACGTATATCTGCATAAAGGTGATACGTTCTCATGCTGTAATCTGGTGACCAGAGAGCAAAAACAAACTGCCGCACATAACCACACCCCTTCTCAGCCACACCCCTCATTCAGTCACAGTGAGCAAACTCTCCCTAAATAATTACACTCACCTGTTGCTCGTTACTTTGCTAGTGTCCTTTCTAATGTAATTATTATTATTATTTTTAATGGAACTGAATGATGCCTTGAGATGACACGTGCCATGAACTGCATTCAGCAGTTCTATTGATCATCAAGCTCAAAAGTTTGCATCCCCATACAGTACCATCCCACATTTATATCTCATTCAGAAACATGATTTGGGTTTTTCTATGAATATCTTAACAATTTTTGTTATGGAGAAAATTTTATTGTTGGTTTTAGTGTCGTTTCGAAGGAAGAGTGTACAAACTTTCGGACTGAACTGTTTTCCTGAACTGAAAACTCTGGTCTCCACAGTCTGAACCTCCTGCTCGTGTATATACCCAGACAAAAGTAAAATATTAAATCCCCATGACCTGCGATGATCAATATGAACAATATGATCAGTGTTTCTGGTCCGAATTGCACACTGTGAAAATGAAAGTTTAATCTTTAAAGGTATTTGGTGAAACAGGAAGTTCCTCTGCGTTTCCTCTAATGTAGAGTTCTTTTCTTCACTTTTTGACCCCATGAGAAGAAAAAAAAAAAGAACAAAAAACAAAAAACAGGCAAAATCCTTATTTTAATAATCTCAGAGCTCAAATGGCTCAAAAAGAAAGTGTGGTGAAATCCAGGCCTTAATTATGCTGGAGCTGGGCTAAAATCTCCCCGAGGGAAAAAGACAACCTCAGCATTTCTCTACACTCAGAAAATGTACAGCAAGTCAAAAAAAAAAAAAAAAGAAAGCTGTGGGGAACACTTTCTCTGGTAGCTGTATCCATAATGATCTTTAAATATAATGTTGACAACATGTTTGCATACTATATAGAATTATAATTTTTTCTTCAAATTTTGTACATACCTTGAACTGGCATGAAATATCATACTTCATTTTTAAATGTGTTATATGTGCTGTAGCTAGTGATTGCATGACTCTTCATTTTTTCCTGTTGACTAGCAATAGTCGACTAGTCATCTTTTCCATTGTTAAAGCAAAACATTACTATTTTCACACTGGTTTATTAGTGCAGGAGAGAACATGTAAAAAAAAAAAAAAACATACTTCAGGCTGGAGCAGGCAGGATTGGTCAGAATTATGTTAGTAGTGGGTGGAATTCCATCAGGACTGGGTGGGATTGGTCAGAATTATGTTAGTAGTGGGTGGAATTCCATCAGGACTGGGTGGGATTGGTCAGAATTCCTTCAGGTGTTAGTTGGATTGGTTGAATTTATTCAGGTATTGGTGGGATTGGTCAGAATTCCTTCAGGTGTTAGTTGGATTGGTTGAATTTATTCAGGTATTGGTGGGATTGGTCAGTATTCCATCAGGACTGGGTGAGATTGGTCAGAATTCCTTCAGGTGTGGGTGGGATTGGTCAGTATTCCATCAGGACTGGGTGAGATTGGTCAGAATTCCTTCAGGTGTGGGTGGGATTGGTAAGAATTCCATCAGGACTGGGTGGGATTTGGCAGAATTCCTTCAGGTGTGGGTGGGATTTGGCAGAATTCCTTCAGGTGTGGGTGGGATTGATCAGAATTGCATCGTGAGTGGGTGGGGCTGGTTTATTAGTGCAATAGAGAACATTTAAAAAAAAAAAAAAAAAAACGCACTCTAATTAACATCCATACACAGGCTGCAAATTCTTTAGACTACGATGTTTGTACAGCGATTGTGCAAAATAATAATTCTATATATCATATTTCATTAACACTATTTAAGGATCTGCTATGTCTTCAAATGCATTTGTTTTTATTTGGAAACTTCGCAGCATGGAAGCTCTTGTCCATCAACAGAGCAGTCCTTACACCCTTGCAGGGAGGGTGTGATGTCTACAGCAGGATCTGGCTCTTTAACCCCGAGCTAAACAATGATTAATAACACTATTTAACTCACATACTAAACAATGTTATAAACTGAATGTCATTTTCGTAAGTAATTATTATACTTATAACATGTATAAATGTTATGAACATATTTATATTTAACTATGTATATATACAAGAAGTTGTGTTTGCTTTACCCTGGAGCTCTCCGGATTCATGCTGTAGAAAAGGTCACAGATGCTACAAGATGTGGTTTGTTTGCAAACAGGAAGTATGAATGTTATGCCAGAACTGATTAGATTACTGAGACTGACACACAAGGTGTATAAAAATGAACACTCATGAACACTCATCACTCCCAGCCCTTCAGATAAGCTACAGATTTTTACTGCACTCCAATTTTATGGCCAGGTGTTTGCATGTGATATGGACCTGCTGGAAATGGGGAAAAAGCTTAAAGAAGTGACAGCCACCAGTTCACACTGAGGTGGGAATTAGAGGTGTGCATTGGGACTGAGATCCCCTGGGCCCAGCAAAAAAATATGTAGGAGCAAGTGGTTTTTCTTTTTACTCTCAAAAACAAAGAAGCCACATTCATAAACACGGGAGTGTACTGGATGTGCCGGATTACTCACGTAGCACTGGCTAACACATTGATTGCATTCATTCATTCATTCATTCATCTACTGTAACTGCTTTATTCTGACTAGTGACTCTGTGGTTAAAATGACTAATTTGTTTAAAACTGAATAACTGAAGGAGGGGTGGAATTGGACTGAATTTCTTCAGGAATGGGAAGAATTCCATCAGAAGTAGAGGGGAGGTTGGTCAAACTTTATACTGGAGCAGGTAGGATTGGTCAGAAATCCATTCGGAGTGGGTGGGAGTGGTCAGAATTCCTTTGGGAGAAGTGGAATTGGTTAGAATTCCTTCATGAGTGGGTGGGATTGGTCTGAATTGCCCCCTGATTGGATGAGATTAATCAGAATCGCTTCAAGAGTAATAGAGATTGGTTAGAATTCTATCAGGACTGGGTGGGATTCCTTCAAGTGTTGTGAGTGGGTCCAATTGGTCAGAATTCCCTCAGGCATGGATGAGATTGGGCAGAATTGCTTCGTGAGTGGCTGAGATTTTTCAGATTTCCTCCAGGAGTGGTTTGTGCTTCAAGAGTAGGAGGGATTGGTCAGATTTGTTTTGGAACTGGGTGGGATTGGTCAGAATTCCTTCGGGAATATACAGAAATGGTCAGAATTTCTTTGGTAGTGGATGGGATAGGTCAGAGTTGCTCCAAGAGTGAGTGGGTTTAGTCAAAATCCCTTCTGGTGTGAGTGGGATTGGTCAGAATTCCTTCTGGAGTGGGTGGTATTGTTGAGAATTTCTTCAGGAATGGTGTGAAACATCAGAAGTTCTTTGGGCATGAGTGGGATTGGTCTGATTTCATTTGGAAGTAGGTGTGTTTGGTCATAATTGCTTCAAGTACAGAAGGGAATGGTTAGAACTTCTTTGGGAGTGTGTGGGATTGGTCAAACATTCTTCCGGAGCAGGTAGGACTGGTCAGAATTCCATCAGAACTGGGTGGGATTGGTCAGAATTCCTTCAGGTGTGGGTGCAATTGATCACAATTGCTTTGTGAGTGGGTGGGATTGTGGGATTGGTCAGAATTCCTTCAGGTGTGGGTGCAATTGGTCACAATTGCTTTGTGAGTGGGTGGGATTGTGGGATTGGTCAGAATTCCCTCAGGCATGGGTCAGGGTTGGTCAGAATTGTTTGGCAGTGGATGTCAGTGGAGATCTGTCAGAATTCTACCAGAAGAATGCAGAATAGTGTATCAATTCAAATTTTGATGTAAAAAGAGTATTATAGCATACAAACACAACTACAGGTTGTACAATCATCATATCAAGACATTGGACTTCTAAGACGTTGCTACTGCCAAGCTGCCACTGCTTCGACCATTGAGCAAGGTCCAACTTAACCGTCAACTGCTCAGTTGTAGAAATGAAATAATTGTAAGTTGTTCTGGATAAGAGCGTCTGCCAAATGCCATAAATGTAAATGTCTCTCATTTCCAAGAACAACATGCGCTGCGTAGACCATTATCTTTCTGACGTCGTTTGTTTTCAATTCTCGGCCTTGGTTCCACCCATTTTGTCATTTGTCTGTCTCCTGATTGGATCTATCTGTTTTCAGTTTAGTTCCTGATCAGTTTGTCTGTTTATTCCCTTCTGTATGTGTCTCGTACATTACCGATAACGTCCCTCGCTTCCTTTTGCTTGCTACTATGGATTTGCCTTTTTAGCTGCTGCCTGCCTGTGCTTCGGCCTATGCTTTGGATTGCGATGATGATTATTGTTTAACCCTGAATAAACACCATGCTGAGTTTACGCACTTGGGTCCTGCCTCTCACTGCATGTTACAATAAAAGCGTGGTTTTGTGATTGCTGTTAATCTGTACTCTGAAAATAAGTTGGAAATTACAGAGTGAACCTTAACCAAATTAGCTACGAAGATGAGGTGGTGACAATAAGGACTCGGGAGTGCATGTGAACTGATGAGACCCCGGGGTTACAGCGCTGACCAGAAAAACAAGTCGACTCGGACTTCCTGACAGCCTGCAATTATCACAGCACGCAGAGATGAAATGAACGGCTTACAGGCCAGTAGCATGCAGAATAATAATAATAATAATAATAATAATAATAATAATAACAATAGATGAAAAAAATGATAAAAAACACAAAATGAGCGCTAGCCCTTATGAGAAACTGAAGACAGGCAGTAATGAGATCGTAACTGTGGAGTTTAATTGCCTGGAGATAAACATGGAGCAATTAGTTTGCACCGTGTCAGGCATGTACAAAAGCCAGAGCAAGACATGTGTCAGGCTAAAGTCATCCCCACAGCGTGTCTCCTGTCCAGGGCGCCAATTATCTCATTGTGTCTCCCAAATGACAGGCGCCCGGCTGCCGAGCGTCCTCTCGTCCACCGTCTCGGCGCAGGTGGAGGAAGTGATGTTTGGAAATGTCCCTGAGCGTTTAATGAGGTTTTATGTCAGTGTTTCGGATTTAAACGGTGCATGTTGCATGATATAAGAGCCATGACTGACAAGACAGGAGAGTGACCTTGGAGCTGTTTCAACGGAGGGTGAAAGAGAGAGAGAGAGAGAGAGAGAGAGAGAGAGAGAGATAGAGAGAGACAGATGACAAATAAACCCAGGCAGGAAGATGAAAGAAGAGAGCGTGGGTGAGAAAGCGATAGAGCGAGAGCTTTGTGTTAGCTGGAGTCCTTTCTGACTCACTCTATGTAACAAATGACACTAAGTCTCTCTTTCTGTTTCTCTTCATCTCTCTTTCTCTCTCTCTTTCACTGTCTCTCTCCTTCTCTCAATTCAATGAGCTTTATTGACAGGATCGTTAGAGCAGTTACAGCATCTCTCTATCTCTCTCGTTCTGTTGTTCTAGCTTTAGCTGTGTCTGTCGCTCTCTCTTTCACTATCTATCCATCTATCTATCTATCTCTATCTATCTATCTATCTATCTCTCTATCTATCTACATTGCTCTCTCTCATTTTGTCTTTCTCTCTCTTTCTATTTGTCAGTCTATCTCTTTTTCTTTCATGCTATTTGTTTCTCTGTCTGCCTCTCTTGTTCCCTTAAAAAGTCTATCTATCTATCTATCTATCTATCTATCTATCTGTCTGTCTATCTATCTCTATATCTAACTATCTTTCTATCTCTCTATCTACATTGCTCTGTTTCATTTTCTTTCTCTCTCTTTCTATTTGTCTGTCTATCGCTCTTTCTATCATGCTATTTGTTTCTCTGTCTGCCTCTCTTGTTCCCTCAAAAAGTCTATCTATCTATCTCTCTCTCTCTGTCTGTCTGTCTGTCTGTCTGTCTGTCTATCTATCTATCTATCTATCTATCTCTGTCTGTCTGTCTGTCTGTCTGTCTGTCTGTCTATCTATCTATCTATCTATCTCTGTCTGTCTGTCTATCTATCTATCTCTGTCTGTCTGTCTGTCTGTCTGTCTATCTATCTATCTCTGTCTGTCTGTCTATCTATCTATCTATCTATCTCTGTCTGTCTGTCTATCTATCTATCTATCTATCTATCTCTGTCTGTCTGTCTATCTATCTATCTATATCTATCTGTGTCTCAGAGAAAAGCCTCATGTCAGGTTTGTTCTGTTTGCTTTGGTGTTATTAAAATCTCCACACATTCTTCAGTAAGATAAATATACTTTTTATATTTTATTTTCTATTCAAAGGATCATACGGTCAACTTCAGAATGTATTGGCACCCTGGATTAAAACTAGCAATACGACCATACGGAACTGAAGCATACTGACAACGATGTGTAAAGTAATGGAATTTGTTTCTGGAAATTAAAGAGATAACACTGAACAAATCTGGCTTCCATTAGCACTCTCACAATTAGCAATGTGCGTCACCATTAGTTTTTTAGAAATCATGCATCATGCGAATGCCAACTTTTATTGTTTGCTATGTCTGAGGAAGCACTCAATAATCTCTTTTGCTTTTAAACATAAAGCCCATAAAGCCACAAGAAGCCATTTTCCTAAGATCTCCCAGCCATTGTGAACTGATCCGACACTGTGCTGAAGTTTGGAGAAAAGAAGCTTGTGGAGGAGCTTAAGAAGAAGTAGAAGAAGAAGAAGAAGAAGAAGAAGAAGAAGAAGAAGATGTGTTGTCCCTTGTGCAGGAAAGAAAAAGAGAGAAAGGTGGATTTTCTTTCAGCAGCCTGGCTGCAGCCTCCATGTGTACAACATGCATTTGAGAGCCTGCAGGCTACGAAATGCAAGCTTCATATCCATCCTCTCCTGAGCTCCAGCCTTCAATAATTCAAACATCTGCAGAGGGAATGAGAGCTGAGGTGAGGATTTGGTATTCCTGAGCGTTAGAGGGTTATGAGTGCTGCATGACGTCTCTTAAAAACGTTCACCTGCTGGGAAACCCTGCAATCATTACTAATTATAAACCAAATCAGGGTTTATCTGTGTTTATACCGCAGCGCTGTAGAATTCTAGATTCTGATTGGTCAGAAGGTGTTGATTAATTTTCCATAACAGCAGCTTGGACATGAAAAATGGATTTAAAAAAGTCATTCATACTGTGAAACTTTTTGTGGAAGGAGTCTCCAGTGTCAGCGCTTTGAAACACTCAGAGGTAAAGCTGTAACTTTAAGGTTTCTCGGTAACGTATTAGCATCATGAGAGTGGAAAAAAAAACCCCACTTGGGGACGTGAAGTGTCTTGGTGCTGATTCTTATTCCTCTTTTATAGTCTCTTGTTTATTTCACTCATGCGTCTGAAAGAAGAAAATGTGTGAAAAGACGATAATTATAGGCTCTAAACGATTTCAGGAGGTTCAGTCTGAAACCATTGCACAGTACACTGCAGGCCTCGCGAAGGGACACGCATTTAAGACAATAATATACAACCTTCATTTCCCCGTTTCATCTCTATAGAGATTCAGAGATTACCGTATCTCTGTCAGACTTTGGTACAATGAGCTGTAAGCCTCAGGAGATCGTTATCTCTTCAGCTGAGTTGCGCACGCTGGAAACGGCGCTCTTTTGTAGTTTTGCTGTCAATCAACACGCCCGCTCGCAGACGTTTAAGTCTGTAATTGATCGTCGAGTTAGCTGGGCTTTGTATCCGACGTGTTTCTGAATTAGCCTGGTAATTCTCCTAGCTTCATGAACTGTCTCAAGCTGTTTCCAATCCACTGTCTCAGACCTGCTCTGTTTTAAACTTAGTGAAACAATGAGGATCGTTTTTCAGAGTTTGAAAGATACGTACGCCAACAGATACGCAGGAGAAGTGCTCCAGATTGGTGACTCACACCATGCAGGTGATTAACTGGATTTTCTGAGCAGAGCATTACGGAAATTACCTTCGCGCATTTTGTTTTTCGAGGAGAACTCTTGGGTCAGGAATATTCCCGACCTAGACCACAGCCTTTAAAACACGTACCTTCCCTTATGACTGAAAAAAACGCAGACTGATTACAGATGATCAATTTAGTCTGGCGTTCGGAAACATGTACATCTTGTCTCGGGTTTGTGGTGTTGCATTCCAAAAGTGTTTTATTCCTCTTATAATGCAGCAATTTGACAACAATTACAAGCTAGTTCCCTCATCGGCCTCTTTTCTCTCTCTCTTAAACTTAATAATTTTGTCATGTTACGGAGAAACTACAACATGTAAACTCCTCTGTCCTGAAGATGAAGACTTTACAGCTTTACCTCTGGTTGCTACAATGCACTGACACTGGAGACTCCTTCCTTAAAGGTTAAATAAACATTTATTCTCTTTACCGAAAACCTGTTAGCCGGCTGCTGGGCGGCTGTGGATCAGGTGGTAGAGTGGGTTGTACGCTAATCGTAGGGTTGGCGGTTTGATTCCCACGTGACTCCACATGCCGAAGCGTCCTTGGGCAAGACACTGAACCCCGAGTTGCTCCCGATGGCAAGTTCGCGCTCTGCATGGCAGCTCTGCTACCACTGGTGTGTGTGTGTGTGAGTGTGTGTGACTGTGAATGGGTGAATGAGAACCAGTGTAAAGCGCTTTGGAACTGCTAAGGTTAAAAATGCGCTATATAAGTGCGGAACATTTATCATTTATCTGCTGTACCCGTCCCTGTGAATGAGCTGTTACTATAGAAACGAATATAGAAAGATCTCTGTACTTTTTATGGAATAAAACACTTCATGGTGTGCTGTTATAAGAAAGCAATTCATGATGGGATGCTGTGATCAGGTGAAGTTACTGATACCGCTCCTGAAATGTTAAATATTTGTTCCTCTTGCACCGCAGCAATTCGCTTAGTTTTAGACCAATCGCATGAATGTAAAACTGTGATTTGTAAAAGCACTTCTGTTAGAGCCCAGTGTCCCACAGGGTTCTGTTTTAGGCCCATTGTTGTCCTGTACTTTTCGACTTTATAAGTTCAAAATCTGGATAACAGAGATATTGTTTATTATTTTGAGAAAACTCCAGCGCTTAATTCGACGGATAATTCCAAGGTCTTGAATCTCGATGTCTGAGATCTCTCATCACTACACTCGAATCCGAAAACGAGCCCTAGATCACAAGCGTGCGTCACGTTTGAGGTTTGGTTAGACAGCGTAAATCATCCATGCTTTAATCAGAAGATGGATGAGGAAAAAAAAATAAAAAATACTTTAAAGCTCGGAGATGTATTTGACCGGAATGTGTCACTTCCAGGTCTCTGCTTTTCCCCCCTGCTTCTTTTTTCTCTCTCTCTCTCTCTTATCACAGCAGACGATCAGATTCAAGCTGTGTCGACTCTCTCTTTTAAAATCCGTCTTATCTCGTTCTGTTTTGTACAAAAAAAAAAAAAAAAAAACCCTCGGGGAATACATCGGGCTTTTTTCCCCGTCATTCGGAACGGAAGTGCCAGCTGCAGCTTTTAATACGCAACTCAATCAGACTGCTTGTGCAGGAGACAGTGGAGGGGAAATCACATGGCGAGGACAGGGTTATTAAGCCCCACTAGCTGCTCGTGTGTGTGTGTGTGTGTGTGTGTGTGTGTGTGTGGGCACACATAGAGGTCCATTTAGGGCCGGAATTTGTTCCAGAACTCGTGATACGAGCTGAGACATTCACGCTTGATTACAGTGAGGAAAAATATCTTCACGTTGTGTGTTTATTTTCTTCCTCTTCATAAAAATAAAAATACGATTCATCACTGCCACTGCGTTTCTCAGGTACAAGGTACGGGAACAGACATCTTTCTTTATCGACTTTTACTTTTCCGCGTTCAAAAACTGCGCTTTCGTTATTTTATCCCGATGACGTGTGAGTTAAAACGACTCGCGAAAGTCGCGTTATCTCGATGAAAAAAAAAAAACGCACGGCTGTCGAACAGGAAAAGTTGAACGTTCGCCGATGCTGAGAAATGCTGAGAGCTGAAGATGCGGACGATTACGTTAATCCGAGCACGGGGAAAACGTGCGTCTGAGGAATGAAGAGAAAATGCTCTGCATCTCCGGCATCGCCGACTCGATAAAGTATTAACTCGGAGCTCAGGAAAGATCTCGGTACTTTTTATGGAATAAAACACTTCATGGTGTGGTGTTAAAAGAAAACAATTCATGATGGGATGCTGTGATCAGGCGGAGTTACTGATAGCGCTCCTGAAATGTTTTATTCCTCTTGTATCACAGCAATTTGCTTAGTTTTTTATTATTATTATTATTATTAACTAAAGAACATTTATAGTTACATTTAATGTTCTGAAATGATCTGGAAACAATCTCTTACTTGCGTTATAGCAGCTATAAACAGTCGTTCCTTCTTAGCCCGTCATTTTTTAATTAGTCAAAAAAACAAAACAAGAGGCTGTGGATCAGGTGGTAGAGCGGGTTGTCCACTAATCGTAGGGTCGGCGGTTCGATTCCCGGCCCACGTGACTCCACACGCCGAAGTGTCCTTGGGAAAGACACCGAACCCCGAGTTGCCCCCGATGGCAAGTTCGCGCCTTGCATGGCGGCTCTGCAAGCATCGTGTTTGTGAATAAGAGCCAGTGTAAAGCGCTTTGTAGAACCGCTAAGGTTAAAAAAGCGCTATATAAGTGCAGCTGTCAGGTTACTCAGAAAGTATAAACTCTGCTCTCAGCTTCACCTCTGACACTGGAGACTCCTTCCATAAAATGTCCAATAATCATCTCCCTAAAGAAAACTTCACCACGAATACTTATCCACAAATTTGTTTTCTTCTGTTTCTGTGGAGCTGTACAAGTGGAGCTGTACTGAATAAAGCTGTTACTATAGAAACGATAAGGTTTTAGAAAACAAGCACGTTCATATAAACCTCACTGTAAAAAAAAAAAGAAAAAGAAAGAAAAAGTTGGCTTAACTTAACATTTCACAGCAACTTGCCACAAAGCTTTTTTTTTTTTAAGTTTACTCAACTTTTAACCAGAGTAGTTCACTGGAACTAATTTTTAACCTTGAGCTGAGAAAACTCAAAAAAAGCTATACAGCAGGTTGCCTTGAATTTTTAAGTTAAGCCAATTTTTCTTTTTTTCTTTTTTTCTTTTTTCAACTGCTGTGACCTTGTGACCAATCAGGAGTGAGAATAGAGCGTTGTTTCTTTTCAGCTTATCAACTCTAACTAGAATCTGAACAGTTCGGTTCCGTCCTTCTAGTGCCTCTCGTATCTAGATGGAAAAACAATATGATCTAAACTTTCCTTTGAATCCTTTGTCCTGTTGTCTGGTACAGTTTGCATTTTCCTCACTCTATTGTCTGAATTGTCAACAAATGTTTGTTGGTGCTGTAGTCCAGTGGTTTTCAAAGTGGGAGCTGCCAGGGGGCGCCCGGGGGGGCCTCAAGAATTTGGTCGGAGCCACCAAGCCCATCCCTCCCACTAGTATGTTTTCTCTTTTTCACTCTCAGACAACCACACACACACACAATCAATTCCTAATGTAATGTAATGTAAAGATGTAAGATGTAATTATTAATAAAAAAGCGGGATATATTCAGGAGTCTGTATTTTTTTTTAAAGACATCTTGCAAAAGGGGGGGCCTCGGTCAAATGTTAATGCCATTAGCGAGGCCTTGCCCTGGAAAAGTTTGGGAACCCCTGGTGTAGTCTACAAAGTGACCATTTAGATACACGTTCGAGTCTTTCGCCCCTCAGTCGGAAATCAAAACACCTCATTCGTAAGCGTGAAATCTGCGTTTGATTGTTTCCTGACTTAACAGGAGGAACTTGAAACTGGTTGGAAATGACGCAGAATATCCACGACACTGTATAACGAGACTGACGGCTGGTATCGGTATTCAATGGGAGGCTAAAATGTCAAATCTGATATCTATCAGTGATAATAAGAACGATGTAGAGTGAACTATTACACACACACACACACACACAAATTTAAAGACAGAAGCGCAGTTGTATTCATGATTTCTAAGGTTTTTTTTTAAGTTTGAGCATTAAGGTAACGCTTCTACTGGCTTCACGCTGTGTTTGCTCTGTACACCGAGGTATAAATCATTTATTCGAACCAAAAAAACGCACTAAACTTGCTGTTTCAATGTCTCTACATTCTACAACGCTTTGAATTTTTTAGCTCTGGTATATCTTCCTGATCTTCTGAAACAGTACGAGTCATCTCAAGCACTTCGTTCCGCTAAGGGTTATTATTAATGCCTAGGATTAATCACAGCTCAGGCAGTGGTCGATATTTTTCTTATATCGGCCCTAAACTGCGCTCAGGAGTAATATTCCAGACCTCTTCAGTGTTTGGAAACAAAAAGAGATGTGTGTGCAACCTGCCGCTACTTGAGTGTAATCTGACTGCAGAATTTATCAAGAATTTTATTTAGGGATTGACCTGACATTAAATGTTATTCATGTATTTTTATGGGTTAGAACTTCGGACAGGGAGTGCTAATCGGCTAAGCCGTGCCCTAACGCAGTGCAGTGACGGGACATGTACAGTATAGGCTACACGTCGAATAGAAAATGAAGGCAAACGGGTCTCTTGATTCTTACAGGTTTGTTGTTTGTGGGCATGAATGTCTAACACTAACCCTTAACCCCTAAACCTAACCCTTAACCCCTAAACCTAACCCTTAACACTTAACCCCTAAACCTAACCCTTAACCCCTAAACCTAACCCTTAACCCCTAACCCTAACACTTAACCCCTAAACCTAACACTTAACCCCTAAACCTAACCCTTAACACTTAACCCCTAAACCTAACACTTAACCCCTAACCCTAACACTTAACCCCTAAGCCTAACACTTAACCCCTAAGCCTAACACTTAACCCCTAAGCCTAACCCTTAACCCCTAAACCTAACCCTTAACCCTAACACTTAACCCCTAAGCCTAACCCTTAACCCCTAAACCTAACCCTTAACTCCTAAACCTAACCCTAAACCCAACCCCTAAACCTAACCCTTAACACTTAACCCCTAAACCTAACCCTTAACCTAACCTCAACCCCTAAACCTAACCCTTAACCCCTAAACCCAACCCTTAACCCCTAAACCCAACCCTTAAGACATAAACCCAACCCTTAACCACTAAACCTAACCCTAAACCCAACCCTTAACCCCACCCTTAACCCCTAAACCCAACCCTTTACCCCTAAACCTAACCCAAAGCCTAGCCCCAACCCCTAAACCTAACCCTTAACCCCTACCCCTAACTATTAATCCTAACCCCAACCCCAACCCATGACATTCAAGACATGTTCTAACCCTAAACCTAATCATTTACGATTACAAAACGGAGGATGTCGTCGAGACACTGAAAGTAGACGCGCTGCCCAAACTGAGGCTATTTCTTAGCAAAGTTAGCTAGCAAAACATGTCTATTATAGGCAAGTCCTCAGAAAGAACGTGACCTAGCTTGACTTTATTCTCAAAATAATATGACTTTCATCTCATACCGCTGAGACTTTTTTCAACAAACGGAAAAAAAGGGAGGTTAAAGCCTGTTAAGCCTTTGTACTTAACGTCCTCAGTGTGGGAATGAAGTACAATCCCATGAAGCACTGCAAATGACATAGTGACATAGTCAAATTAAATATCTATATCTAATTATTATAATTAAATATCTAATATAACTATGCAGAATAAAATTATGGGCTGGTTTTTTTTTTTTTTTTTAAAATAATTTTTACTATTCAGTACACGTCATCCTTTTATTTATTTATTTTAATTAAAACTTTTGTTTTGTAATCAAAGAAAACGGTGATGTTTCGTTATGTTATATTAAGTACAGACAAGAACACGTTGGAATTTAAACACGCAATATAAAATAATGCTTGAACGTCTTTTTGTAAGCACTGCTAATTCTTTCATTCCATGGCTTTGATGTTTTAAAATCGCCCAGACTGCAGTGGTTTTATTCTTCACTTTAAGATCACACAGGACCGGGTGGGGTGGGGAGGCATTTATCCCTGAGAGGTGTTAATAGTGAGGGGGAAGTGGCATCAATAAGTAACTGGCGAAAAAGAAGCAGGTCTCATCCTCTTCAAAAACACAAAGAATTTCTCTCTTCCTGAACCCAGTCCTGAATCCTCGACATCCAGGATTTCTCTCGTTGTCATAATCATGCTGTTTTTTTTCTACCATTAACGTTATTGGGTTATTCTCAAAATAGTATGACCTCAATCTCATAACTTCATTTTTGAAACATGTTCTTGCAGTCGAGTGGGGCTCGAACCAGGTACATGCTAACGAAAACTCTAAAGTGTACAGCCTATAACGTACCGTGTCTCTTGACGCCAGGGCAGTGACGCTCCGTTCCAGCTAGCCTCCGTTACTGTTCGGTGAAATGATCAAATTACCGTCACGATAACATTTCTATAATAAAACACTGGTCAAATATCAGAGCCTTAGCTCTGTTCACTACACATAACGGTCTTGTCTCGCTAGCGCTAACTGACTGAGTGACGTAGCGCGGCGTACCACGGCGTACTGCTTGATCATGCTCTCTTTCTCGCGCATTTTTAATGCCCACATCTGTATCTAGTGTTTGCTAGATAGTTGTAGAGTTTAGGCGAGCTACGTAGAGCAATATAAACTAGCCGATTATAATCAGCCTGTTAAATGCTTAGCTAGCTCATTGATATGATATCTAGCTAGTTTAGCTGAGATGAAATGGGAGCCAAATAAACTGAGCCGTGATTTCTAGTTCCCCTGTTCTTGCATTTTCTAGTTAGACTTCCTGGTTTTGACTGACGTCTGTTTGTTTTCTGATCCTTGCTATGGATTAGAAATGAATCCGTCTTTGTTCAGACCAAATAATCGGACGCAGACGCCAAAAATGAAACCGTATACACGTGTTTTTCAAGCCCTGCTAAACCTGAAGTCCCTGATAAGGTATGACTTGCAGTCGTGAAGTGATAAAGATTCGGTGATATTCGAACGTAGAAGCCTGTCGTATACGGGGAATGTGGCGAAAAGTTTCTCTCTCCATACTTTATGAAAGCAGCCTGACTCGAGCGAACCAGTTTTTGTTCTGTTCGCTCCGAGAGATCGCTATTAATGTTTTATCCCATGTAGCTTGAGTGACATTTGAAAGGATATTGTTGTTTGGAGCAAGTGACTATGAAGAAGTAAACACTCCGACATTCTTAAAAAATGTCAGAAGTGAAGTTTTGGGAGATTTCTGGGGGAGGATCCTGCCAACTTTGTGTCTAAAATTCCTTTTTAAGGCCATCAGTCAAATTCAGACGAACGCAGCTGGATTTTCGTCTACAGGTTTTGATTTTTTTAAACCTCGTTGCAGACGTACGTGTTGCGCAATTTACATCTCAAAGGCATCGGCAGGTTTTTGTTTTGCTAATTCGAAAAGTGTCAGCACAATGACAGTTATTTTACAATTCACTCTGAGGTCAATGTGAGATTGTGTGCGATATCATCATCCTAACATGTCCCTTAATTATCGCCGATTGACAACAGTACCACTCGTGGCGCTAGGGGTGTAAGCTATCCAGTAGATTCCACTAGTAGGTTCCACTAGATTTTGGGGCGTGGCTGTGAGGATTTGTGCTCATTCAGCTACAAGAGCGTTAGTGAGGTTGAGCTCAGGCACTGATGTTGATGTGAGGAGACTCCAGTTCCATTTCATCCCAAAGGTGTTCAGTGGGGTTGAGATCAAGGCTCTGTGCAGGACACTCGAGATCGTCCACCTTCTTCCAACCTTCACACACCATGTCTTCATGGTTTGTGCACAGGGACATCGTCATGCTGGAACAGGTCTGGGCCTCTTAGTTAGAGTGAAGGGAAATTGTAACTCTACAGCATACGACGACGTTCTATACAACTGTGTGCTTCTAACTGTGTGTGGTGGTCAGTATGTCCACATACTTTTGGCCATATATACACAACCAGTCAAAACTGAAATGTTTCTCACCATCTTAAAAACCTTTTGATCTGAAGGTGTATGATTAAATATTTGAGACCGTGTATCGTAGACAAAAATATAATCGTGCCGACGTATTCGTTTCTTTCATTAGAAAACTAACGTCTTATTTACTAAAAAAAATTCCTTTTTTACACGGACGACTCGGAGCGAAATATCCCGAAAAGCAGCCGATAAGAGTCCGGCGTCGGTATCGTGATTTTTCACAGCCTTCTTTGCTCATATTTACCAAGGGTGCCAATATTAATAGAAGGCACTGTATGGATATATATATATTTCCCACCAGGCTAAAGCTATAAAAGTCATAATATAATTTTAAGAACATGTATTAACAGTGATCCAATACACTCTCGTGTTAAAGTCTGTCTAATTAGTAAACAAACTGCATGCAACAGATGACATTTTATTTATTTATTTATTTTGAAGATTTAAGTCTTAATTCATATCCACTCTGCTACTTAAGGCTCTATTGTAGCCTTTAGTATGATGTGCCGAATGGGTTTAATTTAATTTTCACAGGATCTCAGAATATTCTTTTTGTTTTTTTTCATGCTGAGAAAAGGCTGTTAGACTAAACAAGGACAAACAGGGTCACTGATGTGAACATCTACTCCACTTACATCACCTCGGGCATTCTGCTAGTTTTTTTTTTTTTTATCTCCGCAGGTTTTTCTGATGGAGCTAATTGGCCACTTATGCCTGTCCTTTTTCATAAATAATGAGAAAGGCTTCAGCTACTCTTACGGTTGTTAATAGGTAAAGGAAAAAAAAACAAAAACACATGATAAGGTCTTGCTAGTCAAATCAAACTCAAGCTAAACGCCATAGCCAATCATTAGCTAATGTTCATCTGGAACACAGTCGAGGAAGTAGATTTTTTGTGTAAAAGCTAATTAACTGAGGTATGTTATATCACGCTAAACATGTTTGAGCACGTCTCTTCATGCTAGGCCCCCAGCTAACCGAGCATCAACTGCTAAATTAATCAAATCCAAAACACGAGCATCTCAAACAGCATTTTGTTTTGAAGAAATTTTTTTTTTTTTTTTTTTTTCCATTGCTGGGTTTGTGCTGCCTTAGTCGCTACAGTAATTACAGATAAACAATGATGAATTCTTTTCCCCAGCTATGTTATGTAGTTTTGCATAATTAGCCATAATTATTCATTGGTTCTGGAGCTGAGCAAAACTCTTCACAAAAACTCATGTGGCTTGAAAACAGATCATTAAAATGTCGAAAAAATTAAATAAAAAAATGTATGTGCTGAGGAACCAAAATAAAATCTAGAATGAGAGTTTATCCAGACAGGAGCTTATACAAGGCACTTCATGGTAAAATTTTTTTTGGTGGCTTAGTGGTTAGCACGTTCACCTCACACCTCCAGGCTCTGGGGTTCGAGTCCCGCCGGAGCCTTGTGTGTTTGCATGTTCTCCCCGTGCTGCGGGGGTTTCCTCCGGGTACTCCGGTTTCCTCCCCCAGTCCAAAGACATGTATG
>JANDJT010000060.1:1769779-1805465 GCA_024331685.1 Stegophilus panzeri
GTGAATGTGTATGTGATTGTGCCCTGCGATGGACTGGCACCCTGTCCAGGGTGTACCCCGCCTTGTGCCTGATGCTCTCTGGGATAGGCTCCAGGTTCCCCGTGACCCTGAAAAAGGAGTAAGCGGTAGAAGATGGATGGATGTTTTTTGGTACTCTTCGATTCAAATGCATTAAAAACGATCGCAAGATGTCGTGAATTATGACAAAGCCAGGGAAAAGGAAATGCGTTCGTCTCAGTGCTCGCTGAAGTGAAGCGCTCTCACTTATGGTGTTTTCTCTGCACGCTCAATTCGGTTGTCCTCATGCTCTCGATGAAAGATACTGTTTAAACGACATAAATATGTTTTATCAGGTTACTTGTAGAAGTAGACACCGTATATTTTAAATAGATTTTGCATAGTACTGTATTTACAGTGTAGTGAATGAAAAAAAGAAAACCCCCAAGAAGTACATTTATATGCAAAATGTCTTAGACAATGTAAATCTTTTATAGAAATTTTCTATAAATTGTCTTAAATGTTCATTTTATTTCTACTGTCCAAAATTTCAACGACTGAAACCCTTAAGTCTTAAATCATTCGTTCGTTAGTTGAAAAACTACAAGATCATGAGAAAACACCAGGGTGAACAAGTCTGTTCTTTCGACAGGACTCCAAGAAAATAAAAACGAGCTGTCAATGAATTTGAAAAAAACAACAAACAATAGAAAACAACACAGAAATTCTAATGGTTTCCACTACAAATACAATTACAAACCATCAGCTGTTAACTATTAAAACCATTACCAAAAATGGTTTCCATTACGTAGTAGAATGTATTGAGGGTAGAAGTCTTTAATGGTATCCACTAGACACAACATGCCACCAATAGAAGGCAACAGATTACCAGAGACCCACAGGGAGCATTTCAGTTTCCATTAAAACCAATTCAATTCCCATTAAAACCATTAAAAAATGGTTTACTGACCACAATATCAAGGTCTTGCCATGGCCATCTCAGTCCACTGAGTTAGAAATGGTAAATGGTGCACTTATATAGCGCCTTTATCCAAAGCGCTTTACACTGGTACACACACACACACACACACACACACACACACACACCAATGGTAGCAGAGCTGCCATGCAAGGTGCTAACTTGCCATCAGGAGCAACTCGGGGTTCAGTGTCTTTCCCAAGGACACTTCGGCATGTGGAGTCACGTGGGCCGGGAATCAAACCTCCAACCCTACGATTAGTAGGCAACCCGCTCTACCACCTGATCCACAGCCACCCCTTAGAAACCCAAAGAAAACCTGTGTGGTGAACTGAAGTGGAGAGTCCACCAGCGTGGACCTTGAAATCTGAGGGATCTGGAGAGACTCAGTATGGAGGAACAGTCTCAGATCCCTAACCATGTATTCTAAAACCTCATCAGGCATTATAGGAGAAGACTCAGAGCTGTTATCTTGGCAAAGCGAGGTAGCACAAAGTATTGACTAAAAGGGTGCCAATAATTCTTGCACACCTATATTTAACAAATATATACATATATATATATATATTTTTTTTTGTATAAACCTGTGTTGTGATTGCAATTGTTTGATATCCATGAGAGCAGAGTATTTTCGTGATTTTTTTTTTTTTAACAAAAGATCAAAAGGTTAAACAATAAAGACAATTTCACAGCCTTTACCAAGGGTGCCAATATTAGTGGAGGGCACTGTATATGGAGCAGACTACTGAGTCATGCTTTTAATGCTGAGGTGCATTACATCTGTAGTGGGCATTATTATTATTATTATTATTATTATTATTATTATTTTTTTTTTTTTTTTTTGTTCCTGTTTTCCCTCTGACATGAAAAACAAAAGTAGCCATTTTCAGCTATGCTTGGTTGCCTGACATTTCAACATATCCCTACTTAGTATATTTATTATATACTTTTTAAAGTAGAAATTCTATCAATAAAATCTATCACCACATTTGCAATGCTTTGTAGTCACAAGCTCTAATGCACGTTGATGAATTTGGCGCAGGATGTGAGCAATTCTTGTTTCTGTTCTGTTCTGTATATATATATATATATATATATATATATTTCAGCACAACACTACATGACTCCACCATGCTTTCCCCGCGTCTGACCAGCCTCCACTGGGATATCTACCACCGGCAGAGTTGAAATTAAAAACACAGAGTAGGGTCCGGCTACACCTCGCTTTCGTCAGCCTTGACCATAACAGACGCTTGTTCGTCTATTATTAAAAAGTCCTTTTGCTTCAGAAAAATAAAGCACCACTGTGTAATTGTATGAAATCAAGTCATTTAGCTTTACTGTATATAGATAGATAGATATATAAGGGTGCTAGTCAGAGATTTTCTCAGGTAATTGGATTTCTCTCCTATCCAGCTTTTATTTCAGAATTTACAGGAGGTATTATCGGCTCGGTCTTATCAGCCATCCGTTTCTGCCTTTTTATTTAAATATGTACATCCATATAGAAGTAATTATATCTGAAGCAATATATTCCCAGTAAGCACGGTTGATCTCCCTGGATTAGATACATAAGGTGACAAAGCTATCCAAATGCGTTAGTCATGCAGCATGGAGATAACTCGGTGGTCAGGCTAAGTGTGTATGAATACGTATATGATATTCGATGTTATTTAAAAGAACCTCGTAAAGGTTGCATGTTAGAAAAAAAGTCAGAAGAATCAAACAAGCAGTGGAAATCTACGCAGTGCTCGTTTTTCCATTTTTCATGCTGAAACAACAGACGAAAGCTTCAGGTTGTTTACACATCCATTAGGTCGTTACTGTGACCCGAACCCAGCCGAACGTTGCTTTTACTGCGTTTACGTTCTTTTCTTTCGCTGTTTCATTCTGTTTTAATTCACCGATTTCATGCCTTTAAATGCAGAACCTGGATTTCAGCGTAAATAATGACTTTTTGCGGAAAACAACCCCCGAATCTCGACGGTACAATAAATTTGAGTCAGAGTGAGCTGCGAGTCTCGATGTGTATTCCTTTTTTTATTGTTCTAGTAGTAATTACAGAGTTATTTGGCACAAATAGAGGGGGGGAAGATGATGTGTGATTTAGTGTACCAACTTTCCAAATCTTCAATTGAGACGAGGGTTGTCACAGTCTCATGGTTAGTTAGTCATGGTGTATGACTAACCGTGCAATAAAAATACAGATTAAAGTGCAATTCTGTGCCTTTTTCTTTTGGCTCAGCACACTGTCTTTCCTCATCGCCTGTCTCTTGTTCAACTCACACCAACAACACTGATAAATACTGACAATGGGCCTCATTTACAGTGTTTAAGCAGACGCCCTTATCCAGAGCGACTAAGACTGCCCTTGAGAACATTTAGTCGTTTTATATTATTTAAAGTAACGTATATACAGCCATACCCCTTGCAGAATCTGCTAAATCTTAATACTGTTATCAAAATAAGACGGATCATAATAAAATCCCATGTTGTTGTTTATTTAGTCCTGTCCTGAATAATCTATTTCACATAAGAGATGTTTACATAAAGTCCACAAGACAAGATAATAGCTGAATTTATCAAAATTACCCCGTTCAAAAGTTTACACATCATTGATTCTTAATCCCGTGCGTCGTTACCTGAATGATCAACGAGTGTGTTTATGTTTTGTGAGAGTTCTTCACGAGTCCCTTGTTCGTCCTGAGCAGTTAAACGGCCCACTGTTCTTCAGAAAAATCCTCCAGGTCCTGCACATTCTTTACTTTTCCAGCATCTTCTGCATATTTCAGCCCTTTCTGACAGCGTCTATGTGATGTCGAGATCCATCTTTTCACGCTGAGGACGACCGAGGGACTCGTACACGACGCTTACATAAAGTGCAAACATTCACTGATGCTCAAGAAGGCAACACGATACATTAATAGCCAGGGGGGGTGTAAACTTTTGAACAGGATGATCGGTGTAAATTGTTCATCCAGGTAACGACACACAGTATTAAGAATCAAAGGTGTGTAAACTTTTAAACGGGGTAATTTTGATAAATTCAGCAATTATCTTGTCTTGTGGACTTTATGTAAACATCTCTTATGTGAAATAACTTATTCAGGACAGGACTAAATAAACAACAACATGGGATTTTTATGATCTGTCTTATTTTGTTAATAGTATTAAGATTTAGCGGATTCTGCAAGGGGTATGCAAACTTTTGGGCACAAGTGTAAGTACATATTAATTAAAGTGTATAAAATATAAACGGAGGGTGGGCAGGTCCGTCTGCGCAGAGTCTCAGCTCATGGAAGATTTAGCACTCATTTATTATTATTATTATTATTATTATTATTATTTATTATAAAAAAAAATTATTGGCATAGAAGTGAGTCAAAATAACTTACGCTTCTGCTTTTCAGCCTTTACCCTGATTGTTCATTTTGTGCTCCCAGCTGTCTGTTCACGTTACCTTTTATGGAGTTTTGTGGGTGTCACTAAATGCAAATGAGCTGTGTTCAGGTACGCGCTTTGCATTTTACAGGTGATTAACATCAGATACACATCAGCATTTCCGAAATGTTCGTAAATCGTAAAACTTCGTGACTAAAATGAGGGCTGAATAAAAGTCCCAGTCAGTTTACGTGAAAATGAGGTATATCCAGTATGCATGAAATTTTGAATGTGATGACCATGTGTACATCGTAAAGACAGACATCCCAGAAATCCCATGCAAAACGATCAGAAAGACCTCCGACAACGTTATTTAACAAACACACAGTACGTATTTCCAGAAAACAAACCGGCAGAAAAAAGACCAATTAGGAAACTTTTTGTTTCCTTTCGATTTATTTACGTATACAGAATCTTGTGCAAAAAGACTTTTGTACAAAAAAATTTAAAAAAAAAATAAAAAATCCTAATAAATATTTCACCACCAGCTCATGTGTTTTTAAAATGGTTGATTAATAACCATGATATTTTTTTAAGAATAGGTTATCATAGTGTGATATTTTCAAGCTGTAACACCCCTAAAAACAAACACTCCACCAAACCCATATTAAATGTCCTACAGTCTCTCCACTTCCATTTTAAACTTGCAAAATTGGCACATGTGGTTCTGCAGAAGGAGGTAAAAGAGATAAAAGAGAGACAAAAAGTCCATCGTCTACATTAAATACAAGTAATTATAGTCAGGTAGGAGGAAAGCAGTTTCCTTTTCTCACTAATGAGCCTTGCAGATCTATATCTATATCTATATTTCAAGTGCCTTCTGTGCCTTTCGGTGAAAATGAATCATTCGACATCTGTTCCATAGTAATCCAACAAGCAAAATCAGTTTCACATCAAGACGTATGACCGTTAAGTCTTCCGTGAAATGCAAACCGAAAGCTTTAATTTGGCCATATTTAATATGTGCGCTAACGCTACTCATTACCGCTAGTGATGGCAAGTGCAATAAAATAACACTTTTCCAGTTAATAAATGGTTCGCCGTGCGTCTGGATTTCATAGCTCTGGGTTTTTTTTTTTCCGAAGAAATACTGCACAGCCAATCCGAACGCTGCGGCGGAGCAAACAGAATGAAATAATGAAGTGCAAAAGAAATAGTGAGTGAAGCGTTGCTGCAATCGAATCAGTTTGGTTAAGTAACCATTGACTCCTGATTCTCAATGATTCTAATGTGTCTTGGTGCAACATGCTAAATTCTGTGATTGGTAAATGTAAGCTGGGTTTACACTGTGCAATTTCAGCGCTCTTTTCACACTGTGGGATGATGTCCAGGTCATTAGGTCATCGATGGATTTGCATAAACACGGACATTCATCAAACCGAGTTTAGTAATATAAAATGCCTCCACTGTCTTAGAGGACTTGGGTCACGTGACGATTACGCCTCCGTCTGATGGTGACTCAGGTCATGTTGGGCATAAAAGGTAATTCTGACATAAACAGTATAATGAATAAATGTATTTTTGTTGCAAATGGGTACTCTGGTAAAGCTAGTGGTGTCACATTACGTGTGTTTGACATCATGGACCATCGACTGGGAAACGGTTTATTCCTTCCAATTAGTAAAAAAAATCGCTAGTGTTCCGTTATAGATGATACGACCTTTCTAAAATTCATAGTATGTCATTTGGGACGCAACTTTGGTTTGTACTCTCCGATGCATGTTTTCTGGGACAGAAGTAACGAGATTAAAATCAGGCTGGAAATCGTACAGTGTAAAGCTGGCTCTAAAAGCGAAAAGGGAATAAGTCATAAAGCCGACTAAAAGGAGTCAAGGGTGCTTATCCTGATGCTTACTCAAGTGAGTACGTATGGCGTACACAATGAAAAAGTTTACCTCTGTTGTCCAGAGCCGTTTCATTTGCTTTGATTTGTTTTGATTTTAGGCTGCCCTTGACATTGTCATACCTCACATTCCCTGGAGCCGGATATGGTACATGTGCAAGTACCAGTCCCATTGGCCAGTACATCCATGGCTTCTGGCGTAGCAGCAGGGTTGTAGCTCATGTAATATTCCTGCAGTTGGGAGCTCAGGTTCTGTTCTGGCTCGGGACTCTTTTTCCGTCGCTTCCGTCCGACCACAGAGCGCTGTTGCAACAGCCGTGTGGCTCCAGGATACCGTCTACAGGAGACGTATATCACCATGAGGATGAGTGATGTTGTAAAGAAAAGTGCCACACCACCAACCACAATCTTATGGAAGGATAAGTCCTCTTGTTCTGGAGACAGTGTCACTAGCAGGTTGTTGGAGGGTGGTGGCGTATTCGGAGGGGTGTCTCTGGGGTTGGTTTCAGGGATAGTAGGATAAGGAAGAGGTTGAGCCAACAGTGGTGGCATGGGTGGCTCAGAGGTGGCTGGAGGCAGGGGTAGTTCGGCAGTTGTCAAAGGCAAGATTGGCTCAGGTGTAGTTTCCATACTTGACTCCCAAGTGTGGTGAGGAAACGGTGTTTGGGCGATGAGTTCAAAATCATCACAATCGATATAATTTTTTGTTGCCTCCATAACCTTTTCCCCTTGAAGATGTTTAGGGTTACTGCAAATGATACTTGTGTCTTTAGTTCCACGAAAATTCTTTAACCATGCGACAAGAGGACAAATGCCCGGCCCACAGTCCCAGACATTCCCAGCAAGGCTGATTGTTGAGAGAGAAATCCAGGCTGCCACCGTCTCATGGGACACATTAGCAAGCTTGTTAGACTCCAAGTTAAGAACCTGAAGATTTGGCAAGCATTGGAAAACCACAGGATCCAGACTCTGGATCTCATTGCCAGACAGGTCCAGCTTCTGCAGGGTATACCACATCCAGGGGAAGCCTTGGTTAACTGCTCGGATACGATTCCACTGGAGATACAGCCCACGAAGGTTTGCAAGGCGTGGAAAAAGAAAGAAGTTGATCCTGGAGAACTGATTGTGCTCCAGGTGCAGTTCCATCAGCCGAGATAAACCCAAGAACGTAGTACGCGTGAGGACACGAAGTCGATTGTACCCCAGATCAAGAAACTCCAAGCTTCTGCACTCTATAAAAGCCCGAACAGGAATTGTTGTGAGCCCATTGGAGCGTAGATGCAGATTTTGTAGCTTTCGAAGACCATGGAACTGACCTGGCTGCAATTCCTGGAGTTTGTTATAGGACAGGTCTAGGCTGCGGAGATTTGGCACGCCGTGGAACGTAGCATTGTGTAGTTGTGAGATCCTGTTGGTGCTTAAGACCAACTCCTTTAGCCGTCGTATGCCCTGGAAAGCACGGCTGTCTACAAACGAGATCTGATTGTGGTCCAGGTACAGCCAGAGGAGCTGGTTCAGGTGGGCAAACTGGTAAGGGAGCATTGTGTGCAAGTCATTGTTTCGCAGAGACAAACCCTGGCAAGTTACTGAAATGTTTTCTGGGACATCGATGAAAGATGCTGAGTCACAATGGACGATTTTACTCTCACAACGGCAGCTGTAAGGACATGTTTTCTCCCCGGAGCAGAGAAGATGGAAGAAGGAGGCAAGGAGAGAGAGGAGGCATGCTAATCTCTTGGCACAACTCGACAGACCTGTGAAAAAAAAACAACAACATAATTTTAGTCTTCATCAGAAAGTTGATAATACTGCAACTGAGCTGCTAGAGGTTATTCAGGGTAATGGTTACCCAGGCAAAGATAAACCTTGAAACAGTACCAGATGCTACCACACGATTAAAGGGTATGACTTGAATTCATTAATATAAGCAGTGTATAAAGGTGCCTAGAATCTGTAAAAGGTTTATTCTTTCATTAGACTCTCACAGTGGGGTCCAGGAACCCTTACGAGTACGTGACGCGTAGCCAAGGGGTGTAGCTGTCTCAACCTACCATTATCAAAAGTTTTATTTTGTTATTGAATGCTTATGGCCTTTAACTTGTTGCTTAACTTGGACTTGGACAATGTTGGTTAACTTGGACATACTGTGTTCCAGCAGTGGAAAGTTCAGGAACGAATAGTTCTATGGCTGTAATAAATATCCAGAATATTATTGTGCGCATTTAAATAGTGAGCCTAATGTTTGAATAGATGGATTATGTTCATAAAAATAAATCTGTACGGGCAGGGCTCACTGAGTTTCATTTACAGGTAAAACCTTTCACAATCCCTTGTTTGAAATGGTCCTTCAGTTTGTCTTTCTGGGATTTTCCTTTCAGCAAAGGTTCTGTGCGCTTTAAAAAGCTAGAGCCGCACAAACGAGGCATTCCGAAGTCGATTCCTTCCAAAACGGAGGACTTTGAGGATCGCGATGTTCATAGAAATTGGTACGAGATTTTAATAGCACCACCCGCAGGACTGGAGCACTCGTACTCGACGGACAATGCAACGTCGCAGAACGTGCGAGCTTGTAAACACGTGAAGATTGTTTTTGTTTTCGTACAACCGTCTCAGAGGTCTTTCATTAACCACGCATTAAGAGTTCAGAATCAAGAGGAAGGTCTACGAGGTCAGCGTTAACAGCATACATCAACAGATAAAACCACAGCATTAATCCCTGACAGATCCACGTCCTTCATGTATTATGAATCATGAACAAGAAAGCCAGGTGATATTATAATTAAGATGCCATGCTGTCTAAAGAGCATAAATATCTCTATGTCTAAGACCAGCGGTGGTGGAAAAAAAAGTACACAAATTTTTTTAATGGAGTAAAAGTGCAATTAATCATCTCAATAAATGTGATGCGGTCCTGAAAAACGCGGAGGAATGTGCCAGAGCTGAATTTTGGAAAACAGCCACAAAAAAAATAAGGACCTGACCTAAATTGAGTTTGTCTGCCAATAATATACTTTGACAACTCTACTATAATATAACATAAAATATAGTTTTACTGAAATAACATGGAAATATTTTCTAACCTTGCCTTGGTGTCTCCCTGCAAAAAGATCATGCTGTGTGAGGAACCAGGTTAAAAAAACAACAACACAACAGTAAACACTGCTTCAGTCACTCTGACTAAAGACGTCTAAAACCTCTCTAAACCTCCATTTGATCATGATTCTGGAGAGTTACGGTGCCACTGGGAAACAGAATGAATTCAGTTTGTAGTAAGGTTCTGTCAAAATGTCCACGATGCTCCTGCTCCATCACATAATCATCAAAACGAAGAAGAGTGCTTACAGATGACAGAGGTTTAAAATGTTCAAATGGCCTAATATATAAAACAATAATAATAATAACAAGAAATGTAGTCTAGAGAACATTAGCGAGTGAATAAATCAGTGATTATTCTCCCCAGCGACGACAGCGTGAACAGAGATACGTGGAGTGAAGAGTCGCCGAGTCAATGAGGCTCATGTTTAAACTCTGTGAGTGACTTTTACCTCAGGTGATGAGGGAGAGAGAGAGAGAGAGAGAGAGAGAGAGAGACTGATGTGGATGATTCTTATAATCACCGCTGGAAATATATAATACAATTGGGCAGTAATGTTATTGTTCCATCAGTTCATTCGGTTATAAATGTAGAGGTCAGTGCAGCGTCTTTCGGCGGTTTTTATTCCAATGAATTGAAGTGATTTTCTCCCTTGTCGCATTTGGCGGTAATGCAAAAATGATAAAACTGTACTTTGGTCGAAAGATAAATGTATTTCGTATTAAAATTCCACTCATTTTCGTTCCTGGTGGTAAATTAATGCAGGTTTTTATCAAGGAAGATAAGAAATGTTAGCTAAGGCTAATTAACAACAGCTTTATTGCTAATCTCTCACCTATTAGCTAGCATGAAAATAACCGAGGATGCAAGCTAGGTGAAATGCCTTGGGAAAAGAAAGCGTACATAGCAGCAGATAGATTACATGTGATAAAGTTAGGGATTTAGATCGATTTCTTCATCCTAAAACGTTTCAAATAAACGATTATAGAGAAATTTTTTGAGGTGAAACCTAGCGGTCAAATAAATTATAGATACCTAAAAAGACAGAAAAAAGGACTGTAGCACAGGAATTGTACTTCTTGTCTCTGTCTAACACTAAATAAAACCTCTATAACCTCTATAAGACAAACTTTGCAGGAGGAAGTCGTCCGTGGACTCGATTCCCCCAACACCACCGCATGGTTTTTCTCTTTCTATCACAAGCATTAATGTGTTTTCTCTTCAAGGTTGGCTACATGGACATTTTTAAAATCGCACTGCGCTCTCGCTGGCTTTATTACATCGTTTGTTCCCGTCTCCAGTTTGTCTAATATTCAAATGCAATCGATGAATCAAACGTAAACATTATTAAATACATAAAGACATAATATGTATATATACCTAATGGGGGGTTGCCAAGTCATTTAAAAAGCACTTTAATATTCTCCAAAATTAATTCTCATGAATGCCCTGAAATTAAATTATACTGCAAATACCATTTTTATTGCGTTTCATGATAAGTGATTAGTCAAACTCGAACGATAAATCAACCTATTGTGTCTTTTGAGCCATTAAATCTAGCTAATAGCTGCTTCAGTTTGCTTCATACTGTCTGATCCATGCCAGAAAGAGATTGGGGTAAAGTGGGCAATTTGTTTCAGGGTAGGACTGTATCCAAAAAGAAAAAAAAGAAAGAAAAAAAAAAGAAGCAGAAATGACTCTGACTCATTATATAGAGTAAAGCACGATTCTGTGGATTCGGTGCACATGTCCGTAACCCTCAGTGTGACAGAGCGAGGTCCAGGAGTCATCCAAGCTTACTGTATGTTAGAAATGATAAAGTCATCAGTTTTGGTGCTGCTAGCAAATCTCTGAGTGATTGCTGCCATCCTTACGGTCACATAATGTCCTGCTAATCCATTCTCACTAATCACCAGCAATTAGCATTTATCTATACGTATGTATACTATATATATGGCAATAAAAATCATACTATGGACATGGTTCATTTGTCTCACTGATTATGTTAATCTAACGTATAGTAATAAAGCACTCGGACGTGTACTGTTACCACAATGAAGCACGTTCTGTTTTATTCTTCTTACACAACAACAATTTGCCAATAATGACTATTTTTAACGTATTAACGAATGACACGTCGTGACACTTTTAATCTGTTTATAGTTACATTTAATGTTGTGGAATGTCCACAAAACAAGTTAGATCCTGTTCTCGAAAGCAGCCTTTCTCGCCAGCCTCCAGTCTCTTGATCGTTATAAGACGGACTCGTCTGGCCTGGAAATGCCCGAAAACCCGCTACGGCTTTACCTTTGACTGCTACAAATCGCTGACACTGGAGACTCCTTCCACAAAATGGTACAAGTGGTACAAGTCCATATCAACAAGCTGTTACTGTAGAAACGATAAAGTATTAAAAGGATTTGCATGTGATTTGCATGTGATTTGCATGTGATTTGCATGTGATTTGGAGCTGCACTACTCATGTGATAGAGCGGGTTGTCCATTGATCGTAGGGTTGGCGGTTCGATTCCCGGCCCACGTGACTCCACGTGCCGAAGTGTCCTCGGGTAAGACACTGAACTCCAAGTTGGCAAGCTAGCACCTTGCATGGCAGCTCTGCTACCATTGGTGTGTGTGGGAATGGGTGAGTGAGAATCAGTTTAAAGTGCTTTGTAGAACCGCTATGGTTAAAAAAGTGCTATTTACCATTTAGGCTTGATCATTATAACCTGGTTATCTTAAAACTTTAGTACAATGAAATAACACGAGCAATGAGACCTGACTTATACTGATGTTACACCAAAATGACACTAATTTACATTTATTGTGCCGTTGTTGCGAGCTGAGCTAACTCGAACCGACGTTGTGATCGTTTGATGACGGCTATTGGTGTTTTGTGTGTTATCACAGTCACCAAAACAATTGCCAAGCTGCCTCAGTACAAAAGCTCCGTAGGCGATGGAACGATTTTCAGGTTGCAAAGTGCCTCTCTGCACGCGCCAAAGCCAGACAGAGCTCTCACAACCCCCCCCCCCCCCCCCCCCTTTTTTAACCAGTCAAATATTCCCTAATAGCTTTTCTTTTCTCACTCGAGAGGCTCTTTTTCCATTCATGTCTTCGTCTATTATACAAAAACACAGCAGACAAGCCAGGGCTTTTATTCCACTGGGTGGCACAGATTTTGAATAATTAAAAAAAGCCCATATTTATCTATGTTAAGTGCATTCCTAATTGAACTTTGCAGCACCTGCAATTAACCCTTCCCTCTAATTCCCTGTAAAACCCAAACGATCCATACGAGCCTCTGCCCTCCTCTTGCGTTAAATATTCAATACACTACATTTATTTTTACACAGTCCATTCTGGTGTAAATAGTGCTTTTAGTATAAATCCCTCATTTTGTCGTGCCCTGCAGCCCCCTCTTGTCTGTCAGCATGATGACACTCAGGTGCATTTTAGATGAGTATTACATCGAATAATGACACTAAGTTGAGCTGGTTCTTCACTGCATGACTGTGGCTTTTAAAGTTTGGATGGCAATCCAGCATGAGTTATGTTTATACATGCAGTCCACTCCGAAACTATTGGGACGGCAAGGCCAATTCTTTATTACTATCATTTTTTTAGCTGCAGACTGAAGACATTTAGGTTTGAGATCGAAAGATGAATATGAGAAGAGGGTTTAGACCGTTGGTGTACTGAGTGACACCGAATGGATCGGCCAAGGAAAACAACAACAGTTGATGACAGAAACATTGTGAGAGCTGTGAAGAAAAACCCCCAAAACAACAGACAGTGACATCACCAAGGTATCCCGATCCACTGTTCGAAGAAGACGTCGAAAGCAGAAATATAGAGGCCATGCCACAAGATGCAAACCAGGAAGCAGTAAGAATTAGAAAACCAGACTGGAATCTGCAAAGAAATACAGAGATGAGCAGGATCTGCTCATGATCCAAAACATACAAGCTCATCTGTGAAACATGGTGCCTCCGTAGTGGCATGGCTTGGGCTCGCATGGCTGCTTCTGGAACATTCTCACTAATCGTTATTGATGATGGAAATCATGATGGTAGCAGCAGAATGAATTCAGAAGTTTACAGTAATATTTTGTCTGCCAAATTAATCAGGAGGAACTTCATCACGCAGCCAGACAACGATCCAAAACACACTCAACAAAGTGTGTGGTGGAAGCTCAGAGATCAAGACAATGGATTCTGGTTGGAAGGTTGTGAGTTCAAATCCCAGGACCACCATGTTACCACTACTGGGCGCTTGAGCAAGACCCTTAACCCTCACCTGCTCAGTTGTATGAAAGAAATAATGTAAGTAAGGCACAGTAGACATTTTTCTTTCTTTTTGCCACCAATTTCAATGAAAACATTGCAGATTGATGATGTGTAAAAATTACACTCTGATGCCTGTTAAAGTTCACCGAGTTTGATGGAACACATTCCAACATTAAATGGTGTGGGCGGAGCTGCAGTCAGTCATGCCAATGTTCAGGAAGACGGAGGGGAAGCTAATGGCGAGCTCTATGCTCCAGCACTAAAAGTCTATAAGAACAGCTCACAGTGAGTTTGGTGTTTCGGGTTACAGCACAAAACACACATTTCACCAAAAATCAATCTCCGCCCACAAACACGCCTACTACTAAGGAGCAGCGAATATCAGTGTAACCCTATGGGAGGCGACCGCAGTCAGTCCACCCACCTTCTCATAAGATCACATGCAGAACGTGTACTGGAGGGTGAGGGGGGAAAAAAACACCAAATGTGAAAGCAGCCTTGTGTGTGCAGAAGATTTTTTCAAATCAAGACATCAGTAGGATTATAAACTGATTATTACGCTACCTTCCCAAAGACCTTTGATTTGTTTTGGTCACAGAGGAGCTTCCAAACCCGAAAGCATTACATGTTTTTTTTTTTTTTTAGAAAAGCACCAACTGATGTCGAACATTTTCTAATCTCTTGACTAATCAGGTCCTAAGAGGATCAAGCAAAGAAAGTGGGAGTTTAAAAAAAGCATTAGGAGTTAACACTAACATACATCAGTCTGGGAAGGTTACAAAGCTATTTCAATGGCTCTGGGACTTCAAAGAACCACAGCGAGAGCCGTTATCTCCAAACAGAAAAACACGGTACAGTAGTGAACCTTCCAGGAAGTGGCCGACCTTCCAAAATTCCTCCAAGAGCACAGCGACGACTCATCCAGGAAGTCACAAAAGAGACAAGGACAACATCAAAGGATCTACAGGTCTCTCTTACATCAATAAAGGTCAGTGTTCATGACTCCACTATCAGAAAGACACTGGGCAAAAATGGCATCCATGGAAGAGTGACGAGGTGAAAACCACTGCTAACCCAGAAGAACATTAAGGCTCGTCTGAATTTTTCCAAAACACATCTTGATGATCCTCAAACCTTTTGGGAGAATGTTCTGTGGACTGATGAGGGGAAAGCATGGTGGAGGCAGTGTGATGGTGTGGGGATGCTTTGCTGCTTCACGGCCTGGGCAACTTGCATTAATTGATTGATTGATTACTGCACCTTTATATCCGGAATATACTGTGGAGTACAAATTGATTGTTTTTATTACATTTACAGCCTTTAGCAGACGCGACTTATCCAGACCGACTTAAAGAAGAGCTTTGGCGTCTCTATCAGAAACACGTTCTCGTGCTAGTTCACTACATCAGAGACTAACAGCACCATCGAGAACATTTACTGAAAAGCAGTTGTTTTATATTATTGGCATTAATTAAAGAATATGACAAATAATGAATGTGAGCCAACACAAACCCATAAATTAAGACAAATAAACGAATGTATTAAGTTTAATTAATTATTCAGTCCAAAGAAATGTCACCATACACACGCTGGTAAATCATGGGTCATTCATCTATATACTCACGCGAGTTTGAATTAAACCAGCATTTCAGAAACGTTACATTTCTATTTAGGTTTAGCTTAAGCTAACGTCTATACACAACTTATGAGGTCCAGCGACAGTCAGCAGGTTCCTTTCCATGTACACAATTCAGGTTCGGATGACATGTAACGCGCACGTATAAGTAGAACTTTTTGTCATATTAAAGTGTTGAAATGAAACAGAATTAATTGGGATTTTATATCATCTGGCGTGAACTCATTTGGACTGACTGCGTATAAACACAGCCTCTGATTGGTTCCCCAGTGGAAAGGATTTTAATGGAGTTAATTAACGAGAAAGACAATGAAATAAGAAGCCACTTGTTTGAAGATGACAGCATAATGTTTATAAGTAGATATAATGTTTAATTGCTCCAAAAAATGGCTGGATAACTGCAAAGTTTTGTGTCTGTGCGTATACAAATATATCTGAGCAAACAACTTTTCTTTTCCCAGCTTCCTCTGGGATTTATGGAGAGCTGAAACGATCCTGCTTCATGCTCGACTGGGTTTGCGAAAGTTTTTCCTCCCTGAAGGCCTGGCATGCAATCTCTTATGGATAGAAGCCATCATTAAGCTGGTGATGTTGTGTATTAACGGTGTAGGTGCAGTGTGTCGGGAGTGTATACAGATACGTGAAAGCTCTGGCGTTGGAGAATAAAAAAAAAACAACATTCTGTCTATCGGTGCAAAGATTTTCGCCAATCTCAATTGGCCGCTAAATGAGCTGTTTATACAGTATCAAAAAAAACCCCGGAACACTCTGTAGACAGTCTTTGTTTATATGCGTGATGGGTGTAATCTGATCCAAAGCGTGTTTACATCTAAAAAAAAAAAAAAATGTACACACACAAAAAAATACAGTCCCCTCCAAAAAGTATTGGAACAACAAGGCTAATTTATTCGTTTGTGCTATACATCAAAGACATTTGGGTTTGAGATCAAAAGATGGTTATGAGACAAGAGTTCAGCTTTTATTTCCTGGTATTTATATCTAGACGTGTTAAACAACATAAAGCATAAAACCTGCTGGACCAGACTGCCCAATTTTCACATGAGCAAAAGTATAGGAACAGATAAAACTTGAAGTACATTACAGTAGATAACACTTAATATTTGGTTGCATATCCTTGTATTTCTTTGTGAATTCCAATCTGGCTTTCTGATCCTTAGTGCTGATGAGTGGTTTGCGCCTTGTGGTAAGTCTTCTTTGAATAGTGGATTGTTCTACCTTCACCCCTGCCCTGTGGAGGAGGTTGTTGTTTTTGTTCACAGCTCTGATAATGTTTCTGTCATCAGCTGTTGTTGTTTTCCTTGGCCGACCCGTTCGGCGTCTGTTCCTCAGTACACCAGTGGTTTCTTTCTTTTTCAGGACATTCCAAATTGTTCTATTGGCTATGCCCAATGTTTATGCAATGTCTCTTATCTCAACTTCAAAATGGCTTGATTTTCTCCCATAGACAGCTCTCTGGTCTTCATGTTGGTTTATACTTTTTCACAACAAATATAGTATAGTAATTAATCTTCACAGGTGAACCTGAAGGCTAAAACCAAGAGTAAGATGTTCAGAGCTATTTATTGTTTAAACAATCAATCTAACAGAACACACCTGGGTAACAAGAAACACCTGTCAGTTACATGTTCCAGTATTCTAATATTTATCCACAAATTGGGTGGTCTGATACAAAATGTGCTCTGTTCTATGTTTTTTTTTTTTGTTTAACACATCTACATATAAATACTTTATAGCTTATAAATTTATAGCTGAAAGTCTAAACTCATGTTCATCTTTAGATCTCAAACCCAAATGTCTTCAGTCTACAGCAAAAAGACTTGCCTTGCTGTTCCAATAATCTGCTTAAAACTGCCATTTTGATGTCGATTCAACTTGAACTTCGCCTGTTTTACCGCCCCAGGAGTGCACTGTGACGCCAACACACGCACAGAACGTATGCAATTAATGAATCATTTACAAATGAATCAGATGTAAAGGTGAACATGACTATTATTCTTCCATCACCCTCCTCAGATAGGAATCAGATAGTAATTTCACTCAGATCGGCCTCCGTCGCTTTTTTTTTTATTCAATCGAGCTCTCGTTCAGATCGGAAATATACGAACCCTGGGGCTTCCTGGATCTATGACTGACACCGAGTCTACAGACTGATTCTTAAACAAAATACCTTGAAGATTTGCAGTGCTCTAAACAGAAGCCTTCGGAAAGTGATTTGAAACGTACTTGGGGACCGACTCCAACCGTTTATAACCGTATTTCGGATTTCATCTTGTTTTAAGGAGCGCTCTGGGACCGAGCCTGTTATTACACTGACATTTGGGCTGCATGATTCAGAAGTGAATTCATCTGTGTAGTGATGAAAAATGCCACTGCAGCTCCAAACAAAACAAAATACAAAACATGACTAATCTGAACAGGAGAATCTGCAGATCATCACCAGATTATTTGGATAAACATAGGGCTTTAAATTACGTCACGCATTTTCTGTGCAAAAGGAAATTACTGTTGTTCATCCTGGATATGTTGTCCTGACAAATAGCTTTCGATTCTTGCCGACGAGAAGGAGAAGTCAAAGAGCTATACACTATGTGGAAAAAAAAAAAGAGATTAAGAATGCATGGATACTTATACTGGTATCGAGTATCAGTTCAATACGATGCTCATTTACTAGATCCTTTTAAAAACCCTCCAATACACATCGACACTACATGATGTACGCCTAGTTAACGTTGCTGCCCTAATCAACAGACGACACAAAATGACATCGATCAGGACGTAGTTCATGCTTAATTTAAGATTTGCAGCAAAACTCCTCCGTACCAGCTTGTTAGGCAGCGCCAGTGCTTCAACCCCTGACCTTCCCATCATTAACCCAGAGATTTAAGCACTGAGCCATCAAATCTAATGATGTTTGAAAACTCTGTGCAAACATCACGACAAGGAACAACAGCATCTTTAATGGCGTTTAAACCGAGAGCGCGAGGACGGCAGACCCGAGCGCTATCGTCGAGCGCCGTCATTAAAAACGAGCACGGAGATTTCATTAACGTTGAATTATACTTCATTTTATCTACTTGTAAAAATAGCTGGCGTGCGCATCATGTGGCACGTCACTTGTACACGTCCTCTACGATTAACACCTGTAACTTTACGCGATATACACAACGACACAAGGGGCTTCGAAAGGGACGTTCTCCGAATATTCCAGAGTTTCCATTGAAGGGATTGATGGAAAATCTTTCACATAGCCTTGAAACCTACTCTTAAAAGCTCTCTTTCTAGAATTTTCTAGTTGAGTAAATACTGATGAATGTAAGGTCAGAGTTTGGATTCGAAACACAGCTCATGACAACAATCACAATGACAGCGGAAAGCTTTATAAAAGAGCTCCTCAGCGTGTTGCGCGTGAAATCACGAAACATTTCGGGACAGGGACGCTCCGGCGCCGACATGCCATCTTGTGGATGTTGCTTTTAATCCTTCAGACGTCCATAAAACGTGCAAGCGAGTGTGTCGTACGTCATGCGCCAAGAACGAGCTGTCCTTTAGCGGCACACGGCAGCAAGCGACGTGAACGAATACTAAGTACGTGTACTCGTACTCTGTCTGGGAAAAAAAATAAATAAATAAAAGGTAACGATGCGTCCCTAATAATATCAGCAATCAGTCTCACAAGGACGCAAATAGACGGCTCTCACACACAGCTACGGAAGGAATGCCAAGATCGGCGAGAATATACTTCATTTCCAGCATTTCATTACTTTTAATTTCTGGATCATCCGAATGATTAATGACTAAAGTCTCTGGGGGAATTATTTGTTATTATAATTTATTATCACAACAATGCGTATCCAGTGTAACTCTAGACTAAATAAACTAAGTGGGTACGACAGGGAGAATGAACTCTAGCCCAATTCTGGGCCTGACACCTTTATGCACAGTTTACCTACCTGGTCAGATTTTAAAAGCAGAACAGGACTCGGTTTTATTCATTTAAATGTTAAAAGTCTTGTCCCGAAGACGGATACGATCAAGATCTGGGTAAATACAACAGATGCTGATACAGTATAATGGTTCTATCTGAAACCCGGATTAACAAATCTGTAACCGATGGCTTGATTTTTATCGATGGCGAGAAAGTTTATAGAACTGATCGTGTTGTTAAAGGAGCTGCGGTTGCCATATATGTTAAAACCAACTTTATTAGCTCTGTTACTTTGTCAGTTAGTAAAGCTAAACAGTTTGAGGTGTTGGCAGTTAAAGTGGGTGTATCAAAGGATTGCCATATCTGTCATACTGCCGCAAAGCAGCAACTCCATTTCCCAGAATGCACGACGGACTACAAACATGGCCGAAAACAACACGCGGACACGTTCACCGTCACCGGAGTTCTAATCAGAGACACCTGTTTCCAATCACACATACTCACACTACTCATCTTAAAGAGACTCGCATGCAGTCACTGCGAAGTATACGCTCAGTTAACGTTTTCCTCTGTCGATACCAAGCCTTCGTACCATGTCTGTTTATTCTGTTTTTTTTTATTTACTTTGCTTACGTTTACGACCTCGTCTCTTAGCCTTGCCCTGTTTGCCGGATCGCCTCACCCCTGCCTGTTCATCATTATTGACTTCTGCCTTATCCTTTGGACTCGTTGTACTGTCATACCTGCACTTGTTTCCGTCTGCGCCTCCAAATCGTGACAATATCACTGTTGTTGGTTGTTACAGACCCCCATCTGCTTCAAAGGATGCTTTTAAAATATTTCAGATATTTTACATGAATTAAATGATTCAGAGTTTAACCTCATGGGTGATTTTAAATTAGGGTTGCTCAGGGTCTTCAGATTGTTTTAAAGAACTGTGTGATTCCTTAAATTCTGTACAACTCATCAATGCACCAACAAGGCCAAACCACAAAGTACAAAATAAATCTACTTTGCTTGATTTAATTATAACAAACATGCCTTAATGAGAAGAAAGTCTAAATCAGAGTTTTATCTTAAGTCAGTTACAGAAAACCTGAAGAACTCTTCAAAATTCCAGAAACAGAATAAATCCTTCTCAGGGAGACATGGGGTTATCCTCCCTGAACACTTATTGGTTGGCTCAGAGGAAATAAAGGACAAAGCTGTTATGATCAATCAGTTTAACAGACATTTTATCTGTGCTAGGTCTGTGTTTGATCGCTCAAATGTAGATGTATCTGTTCCATGTTCTGTACCTACTGGAAGTGAAGGAAATCTGAATTTGTATGATTTTAAACCTATTTCAGTTGCTTGAATTTATAAAACTCTGGAAGATCTTGACCTCAAAAAGTCTGCAGGTCCAGGCAATTTGGATCCTTATCTCCTAAAGCTAGCGGCAGATATTATTGCTGAGCCCAATACGTATATTTTTCATTTGGGTCTTATGTCTAACTCTATACCCATACTGCTTTTGTTCTTCCCTTATTAAAAAGTGGAGAGCCTTCTGAGTTGAAAAATTATCATCCTATTTCCAAACTTTCAATACTAGCTAAGATTCTTGAGTCTCGGGTAAATTTACAGTTAAAACAGTTTTTTACATGATAATATTTTAAATGATTTTCAGTCCGCTTTTAGAACTGGTCACAGTTCTGCTGCAACGGTTGTGACTGCCTAGGGTTAGGGTTAGGGTTAGAGTTGGGGTTAGGGTTTAGGGTTGGGGTTAGAGTTGGGGTTAGGGTTAGGGATTAGGGTTTAGGGTTGGGGTTAGGGTTAGCGGGTAGGGTTGGGGATTAGGGTTAAGGTTAAGGATTAGGGTTGGGGTTAGCGGGTAGGGTTAAGGATTAGGGTTAGGGATTAGGGTTAGGGCTAGAGGGTAGGGTTAGGGATTAGGGTTAGGGATAAGGATTAGGGTTAGGGGTAGGGTTAGGGATTAGGGTTAAGGATTAGGGTTAGGGGTAGGGTTAGGGATTAGGGTTAAGGATTAGGGTTAGGGATTAGGGTTAGCCTTATTTGTGGATCTATCTAAGGCGTTTGATTCAGTGGACCACAAATTGTTGTTGGACAAGTTTAGGAACGCTGGTCTTAGTTCTAAGGTTATAAATTGGTTTAAAGACTATTTTTCAGACCGAACTCTGTGTGTCTATGTTCATGGCCATAAAATCAGATTTTCTTGAGATAATTTCAGGTGTTCCCCAGGGCTCCATTCTGGGACCTGTTTTATTTTCTGTTTTTATAAATGATGTTGGAAAGGACATCCAAGCAAAATATCACCTGTATGCAGATAACTCTGTTATTTGTACATGTGCTCCCTCCATAGTGCAGGCAGTGCAAGAGCTTCAGATTGCATTTAATTCATTGCAAACTGCTCTGTCGAGTTTAAAATTGACTTTGAATGCACAGAATGATAATGAGTCTTTATTGGTCGCAGCGCAGTGAAATTCTTTTCTTCGCATATCCCAGCATGCCAGGAAGCTGGGGTCAGAGCGCAGGGTCAACCATGATACAGCATCTCTGGAGCAGAGAGGGTTAAGGGCCTTGCTCAAGGGCCCAACAGTGGCAGCTTGGCAGCGACGGGGCTTGAACCCCCGACCTTCCGATCAGTTACCCAGAGCCTTACAGAGAGCAAACAAAGTTCATGGTTTTTTCATAATCTCGCTCACAGATGCTTGACGATGCTAGTATTTTCATGTCCGATGGTAAATCCATTGAAAGGGTGTCCTCATACGAGTACTTGAGAATATGGATAGATGATAAGCTTTCATTTAAATTACATATTGCTAATTTAGTTACGAAGCTCATAATAAAGAGTTGGCTTTTATTTTAGAAATAAATATTGTTTCAATTTAAATGCCAGGACAAAAACTTGTGGAAGCTACTTTTTTTTTTTTTTTTTTTGCCTGTGATTACGGTGATATATTGTATACGCATCCAGCTACCTCTATTTTACAGAGCCTTGATTCAGTGTACCATGCATCTCTGTGTTTTATTGCAGATGTAAAGTCTCTTACTCATCATTGCACTCTTTATGATTTAGTGGGCTGGGCATCATTGACTACACGTAGAAAACAGCATTGGTATATCTTTATTTTTAAAGTTATATACATGGTAAACTTCCACCCTACCTTTTTAACCTTCTTTGTCTTAGCACGGGTAGTTATCCGTTGCGTTCCTCCACGTGTTTTGCTTTTTAACGTACCCCGGGTTCTGACAGACCTGGGGAAAACTGCTTTGTCCTATTATGCACCTTGGACATGGAATAAATTGCAAAAAGATTTAAATCTATTGATGAATTTAAGGCAATCATAAAGAATGTGGTGAAGGAGACGTGTAATTGTTTTTGTTGAAATGTTTCGGTGTTTAAATATTATATACCATGAGGTCATTCGATCTCAATGGGACTTCCTGGTAAAATAAAGGTCAGATAAAATGCTGAGGATGGGTCCGTTTCACCAAAGCGGTAGTATGCAGATGCAGGGTAAAAGCTTTTCCAATTACTTGTAATGAATTTTCACTTTATTCTCATTCCCTGACTTTAACTTTAATAAGTTAGAATCCTGAACCTGAATAAATAATAATAAATAAATAATACAAGACCTTCTTTACGGATACCAGGTTAAGAAGCACTGATGATAATTAGCTTTGTAGTTACATGACATTCGCGCGTTATATTTGACCACTTTCATTTACAGAATAATAAAATAGTGGTTAGATAAATTCATTTATATCACTGATAGCTTTCTTTTGCTAATGCCAGGCAGCTATATTCCTAGTTAGCTACAGTAGCTGGCCAACATTTGTAGTGATTAGCTTACTTTTCAGGTTTGCCATATTAGCTTCGTTTATCTCTCTAAACAGATAAAGTCAGTTACTTTAATGTTAGTATTCGGTAAAAAAAAAGATAATTACTTCCTGGAAAAGGCTAGCTTCTGGTGTGTGAAAAACAACATGGCCACCTCCATGAAAAGCATGTGTGCAGTTTGTTACCAACAAACTAGCCAGCTAATAAACTCATGATCGCTAATCTTCGCTTGCTAGCTTGTTGACATTGTGAGCTGCCATTTCACCACCCCGTCATACGTGGAGCTCGGGGTTGAAGACAACTTCCCATCTTTCCAAGTACGAATTACAAACTGAAGGAACGTTTTCTTTGGATTTTCCTAGTCGGACGATTGCGATTCTGATTTGCAGAATCAAGCGGTAATCGAACGCAGCATTAGCCACGCAGACATACTCCGTATTCATAAAAGGGGACGTCGTGCATAACAATCAGCTCCACAGGATGGACATCTGCTCTCAGATACCGTCAGCTTTTCAGGGTGAAAATGGAAAGTGCTGACCTGAAAGCGCTGACAATAGCAATAAACTTCAGTGCAGTCTGAAGCAGCGAGACGATACACACATCATACTATCCTTGGGTGATTTTTTTTCATCGCACAAACTCATAATTCCACTGTGCACCATCAAGGTGAAGCTATAAAAAGATGACACAGTGGTAAATTGTTTAGATATGTAACACACTGCTAAGCTCCATGAACTATTACTTATTATTAAACCACATTGTTGTGGTTTTAGCGGAAATACATTTTCCAGTATAAAAAAAAAACAGGAAGTGTGGGGAAAAAAGGGCCCATTACGTGAAACCAGTAATATAGAATTAACTCATGTCTTTTACTCCATTCCAACTCATAATTTTCTTGTTAAGAATTTGCCACAAAATGATGCAACAGTTTTGTTGTTGTTGTTGTTGATGTTTCTCTCACTAAATCCATTCACAACACAGCGAGACATTTACTGCAAATAGTTTATGCAAAATAAAAGACTTGTTTCTGATTGGCTGGTGGAAAGTGTATTAGCGAGAGTGAGCCGATACCGCTACGGATATTAGCATTTAGCTTTGAATACGGAAATACTTCTTGAAAATCAAAAGCTAGATCATGTAATGATCTCGCGACAATTCAACACTAGCCTTTATTTCCATTTCGTAAGCTTGCATAGAATACGAGTTCACAAACTCCCATAATCCTCAGTGTGTCACGTCACAACACCTCAAGACCTCAGTTCCTATAATCCTTCACTTTCCGGTTAAGATTCCAAGCCTCGTGGTTTTACTTTGTTTATTTCTCATTATAAGTTCGCCTTCGTGACGTTATTTTCCGTTTGACGATCGCCGACCCGTGTCCGCCCGTCACTCCACTTTTGCCCCGCCCCTTAATTTAACATCTTGCGTATATATACATATATTTCAACTGCTCTTGCATCCAACCCCTATACAAGCACATGCCAGCTCTACCTAAATGCAGCAATGTGCTAATGTTTACTGCTTATTTAGCTCACTAGTTATCTCGGTAGCAGTGTGTAGTTCATGCTAAGAGCTGGTCAAGTAATTTCAAATGAATTATGCTAGCAAGCTAGCCAGTGTCGGGTTACTATATTGTGTAGATAAACGCACCATGCTGAAAAAAACCCCCAATAGAAACCCTCATAGAAACTGTAATGGCTTTAATGGTTACAATGGGAATTGTATTGGTTTTAATGGAAACTTTAATAATCCCTGTGGGTCTCTACAGGTAATTTGTTTCCTTATATTGGTGGCATGTTATGTCTAGTGGATACCATTAAGGACCAGTAATGGAAATGGTTTTAATGGTTAAGTTGATGGTTTGTAATGGTATTTGTAGTGGAAACCATTAGAATTTCTGCGATGGTTTCTATTATTGTTGTTGTTTTATTTCAGCGGGGGGGAGTAGCCATGTTTGTTAGCACGCTAGCTCTGAAAATATACAACTTCACCAAGCCTCACTGGAACGATTTGTAATTCTGTGTGATGTCCAGATGTGTTGATTAGAATTAGATTCTGAGCTAATCAGTTAGTTGGTGCTGTATTTTCTTCTTCTTAGTCTGTTCTGCTCTCTATTTATAAGCTTATTACAGAGGAATTGCTCAAAAAGTTGTTGGGAAGAAATGTTGGATTGTTGTATGGACAGGATGGAGTTTTGTCCTGAAAATGTTCTTAAATGGCTTTCTGTAACAGTTTTTTTTTTTTTCTCGATTACGACTCTACTGCTATTCAAGCTTTTCTGTGAAAGTATTTCTCTGAAGAGTTCACAGTGAAAGCGATATTCGAACTCAACATCATTCAAAGATTCAATCTTAGTCTGCTGAGCATGGATTGAAATGGAATTTGGTTTTTTTTTTGTTGTTGTTTTTTTTTTTTTTTAAACTAGCCTTTTCACTGGTCGTATCTCGGCTTTATTCTTTCTAAAAAATAAAAAAAAATTTTTAAAAAATTCCAGTGAAGAAATTTGTTAGAAATTCTTAATTTCTCTCTCTTCCTGTGAATTCAAAGAAACCTAAAATTACAACACAACCGTATGAAAAGATTCTATACGAATATTAAACACCCATGTTGTGTTTTGTATCCGGTCTGAGAAGCTGCGAGTTAACATCTGCCATGAGCACAGCACGCTAACAATGATGTATGAGGACACTGACAGCAATCCTGATGGGAATACCAGCACAGGTTGTGTGTGTGTGTGTGTGTGTGTGTGTGTGTGTGTGTGTGTCTAACTTAATTATTATACATCCCAGTGAAGTTACACCACCAGAGCACTGTTGCATTCTGCATTCTGATTGGTCAGACGGTGATTAATTCTCTAGAACAGCGGCTCTGACAGTAGCGCAGGTTCATATTAATGCGCTCGTTCTAATACGCTAACGTTTCTATAGTAACACTTCGTTCATAGGGACTGTAGAAACTAAAACGGTGACGTTTTCCTCTTTAAGAGATATTTATTGAACAGTTTATATGGAAGGAGTCTCCAGTGTCAGTGCTGTAAAGTTTACGCTTTGCGGTAACTTCAAGAAAGAACAAAGAGGCTGGCGAGGAAACGACTCCTTATAAGTGCTATAACGTAAGCGATAACTCGTTCCGCGGATGTTCCGCAACGTTAAACGTAACTACAAGCGGACAAAAAGTACGACACGTCGCTCTTTTAATAAACAGAAAATCGTGGTCATCGGCGTAAGTGGAATAAAACACTATAGAAAACGTTCAACTTCAGCGTCACAGCTTCATCACACCGTATTGTTGTTGATTATTTTCCTATAATAGCATGACATGGAGTGTGTTAAAGAGGCTTGCTACATGGAACTGGGGGAAAAGAATAATACTTCGGTTCAGTATAACAGCTTCAACGTGACGGCTTTCTCCTGATACGCTCAGAGTCCGTAGAAATAAACGAATTAAATGAAAATTATTTTGTTCTTTTTAACAAGTATAAAGCTAGTCTGAATTTACACCCTGTTCTATGATTTTTACCCATAACTGGCAAAGGTGTACATCCAACACACACACACACACACACACACACACACGCTAGGCTCTGGATGATCGACGGCGGCATCAGAAATCACGATAACTATCAAACTAGGTGATTTACATGTTTTATCTGTCGAAAAACCCCGTAGCATCTGTAGCTTTAAGACGTCCACCTATTTTGTCCTCCTGTATTAACCATAATGGTCTAGGAAGAGAAAAGACGATTTCCTGATGCATCTTCTCTTCCCTCGGCAGTGCTCACTAACCATAAACCGTTGCTTGCAAAACATGAAAATTAATCGAATGAAACGTGCCTTGTTTATCACCAAGCAACAACTCAATAAGAATCTCTGCTGCTGTTCAACACATACGTTATATAGTTTTATTTCAACTGTATAATGAGCCTAGTTACCGTCGAGGTCGTAAGTTTGCGCACGGCTTGCAGAATCTCTAAAACATTAACGGGCATAAAAAAATTGCATTTAGTTGTTTGTTTAGTCCTTCCCCGAAGAAGCTCTTTCACATAACCGATAGATGTTTACAGAGTCCGCAAGACACAATAATAACCGCATTTACACAAATGAACCAGTTTACACGCGCTCGATTCTTCATACCGTGCGTCGTTACCTGGATGATCATCGACTGTGTTTATGTTCTGTGAGAGTTCTTCACGAGTCCCTTGTTTGTCCTGAGCAGTTAAACTTCCCACTGTTCTTCAGAAAAATCCTCCAGGTTCTGCACGTTCTTTCCTTTTTCAGTACGCATCTTCTTCATACTGTATTTGAGTCCTTTCCAACAGCGGCTTTATGATGTTCAGATCCGTGTTTTCCACCTTGAGGACTAACGAGGGACTCGTACACGACTATTACAAAGGGTGCAAATGCTCACTGATGCTCAAGATGGCGACACGATATATTAAGATCCAGAGGGGATGATGGGGTAAATCGTTATTATTTTGTTTAGAGAGCTTTTTTTATTTTTTCATTTAGTACCGCCCTTCGGGAGCCAAACAAGATATTTACATGTTTCCCAGAAGACATAATAATAAAATTGTGCAATTTCTGCACAGCGTATGTAAACTTATGACCTCAACTGTATAAGTAGCTAATAACCCGTTACGTTTATTTACAGTCCCGACTTTTTTGTTTGCAGCTAATTAATCAACAAAACCTGACTAGCGACTAGCCGCTACACCCGACTTGTAACTACCTTACAAGTTATGTAGCATGTACACAGAACATGCTAGGTATATCTAGCCACGCCCCCCCACTTTCTCTCTTACACTACAGAGCCCACAGTTGATACTATCATCAATCAGCGAGATAGACGGATGGCACGACAGGACAAAGCACATAAGCCTAAGAGATTCTCAGCGCAGCTCCATTAAATATCTACAGGAAAAGACTTCCTGATGCCTCTAATAGACGAGTGGATTACAGGCTGAAGCCTGAGGCTCCTCAAGGTTCAAATGAAACAGATCTGAATTGGATCTAAAGTGCCTGGGAGGTTAAAGCTGCCTCAGTGGTCAGCTACGCGTACAGTACCTGCTTTACAGGTGTCCATAAATTCCCATTTTATCTCATTTAATTAGGTGTAGTGCAAATTCCAGTATACGGTCTTATATTACACGCTGCTCTTGCAGGTTTCATCTCTGCACACTACGAATCGAAGGCAGCCTACACTGAAGAAAATGAAATAAATAAATAAATAAATAAATAAATAAATAAAAATAAATCCGTCAGTGTCCAGCGCAGCTCCAAACCCACAAATTCCCTTCATGCACGACCGAGTCAGCTCAGCAAAGCCACCCACACCTGAGCTTCAGAGCAGAGCGGCTGGCTGCCATCGTGTCAGGACAGTAAGGAGGAAAAATACCGCAACAGTTCCACAAACACCATCATGTGTTTTAGGGTTTCATTTTTTGCACTTCTTTTATATTACTGATACAACACATTTACACTTTTTTTTAAATTTTTTTTTTTTTAGATAACCTCCCCCCACCCCAACCATACCCCTCTAAACAAACAAACAAACAAACAAACAAGCAAACAAACAAATAAATAAATAAATAAACTGCGTACATGTTCAGTTACAGTTCTGGATTAATTCCTACATTTCTTTAATAAAAATACAACAAAAAAAAAAAAAAGACAAATGAATCAAATAAGCTATAATTCTATAAGAGCTCGTGCAGTGTTGAATGAATGATGAACATGAACAGCTACAGTTTTAAACCCTGCACACAGTGCTGCACACATTCCTCCAGTGGATGATTAACACCTACAGTGCTACACACACACACACACACACACACACACACACTCGTGCACGCCTGATTTAACACCGTAACATGATGGGTGTTGAATTTTTTTTTTTTTAACAACCTGCACGCGCGAAATCACGATTTGACTTAACACACTACAGATTCTGAATCCTGAACACTTATTCAGAATAAACACTTTTTCAGAAGCTCTGCATTATTGTTAGTTATTATTATAGTTATATATTTTATATATTATATAGGCTATATATATATATTATATATGTATATGCCTACTGTTTGGCTTAAACTCACAACTCACCCATATCTGCGTCTCGCCTCCAGTCTCGTGCACTTTGTGTCCCCTCCGGTTTCTCGAGAGATTCTCCGACGAGTCTCCTCTCGGTGCAGACCCGATGAAGACGCGCAGGCACGCGCGCGTCTCAAGTCTTAAGTCGTAAGTCTCAAGGCTCAAGTCGGTCCTTCATCCAAAAAAAATGAAATCAAAAAATGCTTGCAGAAGAATAAGAAGAAGAAAAAGAAGAGGAAAAGAAAAGAAAAGAAAAAAATCTGTTCTAAGGTGACCAAAAAGCGCGCACACGGACTGACCGAGCGGCCGCGCGCCTCCTCCGGTTGGGTCCGAATGCGCCGGAAAGAAGCCACGTGAGCGCCGGAGAGCCGAGCAGCATAGTGCGCGCGCGAAAGTAACACGGCGGATATGAACGCAGCACGAAAACGACAAACAGCGAAACGGAAACAAAAAGTTGTTTTGCGGATAAACAGTCTACTAACCGAACACACGACTATTATTATTATTATTATTATTATTATTATTATTATTATTATTATTATTAATCCAGAACGGTTCTGCGCGCGCCCCGAGCATCAGAAAAACCCAGATCCCCATCGACGGAGAGAAAACGCGCGTTCACACACTTCTTCTTCTCCTCCATCCGAGCGAAGCGCAGAACACACACACACACACACGCACACACGCGCACGCACACACACACACACACACGGGTTTTTGTGCACTACAAGGACACTGCACCCTAAACCGGTTTTTTTGCTGCATTAAGGGGACTCCCCTTTCCACTTGCTCAGCAAGAGATGTGTGTATATTAAAAAATCTATTTTGAGCCACACAACACAGATTTCACTTCAGAGTTTTTTTTTTTTTTTTTTTTTTTTTTTTACACACAACACAACTTATGAGGACTACACAATTATGAGGACAATTGATAGCTAATTAGATGCACAAAACGGTATTATAAGGACTAACAGGATTTAAAAGGACATTGGCTACACACACACACACACACACACGTCATTAAAGTGTATTAAAGGGTCAAACATAATAAAAGGAACATGTCTAAATACAAACACAAAAGTGAAGACATTGTGCATTAAAAGGACATACCTAATTTATGAGGACAAAAGATTGGACTCAGCACATCATACACCAGCCCTATGCATTGCAAAGACATCCCTCACCTGTGGGGACACACTCCAACAGACCCAACAATTTAAACTATGTATGATATTTCTGTATAGTGATGTAAATATTCAACCGTACCTTTTACAGAGGACATATAACAGTATGCACAGTCAGTGAACAAGGAGCAAAAGTTTAATTAGTGCGTCTTTTCAACAACGTTACAGTAGTTGCCCTGATAATATTACGTATAAGAAGTTACACGCTAACATTTTTCCTGCGTGTAACGAAAAAGGTAAACCCTCTCAAATGAATGGAGGTGGAGAACTTAAATATTTGATCGTAAACGTAAAAAAGCAGTAATGAACATCGCTGAAAGCATATTAAAGCATTCAACGGTTTAAAGCTTAAAACTTAAAGTTTAAAACGTTTCCAATACATATAAACAAAACGAAACAACAAGAAAAATAAAATACTTATTCAGTATTTTTCAGCTGTTTTTTTTTTTTTAAGTGTTAAGCCCTGATTCCTGACAAAGTCTCTTATGTTTTGGATATTTAAGCGATTAGCCACAGCAGGATGCTGAGCAGTCTTGCACTGTTGGTATTCCATTTCACTGGTGAGTTTATCCCTTGCGATGTGGTTCCGGAAATGTCTCATTACTGCAGCGATTTCTGTCAGAGACTATATACGTTTTTGTTTCCTTCTTGCATCATCCCTTTCAGCAGAATTTTCAAGAATCTCTACAAAAAAGGAAAACAAATTCCTGAACCCTGAGGTGACCACCATGACGACCAGAGCTCATCTCCATCCAGAGCTCTTCTCCCAACCAGCCACACTCTTCCCAACTCTTTAGTCTTTAATCTAGTCTTGTTGTAGGCTACTGATTACTAATCTACTGAGTGAACATGTGCTGAACTGCTGCTTTTGTTAAACATGTTTCCGCCTGTTTGTTTTAGTTAGTTAGGCGATTTATTTATTCATGTCGGTTGTGTTGTTATCGTCCTTGTATAAGATAATTGTTGAATTGATCTTGCTCAAAATGATCTCTTTGACCGCTTTCGATCTGGCTTTCGTCCTCTTCATAGTACCGAAACTGCCCTCGTAATGGTTGTCAATGACCTATTACTTTGACCTATTAGCGACTCCGGTTCTCTTTCTATTCTTCTATTACTCGATTTTAGTTCCGCTTTTGATACTGTCTGTCATGACTTACTTCTCTACCGCTTCTCGGATATTGGTGTCACGGGTGCTGCTCTTTCTTGGCTTACTTCATATCTCACGGATAGACAGTTTTACATTTCTATGCAGGATTATAAGTCGCCTACTGTATCTTTAAAATGAGGTGTCCCTCAGGGATCGGTTCTTGGACCTATACTATTCATTATATTCATGATATGCTGATATTCAAATCTATACAGCTTGTAGATCTGCTCCCGCTCTCCAGACCGGTCCACTGTCAGCATGTGTAAATGAAATAAAAGGAGTTTTTAAAACTCAACATGGACAAATCTGATATCATTATTATTGGTACAGCAACACTTACTAAAATGATCCTTTATGACCTTACTTGTGACATTGATAGCACTCTCATTAAACCATCTAGCACTGTAAAAAATTTAGGCATCATCTTTGATCCCTCCCTCACCTTTTAAGCTCACATAAACTCCATTTCTATGTGTTCTGCCATTAGAGCTCTGCAATGTTTAATGTCAGATATCTTTTTCAATGAGTGGCCCAACTTAAGAGCAAGGTTTGGAGTTATTTTCATCATCAAACCCAGACACCTTCTTGACAGCTTGGATAACCACCTTAAAATTTGCAGATCTTACAGCATCCTCATGAGTCTGTATTGAAAATTCTCTTCACAGAATCAGCAGAAGTCTTCCAAGATCCCAGAGTCGAATATAGTCATATTTGGAAGGATCCTGTCAATGTTTATTGAAAAATTAAAGACTTGAAGTCACTCTGCAAAGCAGCCGAGATGTCATCAACTTTCATCACAGTTAGCAGCTTCCAAACAGCTTCCCCTGCGATATCTTTTGACACAGAGCTGTATTAAACATTAGTGCCAAAGACAAGACCCTAGTTTTTCCTGGCTCTGCCCAAACTTCCACTGGTTTTGAAAGACAATTTCAAACGTGTCGCCACGGATCTCTCTGGAGAAACACTGCATTGCAATACATACATACAATGCACATAATCCTCTGAATTATATGTATTCTTTGGTTTGCGTCTGAGTTTTAACAACCCGGTCCCACTCGCTAAAACATCTTTATTCTGTTCGAAGTTCCCTTTGTTCCGCAGTTGGTCCAGCACTTTTTTACACGCGTTGGAGTACCAAAACTTGACCGACATACACAGTTGTTTTCTCATGGGATTTTTAAGTGACGTATACATTTTGACTGTGGCTTTCCACAAATGTAACAGTAATTCTTCTTGCTTACTGCTGAGGATATATTTGAAGACTGCACACATGGATCTTCCCCAGTTCCTGTGCTATCCTCAACTGTGCAGACTGGATCTTTTGGCAGTGAATATTGGCAGTGAATGAGGCTTTCTTGGCATTGTCTGCCATTTTGAATTTCTGCAGTAGCCACTTTAATAGTTTGGAAGCTTGAGAGTTGTTTGGGATACTCGTGTTCTGAAGACACCGTGCTCTCTTCTGAACTCTCTGAATAAAAATCAGGTACATAGTCCTGATCTGGCATGTCCTCACTGGAAAATTGTTCTTCGGAATTCTCCACATGATTTAATTAACGACTCCGGCTGAGAAATAAGGGGCTTAGGGAAACGATCAGTCATTTTCAGGAAATAAAAGATATAATTTCCAACTACAAATGCTCGCCTTGGTCCACGACCTCTCCCGTGACGTGACATAAGCGGGTTGGGAAGGTCACACCCAAGAGGTATAGTGCAAGAACAGCCCCCTTGTTTACAAGTGTGGAGAAGGAACACTGTCTAAAAGTTGAATGTTCGTCACTGTATATTAGTATTTGTGTTAGGTTATTGTTAAAAATAGTGTGTATCCTGTATGCATCATGTGTGGCCTTCCCAATGTGCATACCTCACGTGAGAAGTCGTGAACTAAACCGTCTCATGAACACGCATCGCAGAGCTGGTCCAAGGCGACCAATTGTAGACCATATTTAGGCGACCATATATACGTTATATAACTTCCATAAGCTATTCTACCTTTGTTAGAGATCAAACCTATCCAGTATTGTGGAGTCATCAGCAAATTTAAACATCCTAACAGACTGGGAGTGGACAGTAAGTACAGACGTGAGGCCCAAGTGCTAATGGTCAAGAGATTACGGAGTTTGTTTTTACAAACGGCAATAGAAATGCTCAAATATTGCGAACAGCCAATCACTAGCCTCTTTCACATAACGGAATCATTTGAAGTTCAAAGGTCACCTGAATGCGTTGTCACTAAGCAAAGCCTACAGTCACGTCACATGCGTTGTAGAGTGTGTCACGGCGAAAAGAAAGCAGTTATCATTACCGGCATTTTTTAAGAACACAAACAAAATACCAAAAAGGCAAGAGTCCAAGAGAGCGAGCAGCAGAAGGTCACTGATGAAGCAGTTTATCAACCGTTCCCATGACTAGCAGTGATAATGCTAGGCTAATTGTGGAAGGTTTTTAGAAGCGCTTACGAGGCTAAACGTTGTCAACCTGCGCATGACTTTGAAAGTGAGACACTTTTTCTTCACAAAAAGAGTACATACTTTTAGTGCATACTATAGTATAAGTAGGCGAATTGGGATGCAGGGCAACTCTTCTGTCACTGAAAGCCACCGCCCCCTTGCTGATAAAACAGAGCGCTGTAATATCTGAGATAGCAACCTTCCATTGTTTGTGCGTGTTAATTTCTCATTAAAATTAAACAACATTTGCATTTTCTTGTGCCTGAAAACTTAATCAATGTGTTTCAACAGGAAGTAGTTCGTTATTCTGATATGAAGATCTCATGAGAATATAAGGATCGGATCTCGAGCACAATTCATTACTCATTATAACATTAGACGTGGATTCTGTACGAACGCAGGCTTTCATACGGATCGATCGGTTGGAGGTTTATAATCGTCCGTCGTCGTATGGCGTGTCGCTAAAGTAACGCAGGCTGATCGTTAATCACGTCACGTTAGCGTTAGCTTTTAATAAGTCATGTTATAATCTTTAATAAAGAGAAATCTCATTATGATGCATCGTTCAGCCCTGGTTTCTGGTCCGAGCACGCCACCGTGTTGTGTGTCGAATCGATCCTTCACACAGGAATATCAATAAGAATGACGATAACTGCCTTTTTTTTGCTTACAGCCATCGCTGCTTAGCAGAGTAAGAGAAATGGTGGGGGATTTTTGGCTGGGAAAAGGTTGCTTGCAGTCCTTTTGCACCAGGAGCAGCATATTAGCTGATTTGGGCCTCAATCTGTTATTCAGTCTGTCTTGGAAAGGAAGGAGGTTATTTATTTACAGAGGCCAAAGCAAAGAAACCGGTCGATGTGCAAATGATTTAAACGTGATTTGGATTTTTAAGAAAATACACAACGCAGGTTTAAGAATCAGCATCGTTTGCGTTTGTGTGATCTGTCAGTGTAGGAGCGTGAATAAAAAAGAAAGGTTTTGATCTTCGAACTGTCAGCAGAAAATTTTTTTACTTCTTTTTATTTGCGCCTGTCTCGTACAGAACTCTGGACATTATTCACAGCAGATCAAATCCAGTACACGGTGACTATAGAGGGATGCCGGCGTGATTGATAGGTCATTACCCTGATACACAATAGCCAAAGATGTTGAATAGCTGTATTCCTAGGAAAAAAAGAAAAAGAAAAAAAAAGGAACAGGCACAATGACACGACTGCTGAAAAGATAAAGACACACACACACGAGACTAAAGAAATTAAAGAGTTTATCTTTTGCTGAGATTAATGCTGTATTCAGCTTACTTACTGTAGGAAGTCGGAGCTCTGTGCTTGTAATGATGTCATTTTCTAACCTAAGCTTCACAGTTGGAAAAGATTTATGCTCGCTATTTTTTTATCCAAAAGCTTGCCTGATGAGATGTGATGTTATGTCATGTGTAACGTATATTTTCCTCCTTAAAAGAGCAAACTGTATATTCGTTACAATGTTCTATACAGATTTAATAAGTGAATATGTCTGTATGTTGATTGACTTTTCAATTCAATTCGATTTTATTTGTATAGCGCTTTTAATAATGGAAATCGTCTCAGAGCAGCTTTACAGAAAATATATAAACACAGGATGGAGATTTTAAGCGTGTGAAGTTATCCCTATTGAGCGAGCCGGTGGTGACGGTAGTGAGGAAAAACTCCCTGAGATGATATGAGGAAGAAACCTTGAGAGGAACCAGACTCAGAAGGGAACCCGTCCTCAT
>JANDJT010000060.1:1838117-1852851 GCA_024331685.1 Stegophilus panzeri
TCACAAAACATAACTAGCTAGCTAGCTAAACAAGCTGATTCACAAAACATAACTAGCTAGCTAGCTAGCTTAACAAGCTGATTCACAAAATGATGTAGGTAGTTAATTTTAAGGCATTTTTGGCAGACGCTCTTATGAAGCGTGACTTCCATTTTAAAGCTGAGTAAAATTGTGTAAATCAGACTGCAGTATTAGCTAACGTATATTACTGTCTGATTTACACAATTTAAATAGCTAGCTAGTTTATCAAGCTGATTCACAAAATGTAACTAGCTAGCCAATTTAACAAGCTAATAAGCTACACCCCTACTACACATCAAACATCAAAATGGAAAAAGCGTTTTTCTTTTGGAAATTTACTTGAGTAAGATTACAAGTACTCAATTCCAATAATATTTGAGTAAAATACAAATCTTTCAATATAGTATTTAAGTAATGAATATAATAATAATAATGAAGTACATCTGCTCAAATATTTTCCTTCCGTGATTATTAGGCTGTATGTAAACATGGCTGCTATCTGGAGAGAGAGAGAGAGAGAGAGAGAGAGAGAGAGAGAGAGATGCTTAGACAGCGATTGCACTTTGTTTAAAAAGATATTAATGCTGCAAAGTTCTCAATTTGAACTGTCTTTTAATGTGTAGCTGATAAAATACTGCTTATTCCAAGTTTTGCGTGGTTGGCGTCGGTGTGTGGAGGAGGTTGCTCCCGGGTGGAAGAGGTGTTATAATGTTATATAAGGTTATTTGCATTATTCATCTATTATACATGCACTGTACATCTCCAAAAAAAAAAAAAAAAAAAAAAAACCCACAACATTACTTTTCATTATAATAAACAGTCAATAAATGTATCTGGTGACATTTGTGAAGACCAATCCTGTTCCTTAGTAGAAACATTTCCGACTGCAAAAAAAAAAAAATAATAATAATAATAAATGTTGCGGTTTGAAAGGCAAAAGAACAACACAAACCATATTTTTAAAAATAAACAATTCTCTTAAAAAAATATCCTGCGATGCGTGCATGAACTTGAAGAGGTGATGCTGAACAGAAGACCCGATCCTCCACAGTGCAAAGTTTGGTCCTTGTAGGAGGTTATTATGGGATGGTAGGTTGTGGGTGGAGGTCATTGAGGCCTCGCAGTTCTTTGAGGTAAGGTGGGGCATTTCCCCACGGTCAGGAGGAGGAGGAGTTTAAATCACATTGTGACGTTCTTACGTCACAAAGTGTCCGAAGACCATTCATTTGCAACGAAAATTGCTAACTTCCAGCGACTTGGCCAGCAGCGACCGTTGACGACTAGATGTGGGCGTGTCCAGTGATGCAACAACGTTGAGAAAAGTTCAACTTGATGCAAATTTGGGGTGACTTGGTGCAGCGACTACCGATGGGAGTGAAAACAGCAGAACGCACATGATCCGTGACCCGCCACGCTTCCTGCGAGTCCGAATTGTTTCAAGGACGCATACAGTCCGGTGCTCACGCTTTCGCCACAGACAGATAGCCACGATGTCTCCTTCATCTCGTAGGATATGATGTGTTTATACACTGGTGAATTTTATATACAAACGCTCTCCGTCCAGAATGTTTCATTTTAGCGACAAGAAAACCGGTTTGCTGTCAAAAGTTGAAGGCTAGTTGCGCCACCCACTGATAAAATGTTACTATAGCAACCAGTAGTAGGAACACCTACTGGTGACTTCATAGTACAGCATAGTACTGGTGACTTGCAGCGATAAAATTGCCGTATGTATGAATGTACCTTCAGAAGGTAGGCTTGGGACAACTCAAACCGCTCTTTATTTTCCATTCTATCTTCTTCGAATATTTTTCAGCGCTTTCTAAGTCACGGTCTCACACAGAGACATACACAAACATTAATGCAAACACACACACAGTTCAGCTCGACTCTCACTGCATGGCTCTTGTTTCTTGCCCCTCCACTCACTCTCTCGTCTTGTCCTTTATCTACTCCCTGCTGCTCACTGAAATGCAGAGCAGGCTCCTCATTTCCACTCGTTGCCCTGACTCCACCCTCCATTCACAAACTGGAGCTTGACCATTCCCTTTCATCCATACACATCCTATAGGAAATTGGTAACCAGTGCAGAGTGCGGAGAACGGGAAAGCTGTGTTCATCCCTCATCAGGATCCTGGCAACACTGGATTTTGTGGAGAATCTCGCCAGGAATCGTGATGAGGAGTGCACTGCAGTAATCTGACCTTGAGGAAGCAATGGTATGGACGTGTTTTTCTGCATCCAGTTGGTTTAAGATGGGGCGGAGTTTACAGAGCTTCTTTGAGGTAGAATGTTTGATCAGGGCATTGAAGGTTAATTGGACATCAAACCTTATGCCCAGATGTGACTGATTCAAAGAGAGGGATATTTTGGCCAGGAAAGATTAAGTGGGTGATGGGGACTTCTAAAATATAATCTAAATTGGAGACGTTTCAGAAGAGAAATATTTTCCATTCAGACCTTTATCTCTTCATGGCAGGTGGTCAGTATTGTGGAGGTTTCAGTGGGGGCAGTACAGCTGAGTGAGTGAAGACTATTCTAGGGGACTACTGGTGTTTTTCTTTCAATATTTATTGCCATTTTGTTACTCAGATAACTTTATATATGATAAACCAACTATAGGACAACCTCAGCGTTGTATTCTGCATGATAGACGTAGCACTAGATCAAGTTTCCCAATCAGATAAACCATCGTTACATCATGTAGGCTAGAAAAGAACAAATTTGGTAAAGCGTAGTCTTTTTACTCAAAAGACCAAGACAATTTGAGCAAAATGATGACTTCTACCAAGAAAGCACCAACTCCTAGCTACAGCTGCTTCTTTGCCAAAATGATGCCAAATGATTGTAGTTTAGCTTCCAGTTGTCATCCTTAATTATTTGGTTATTATCTCAACTACTTAGTAATGTTCTGCTTCCTCTTTTCCATCGTCTTCTTGTTTTCCCTTTCTTTTCTGGCCTACAGACAGCCCTACTGAAAAATAAACAAACAAACAAACAATAGAAGCCATCACAGAAATTCTAATGGTTTCCACGACAAATACCATTACAAACCATCAGCTAACCATTAAAACCATTACCACTACTGGCATTTAATGGTATTCACTAGACATAACATGCTACCAATAGAAGGCAACAAATTACCAATAGAGACTCAGAGGGACCATTACAGTTTTCATTTAAAACCCATACAGTTCCCATTGTAACCATTGAAACCATTACAAATTCTATGATGGTTTCGATTGTTGTTTTTTTTCAGCCCGGAGGTAAGTTTTGAAAAGCGCGACAATTCAAAATAACTTGCACACATTTTAGCAAGCCCACATGGGGCCCCACTTAGGTGGGTTCCTGGTATAGACAGGAGCCAGTTCACCTTGCAGCTCTCGGCTGGTTTCCCACTGAAGCTAAGCAGGGTTCAGCCTGGCCAGTACCTGGATGGGAGACCTCCCGGGGAAAACTAATGTAAAAACACAGTGCCTTTCAGAAGAGAGGTCCTGACTCTCTATGGTCATTAAAAATCCCAGGACATTTCTCCAAAAGTGTCCTGGTGAAATTCCCCCTAATAATCTCCATCCCTGAACTGGCTTCATCACTCTCCTCTCCACCAATAGCTGGTGTGTGGTGGGCATTTTGGCGCATCATCCAGGTGGATGCAACACACTAGTGGTGGTTGAGGAGATGGTTGAGAGGGCTCTAAGCGACCACTTATAGCAAGATGTAACTCGAGATGAGATGATCCTGCAGCTTTCTCCAAAACGTTGGGTGAAAATGAAAAAAATGGGCCTGTACACCAGATGTCTGGGTGTAATGTGTGCTTACTGAAAAACAAACCTACAGATGGCAGTTTTAAGCAGAAGCCAGATTGTAGAGAACTGTTAACAATTTGGGACTCAAAATGAGGATAAACAATTTCAATAAGGCTGTCAGAAAGGGATCCAAGGCACAGGTGGGGGACTTCATTCTTCTGATGATGCACTCACGTCCACCCTGTGTAACCTCATTAAACGAACAGAGAGGCAGGCACTGCTGTGACGTGTCATTAACAGAATGTGACGGTAGGGTTTTTTTTTTTTTTTTTCCTCCAGTTCGGCTTCGGTTAGCTGTGCCATTTCTGATTTCTGGTTTCAGGAAATGGTTAATAGAGGAAAAGAATCACTTTGAGTTTACTGGATTATTACCGATTATTGTACACTGAAACGGTGACTTTGCTTCCTGGAGAGACTTTGAGTATTTCTTTTGATGATCCTTAGAGGCTAATTTGTTGACTGGAAAGGGAGACTTACTGCTGCGTCCCTCAAAAACACAACCTGCTGCTTTGATCCTCCTCAGTTTGTGGGGAACCAGGAGGCTGACTGTGAAACAGTGACGGTTTGAGTTTTCACAGTGGAATGAAAATCAGAAATATTGTAATCCAAGCTATCCAGCTTGAAAAGGAAACCGATTGGGGGAAACAACCAAAAAGAAATTAAATAAAAGGCTGATGTTAAGGAGAAAGGAGAAAATATAGCAGTTACAACAAGAAGAAAAATAACGATTTTTTTTTTCTGTTGAGTTTGCTATTTTTATCACTATAGTTTGACCAAAATCATCATTTCAAAATCATCAGTAGAGTCTTGACATAAAATCTTTTTTATTGTTTGTTTGTTTCATAAATTGTTCATTCATCTTCAGTAGAAGCTTTGTCCTGGTCATGGTTGTGGTAGATCCGGAGCCTGTCCTGGGAACGCTGTTCATGCGTCGGGAATACACGCTGAATGGAATGGAAAACCACACACACTCGTTCAAACCTAGGGGGAGTTTCGAGTCATCTGTCCATCTACATGTAGGAAGGAAGCTGGAGAACCAGGAGGAAACCCACATGGACATGGGAAGAACATGTAAAACTAGATGCAGACAGGAACCCAAGTTCAGGATCAAAGCAAGGATACATGATAGAGAAATCTAAAATATCTATGTAAATACTTTTATGTAAAAATTTTTTTTAACGTTTTTTGGAAATATAATTCCATGGTTTGTCACTTCCAGGAATTTTTTTTTTTTTGGAATGACTCATCTTTTACTCAACTTGGTCGTCCAAATAAAGGCTCTTGTAGAACGTACCGGTATATGCTCCACGCCTGGGGGCGTGTCTTGCTGTACAGTAGTAGCTTTATAGCAGTAAACACGGTTTGCTGTTGTGTTTTAGGCTGTGCGTTTTCCCACACGCTATTCCCTTTTCTAACCTTCTTTTGGTGGAGAATAAATAGTAGGAATTTATACACATACACCATACTGTAACTCCAAACACACACACACACACACACACTGTCTCATCATCTAGAACATCACTCTGGTTAAAGTGTACAGACGTGGGTGAAGGTGTGGTGAGAAAACATCCAAATCTGTTCAACTCTGCTGTTCTCCATATTTAGCTAGTTGACCAAGCTACTGTCAGGATTTATTCGAATTGGGCGATTGGCCTGTGTAAATCAGTCCAGCGCATGAACTTCAACATGCCGTCACTCTGACTTTCTCTTTCAGAAGGAAATAAGCCATCATACGTAATCAAATCACGGCTCTCGAACCCTTTCATGGGGATTCTAATGATCTCCAACGTGAGTCATGTAATTATGTCATTATGTGGGAGAGATGATGTGAGGGGAGCGGAGACAGAAATCCGTCTTTCAGTTTAATTGACTATTTAAGATGCAATCAGTAGGACACGTCTCTGTCGCATCTTTAATTATGAATCATCATTAATATTTCCAATTAACTGGAAAAAATGAAGATTCCTTCTGTACATACTAATGTCTAGGGTGTGTGTGTGTGTGATATAATTAACCTCCTGTCCAGCAGGGGTCACACTCCTCAGTGTATTGACTACTGACAAGATTGCAGATCAGTCTCATGTGCAGCTCATCACCTATTTATTTATAATGGTTTGAATTATGTCATGTGCCAAGGCTGGAGAGGAAATGAGTTCAGATCTCCTGGAAGAGTAGAACACTTGGAAGACTTGGGAGAAAGGTGAGAATTTCAACAGAGCTCCGGGCTTTTTTTTTTTGAAAGCAGACTTTCAAAAACTAGAAAACCAAATGGAAACGCACCCCAAAAGGGGCCGTCTCTAGCTCGCGGCTTTCACCTCGTTCAAGGTTAAGTTCGCGCTCTGTTCCACACTCACACTAGAGACTTGCATCCAAATCTACTTCGTTATTTAAGTGAGGAAACTTACTCGTTCTCAAAAACTCATTATTCAGCAGCTTATAAAATAGCACTTGATCCAGCACACCCTATATTTTTCATTTCATTTTATTGTTCTGGCAGTTACTCTAGTGCAAAACCGTAGCCACAAGCTCATAAAATCCTAATCTGTGCATGGGATATCATTTATTTTATTACACTTGTGATCCAAAATTCAAACGAATAAAATAATGGCAATGGTTGTGTTAATTTGATGCTCTCTTTTGCAAAGAAAGTTCACGGTTTGAAGGATAAGCTGACCAGGCACTCGTCCGCTACACTTACAGTTTACTTTAAAGTTCGTTCATAATTTTATCCATAAAAAAAAAAAAAAAAATTGCTATAAAATACAGGTGAGCAATGTCAATTTTGCGATTGCAGAAAAGAATTGCAAAATCAAGCAAACTATTCGCAAGAGCGTGCAATTTTTCAAAATAACTGTTGATTTTTTTTTTCCGCAGATTTGGACCCGAGACACGTCATGTGACGTGCATTCAGCCAAAGCCCTCTTCCACTGACGTGCATCGAACATGAGTACGTCTAAAAAGTCCCATTTACCAACAAGCATCACTGCGAAAGAAAGCTCTTGCGAATCAATTTCGTGCAATTGCGATTTCGCCGATTCGAGTAGTTTTCCGCAAAAAAAAATTCCCCTGCACGGACTAAAAAATGAAACTGAACCAACTGACTGATTTGATTTGTCTACTGGAGCGCCCGTTAAAGGAAAAATACATCTTTTATTGTTTGCATTGATTTTTAAAGCTTAACCTTAACCACGACCCTGCTCTGTATACACTCACTAATATCCTTGAAAATACTAGCTAAAATATTTAAAAGTACATGTAAATAATTAGAAAATAAATCACTGCTTGAACTTCTTTGGATTCTCTTTCAGCTCCAAGGTAGTTCAGGACAAAAAGTTCGGTACGTGAGCGCTGAATAACTGACCTTAGCGTTTTCCCGAATTCGGTTCTATAAACCTGTTTAATTTGGTGACTGAGGCGTATCAGTTCACACACACACACACACACACACACACACACACACATATTCAATATTACATTAAAGTCGAGATGTCTTGGGAAATCGAGTCGCAGGTTTAGTAAAACGAAATGTTCAAACGTCTCTCGTGATGGCCCTGACTTCCCACTGACACTAAATACGCAGATTAAAACCCACTAATTCTGTACATTTAGGAGATTTATTAGAACCTTTATAAGAGATCCTTAGCGAGGAGCTCGAAGGCTTGCGGTGTCACGGCATCATCGGTCACGTCAGGAGGAAGCTTTGAGCTTTGGTCTGATTTACAGACTCACTTTTCAGGGCAGAGAGGGCGGAGAGACGGTAAATCTTCATGCAATCATCCATCTCCAAAACAATTTATTGATTATGCATGTTAATAAAAAAGGTTTTTTTTTTTCAACAGCAAATAATTCAATACTTGGGAACACTTTATTAATAAATGTTTTATATGTTTATTTGTTTGTTTTAATTAATTTATGATTCATTTTTTAATGATTAATATGTTTACCAATCTATCTATCTATTTATTTATTTACTTATGTATTTATTTATTATATGATATATTATTACAATCTAAAAATCACTGGGTTAAAAACACCCCAAATTGGGTTATTTTTAGTCCAACGGCTGGGTAAATATAGGACAGAACACATTTTGGGTTAATCTAACCCGTCACGTTGGGTTGTTAATTTTAACCCAGCAAATGAGTTGTTTTTCAACCCAAAGGACGGTTTCATTTTTACAAAAACTCTGGGTTAATTTTATTTCATAAACGGGTTAATATTTTCAGGGATATTTTTACCCTTTGAAAATGTCAAACATACCTCATTATAAACAAATACGTCGACATGGCGTCTCCTTTATTTATACACAAGAAGCTGTTCAGAAGTATATTGCCAGAGCTGCTAAAGTGGCGTTTATATATATAGACTTTGAAGTACGTAAATGACTCAAATATAACTCATATATTTAAGACAAAAACATCAGATTTTGATCAAAGGAGACGTTTAAAACATCCAAAAGATCGGATTAACCGACTTACGATCACAGTGGGCATTACAAACAAGTAAGCTAAAGCTAACGAAGATCTCGGTGTATTTAATGTCGTCTAACCTGGATTGTTATCGCACTATTTTTGCTTTTTTCTCGTGTACGGTAACGGTTTTATGGATAAATTTATTGATATGAATCTTGTTTCTCCAAATAAATGGAACAGTCTGTCTGTGTGAAAAGCGCTACGTCTGACTGAGGCGAATTCAAACAGTCCACGCTGAGGTGATTTGACCCAAGGAGCTGGGCTGAGGCGTCGGGGTGGGGGAGGGGTGCATTGATTCAACTGTCAGTGAAAGTGACCCAGCCACTAACCCAGCAGTTGGGTTACACCAAAGTACCCAAAAACTATAAGGGGGATCAATTTATCCCCATTAATCCTTCAGAGGTTTTTAAACTTTCTCTACATATCAACAATGTTCATTAATGAACTTCCTCCTGGCACTGCTGAATTCTGAATTGAGTCTGATTGTCAGTGGTAGCTCAGTGGTCAATGTGGTCAGAAGGTCAGTGGTCTACTGTTCAGAAGGTCAGTGGTCTACAGTGGTCTGCTGTGGTCTACAGTGGTCTACAGTGGTCTACTGTTCAGAAGGTCAGTGGTCTACAGTGGTCTACACTGGTCTACACTTGTCTACTGTTCAGAAGGTCACTGGTCTACAGTGGTCTACTGTGGTCTGCTGTGGTCTACTGTGGTCTGCTGTGGTCTACTGTGGTCTACAGTGGTCTACTGTGGTCTGCTGTGGTATACTATGGTCTACAGTGGTCTGCTGTGGTCTGCTATGGTCTGCTGTGGTCTACACTGGTCTACTGTTCAGAAGGTCAGTGGTCTACAGTGGTCTACAGTGGTCTGCTGTGGTCTACTGTGGTCTGCTGTGGTCTACTGTGGTCTACAGTGGTCTACAGTGGTCTGCTGTGGTCTACAATGGTCTACTGTTCAGAGGGTCAGTGGTCTACTATTCAGAAGGTCATGAGTTCAAGCCCCAGCACTGTCAAGCTGCCACTGTTTTGCCCTTGAGCAAGGCCCTTAACCCTTACTTTCTCAGATGTATAAATGAGATAAATGTAAGTCGCTCTGGATAAAGGCGTCTGCCAAATACCATCAATGGAATGAATGAACGAATGATTGTCTAAAAGTATTGATTAATTCTCCTTCACAGCCGCTCTGACAGTAGTGCGGCTTCAAATCACAGGTTTATGTATATTAATGCATTTGTTCTAATATGTTATCGTTTCTATAGTAACAGCTCATTCACAGGGACTTATGCAGCAAACGCTCCACACAAACAGATTTTAAAAACGGAATAAATGTTTACGTAGCGCTGATGGAAGGAGTCTCCAGTGTCAGAACCTTGTAACAATCAGAGGTAAAGTCGTAACTTTAACCTTTCCGAAATCTTTAGGACGGAGGCGTTTACGTGTCTTTGCGGCTTCTTGCTAACACGACAAGCTGAAATGTTTTGTCTTATTAACTTCAAGAGAGAGAAAAACGTCAGAGAGAACAGGAAGTAATTTCTACGGCATAAAATGTAACTAAAAATGGATTTAAAAGTGTGGTTCTTTAACTTTTTGGTGAATTTCTGTGGTATATTCAGAATAACGCACACCGAGATATAGGAAAATAATCAGCTTTAAGGTGACAGTGTAACTCGACTCTATCACACCTTCCTGTCATTGATTATTTTCCTACAACGGCACGACACGGAATGTTTCATTCCTTCTTTGTTGAATATATTTAATGAATCATTTGTTTACGTGATTCTGTTGTTTTTTAAAAAAATAAATAAATAAATACATTCATTTCTATTTTAACCCCTTAATGCTTTATAACCTGGAAAATAATTATACACGGCTCAGGAAGACCAAACAAACAAACAAACAAACAAATAAACAAACAAAAATAACCTTTACCTACCAGTTCTAACAGTGTAAAAGTACCGTGTGGGATTTTATTATGCTTTAATGAGAACGGATGGACGAAGGGCACTTTTTTACTCTTTAAAATACCTTCTGTGATTCATTTCCAGAGATGGAAACAACAACGTTCATCTAAATATATGTAGAGACGAGACGACATCAACGCCTTGCTTTGAGCAATCTGTTTGCTAATTAATAACGTGATTCGTGCGGAACTTAAGGTAAAGATCCATACGCTGACATTTCCAGCGCACAGATGTTCAATTAGCGCTGGATTAAAAAAACGCTCGTATAAACGGCTTTGCGTGCTATCGTGATATTTTGCATGAGTGCGTATATTAATTATCATCGTCGTACGTTGCGTTGCGTTCGCCGAGCCTTGTTTTGAGAGCCAGTGTATGAGATGCTTGACAGCTTGGGAGTTATGAATTCACATCCCATGGTGCAGTGCTGCTGACGGGCAGCATTCTCCTGTGAGTGTGAGAACGGAGGCTATCTAATGAGCAAAAACAATCACATCTAAAACACCGTTTCGACTTTGGATACACATCAGCAGGAGAGAAATGGATGGAGCTGCCGTGCCGCTGTGTTAGCGGGACGTATATTCATCGCAACGCTTTATTTTTCATCCAGCAAGCTATTACTTGTTTTGTTTACGAATACGTCTAGGTATATAATCAGGAGACGAATACAACTCCAAAATTACAGATTCAGAAATACACCGTCACGCTGAAATCATGCTGATTTCCAATAGAACAATTCGTGTCTGATGTAAGATTTTATCTGGTTGGAAATGAGTTAAGTACATAAACGTCCTCACTGCAGGATACCGTCATCTCCTGTGTGTTCCTATTTTTCAGCAAAGTTAAAAAAACTCAAAGTTAAATCTCCAAAACAAAACACACTGACTTCATTAAGAGAATTATAGCTGGCTAGCCGAATTAGCTTGCTATTTTAGCTGGCGATCTAAATTAGCCAAAAGGTACTTTGCTACGTTCATTAACTAGCTAGCTTACTGATGTTAATTCATGCATCTTTCTAGCTACATAGTTAGCTACTCTATGGTTTCCATTACAAATACCATTACAAACTATCAGCTAACCATTAAAATCATTACCATTACTATTATTGGTACTTAATGGTATTCACTGGACATAATATGCCACCAATAGAAGGCAACAAATTACCAGTAGAGACCAACAGGGTCTATTACAGTTTCCATTAAAACCAATACAATTCCCATTATAACCAGTCGGGGGTTCAAGTCCCAGCGCTGCCAAGCTGCCACTGTTGGGCCCTTGAGCAAGGCCCTTAACCCTCGACTGCTCAGTTGTATAAATGAGATAATTGTAAGTCGCTCTGGATAAGAGCGTCTGCCAGATGCTGTAAAGTAATGTATTAATAATCAAACACAACTTTATACTTACAATTTATTTATAATATCTACTACTTACAAAGATAAAATAACAACTTTATACTGGTAGTTATATAAAAATGTTACGGGTTATGGACCGACTGCTGGAGCTCTAACTGGCGTTGATATGTTTAAGCTCGAGATGGCAGCCATGTTGTTTACCGTTTCAGTTAGTTACGAGGGTCCGCCTTTTCGAGAGCTCTAACAATCATCATATCATGAGGAGAAGCCGTGAGTCCAGGCGGGATGAGCGAAGATAAACACTGAGATGTTTTTGTTTCTTTTTCTATGCAGAACTCACCCACACGCCACTCTCCCGTTCCCTCCCATAACGTAGGAAAGACTGAGGAAAAACAGAGCACCATGACGATGAAACTAAAAAAGCAAATTCAGAATTTCATTATAAATCTCACTTGAAGATGACAAGCTAATTATAAAGATTAAAGCATTTCACCACGCAACGTACTGTGTATGGTTCTGCGTGTGACAAATACAATTAGAATTTGATGAATATACAAGTTGTTCAGGGAGATTTCCTTTAAAGTTGAGCTGTACGTGTAAGTAAGTACTTTGTGGAGTGTTTATAAACCTTATAATATTTTATATCACCAATTAAGATCAATAATGGGGGGAGAACAATGGCTTAGTGGTTAGCACGCTTGCCTCGGGGGCTTCCTCCGAGTAGTCTGGTTTCCTCCTTCAGTCCAACAACATGCATTGTAGGCTGATTGGCATTTCCAAAGTAGTGTGTGTGTGTGTGTGTGTGATTGTGCCCTTTGATGGGTTGGCACCCCGTCCAGGTTGTAAATGGCAAATGGTCTGCACTTATACAGCAAAGTGCTTTACACCGTGTCTCATTCACCCATTCACACACTCACACACTCACACACTCACACACTCACACACTCACAAACTAATGCTAGCAGAGCCGCTTTGCAAGGCGCTAACTTGCCATCGGGAGCAACTCGGGGTTCAGTGTCTTACCCGAGGATACTTCGGCATGTGGAGTCACGTGGGCCGGGAATCGAACTGCCAACCCTACGATTATCGGACAACCCGCTCTACCACCTGCTCCACAGCCGCCTATGTTGTCCCAAACCTTGTACCCTGAGTCCCCTGGGATAGGCTCCGGGTTCCTCCGCAAGCCTGTGTAGGATAAGCGGTACAGAAAATGGATGAATGGATGATCACGCATGCTCTGTCCTCATGAAGCTGGAGATCTTCAACTGTATTTTATTTTCTTTGTAAGTCCGTGTAGCTAAAAATAGAGATGTAAACATTCTCTGATTCTCTGAGAGAGAGACTGAGAGAGAGAGAGAGAGAGAGAGAGAGAGAGACCACTTCATCAGTGATAAAAGATAGAGATAGAATACATCTGAGTGACTCAAATCTAAGACTCTACGTAAGTACTCGGGTTTAAGCCCGAAGCTAATCAGGCTCATTGTCCAGAAATCGCTATTGGTTCACTGAATGCATTCGCTGTCAGGTCTGAGATGAGAGCTCGGAGTGTCTGAGGTGTCGGAAATCATGTTCGGCGACAGGTGTTCTTCGACTCACTCTCATTTTCTCTTCTTTTTCTGTCTCCTGATTTTTCTGAGCAGGATTGTTTTGCCATGGCCTCTTTTTTATGATGGTAGTTGTGGAGGAAGGAAGTGTAGGTGGTTTTTGTGTGTGTGTGTGTGTGTGTGTGTGTGTGTGGTCTCAGAGAGGCTCTTTTTCACAGCCCACTCCTTCTATGTCAGACCTCCACTGATGGGTTTCTCTGTGTTCCCACTTATATTTTTGGCTGCAATGTACGTACGTACGTGTGTGTGTGTGTGTGTGTGTGTGTGTGTGTGTGTTCTCATTCTTTCTCTTAAAAAAATTGAGATCAGAGGTTCACACGTGATTTTGTGAGTAATATGTGATGACGTGCAAAACATGTCGGTCTGCTTTTTAACGTTATGTCCTGATGTGAACTGATGTGATGTCGTGTGAATAATAAGCGATGAACAAAAGCACAAAAAAAAAAAAAAACATTTACACGTGAAAATAAATGAATCGTGTGTAAACAAAATCACATAAAATGAATCAAGTGAAATGAATTCACGTCAAATACGCGAAAGTGAATGAACGGTGTAAAAACTTACACATGGAAACAAGAGAATTGTCTAAGAAATACATCACGTGTGTGTATATATTACGTGTATGTATACACAAATTGTAAAATTGTGTAAAAAAAAAAAAAAAAAAATCTAGTGAAAATAAATGAATCGTATGTAAAAAGAATCACATGGAAATAAAGGAATCGTGTGAAAAAGTGACATTTGAACATTAATAAATGGCATAAAAATGACACGTGGAAGTATAAAAATTGTATGTAAAAAAATAAACGAATCCTGTGTAAAAAAAAAAAAAAAAAAAAAATTGACAATCAATAAATGTGTAAAAAAAAATATATGAAAAATGAATCGTGTAAAAAAAAAAAAAAAATCACGTGGAAGTGAATCATGTAAAAATAAATGACTCGTGTGTAAAAAATCATTGTGAAACAAAATGTGGGGAATAAAATCACGTGACTATAATTAGGTTTCGTAAAAATCTTTCAAATAATACATGAATCCTGTAAAAATAAATGAATCCTAAAAAAATTAAACTAACGTAAAGTAAAATCACGTGTAAGGTCAGCACCACACTTTCATGACAGACTCGTGTTTTTATCCCACTTGTCCATAAAATAAATGAGCCTTAAACCAGCGTTTTGCTAGCGTGTCTAAAACCCGGTGCTCCTCCGGGCAGCTGGTCAGGAGGTAATAACGCGTGGACAACGAAGAAAGGAGGAATATTTCCTTATTTTCTACAGTGCAGAGTCACAGCACAGAGCTGTACCTTTAAAGCAACGATGACCTGGATTATTAATCTAAACGGATTACAGGTGAAATGACTCGATGTTTACTAGTTAACCAGTACCTCAGAAAAGTGGGCGGTGTTTTGTAGCCAAACCTCTGTTACGGCCAATCACCTGCATTTATGTCAGTTATTGTTCTGTGTGTTGTGTTTATGGTTTAGTCCGTTTGTGTGTTTATTGTTCTGTGTGTTGTGTTTATGGTTTAG
>JANDJT010000060.1:1862313-1873384 GCA_024331685.1 Stegophilus panzeri
ATATTGAAAGGATGTGTGAGAAACGGGGATCTAGCACAATGAGTTCCTAGCACATATATAGTCTCCGTACTGTACATGCGTATGGTCATGTGACCTACTAATGATCAAGCGCAACTTGTGTGGCTACGCCCTCTACAACAAGCATCCTTCCTAATAAAAGACAAATCAATCAGTTGTTAAAATGAAGTGTTTGTAGTGTGACAAGCATGCATATATCATGAAGACACGCCCATCTCTGTGATTTATACAGTTAATCAATGAGAATTACACGTGTCCTCTGAAACTGGCGCACAGAGCTTTCTCCAGATTCTCAGAATCTTTTGATGATATTATGTCCTGTAGATGATGAGATATTCAGCATCTTCACAATTTTGCATTGAGGAACATTATTCTGAAATTGTTCCACAAATTGTAGACGCAGTTTTATCACAGATTGATGAATCTCTGCCCATCTTTACTTCTGAAAGACTCTGCCTCTCTAAGATGCTTTTTTTTTTTTATTATTATACCCAATCACCTTACTGACCTGTTTCCAATTAACCTCCAGCTCGTTCTTTTTTACCAACACTTACTTTTCCAGCCTTTTGTTGCCCCCCGTCCCAACTTTTTTGACACGTGTTACGGCCATCAAATTCAAAATGATCTTATTTTTTCCCTTAAAACGGAACATTTCCTCAGTTTAAACATTCGATATGTTTTCTATGTTCTACTGTGAATAACATACGGGTTTATGAGATTTGCAAATCGTTGCGTTCTGTTTTTATTTACATTTTACACAGCGTCCCAACTGTTTTGGAATTGGGGTTGTAAAATGAAAATTTCATTAGATCAATGATCTTTATGCGATCATATACAGTAGTCATGCATGCTTATAATGATCTGACTTGTCATTATGGATATTTGAACATTATATTTACCAAATCAGTACAAGACCTTGGTGTAAAATTGCTTTTATGCCCATGGAAATATGATATAACATGTGAACCCAACTAAACGAAACCAACCAGCACAGCAAGCACAACAGACCTTTGTACCCATAAAAAGCAGGGTTAGGCCAAAAGAGGTTGAGAACATACAGCGATATAGTGTGTATACAGCTCAATGCTCAGTGTGGAGGTGAAGAAAACAGGAATCCTTTGTAACTAACACAGAACTGGACAAACGAGGAAGTTTCTGAAAAGATATTGCTATTGACCACTCAACAGGAAGGAACTTTCTCATCCATTGCTACGCTATAATGAACCAAAACTGCTTCCCTTGACTGCTTCTCACCCTTGTGCCCTCTTCAGTCCTTCCTGCTCTTCCATTATCTAAAATACAGTGGTTTCAGGAGCCCATGCTGGGCGCAGTGACCTTTACGATGGCTAAGAGTGGACTCTTTTCTTCTGAAAAGGACCGACTGTGAAAAACCGCCTGTGCGTCTATAACAGTCTTATAGAGACCATTTAATGACGGGTCTTGTAAATGAAATATACATCTCCAGAAACGTTATATTTTACATTTAAAAACAGACAAAATAGTTCAAAGTCAGACACATAATGTAGCTTGGTATTTCAGGTGTGTAATTTAGAGCGCAAGCACTCTTTATTATGTCAATTACAACCTAGTCTAACAAATTTCTGCTTAAGGTGAGTATTAGGATGGTAATTGTGTTGTCTCTGATGTTGATGTGTGTGTGTGTGTGTGTGTTGTAACCCATGTTGAATGTATCGTGTTGTTACCAAACACCGAGAAAGACACGTAAATGCTCATTGCAGATAAAAATGATTCTGATTCAAAATGCTGTCAGGTTCATTTCCTAAAGTGTATCCGTCTAATTATTCTATGCGAAATCGCTCTGACAGGGAAATTAAACGAGTCGAATGAATGTCCAGAGTGCCAATTTGTGTTAACACCGCTCACTCCGGCTGCCTGGAAATGGCCAAACATAGCCACTTCTGAGATAAGCATGACTCAGACAAGGACACGGAAGGTGCTTCCTTCCTTCTAAACGCCTTCAGATATAAACACAAAGTAAACAAAAAACCAGAAAGAGAAGACTGCCATAACCTATAATTATTTTTCATAATATTTCTTCTTATCTGGATCATTATAAATAGAGTGAAATCACGTTAACGTCTTTAAAATGTATTTTATGGGTCTTTTTTTTTTTTCCCGTGCATTGCTGATTTGCGTAGATAAACTTTCTGTCTTGCTTGGCCTGAGAGTTATTAGAAGATACAGTGATCAGCCATAACGTTAAAACCATTGAGAGGTGAAGTGAATAACGTTGATTACAATCTCGTTACAATGGCACGTGTCAAGGGGTGGGATATATTAGGCACCAAGTAAACAGTCGGCTCTTGAGGTTGACGTGTTGGAACCAGGAAAACTGGACAAGCATGAGGATCTGAGCGACTTTGACAAGGGCCAGATTGTCATCTCCAAAACAGAAGGTCTTGTGGCGTGTTCCCAGTATGCAGTGGTTAGAACCTACCAAAAAGTGGTCTAGAGAAGGACAACTGGTGAACCAGAGACAGGGACGTGGGCATTGATGCAGGCTCATTGATGCATGTGGGAACAAAGTCTAATCTATCTAGTCTGATCCCACAGAAGACCTACTGTAGCACAAATTGCTGAAAAAGATCATGCTGGCTCTGATAGAAAGGAGTCAGAACACAGTGTTTGGAGGAAGTGTGATGCTCTGGGCAATGTTCTGCTGGGAAAACATGGGTCGTGGGCTTCATCTGGATGTTACTTTGACACGTACCACCTACCTAAACATTGTTGCAGACCATGTACACCCCTTCATGGCAACGGTATTCCCTAATACCAGTGGTCTGTTTCTGCAGGAAGGTTTTAATGCTATGGCTGATCAGTGTAGTTTAGGAGATAGTTCGACGGAGTTTTGTTCTGTGACATTAATTTGGCAGGTAAAAACTGCCTTTGTTTTCTCATTGCTTTCCTAATTAGCCAGGTGCTTTCAAACTTCAAACAACCCCAACATAATTAGGACGCTCAGGTAAACTGTCGAATGTGAACAAGTCAGTGGATTTCCTTCCTTGCCTTGGCCATCAAGTCTTTTGTTTGTTCTGGGGTCCGGTTACACCATTTGACATAAATCAGGGTGTAAAGTCGATCCTAAACCACAAGTTCAGAGTTTTAAACTAGCATTGCGTAGAATGTCGGCTGCACCATTTACACTCAAGGTATGTCATAACTAATAGCGTGTAGACTGAGGGTAGATCAAAACTGTCTCACACAGAGTGATATATTCCACCATTACCAGCCAGTCAGGAACATGATCCGACAGACAGGAAATACTTTTTACATGATAGAGATGTGTCAAGATGCAGGAACGGTGCCACGTTAATCCTTTAGACTGTTCAGCTCCCTCACGTCCTCATCTCTACACTCTGTTCAAACAGATCAGCTACCAGATCTTCAACTTTCATGCTTATACTGCCATCAATGCCCTCACATTCACACTCATCAGCTCATAGATTGCTAACTAGCAACTGAGCCGAGCCATAACTCGAGTGTGTCGTATAGCTGCAGGGCATTCTGAGACTTGGAGACCAGCATTTGCAGCAAAGAAGTCTTAGGCTCTTCTGTGCTGGATTTCTCATTCATTTGACATTGAATATCATGGAGAAATGGTAAGTAAGAAAAGCAGCTCTTGCTCTTTCGGGTTGGTGCTAACAGAAAAATGTTTGAGATCGTTGAAATGTTTTTCTCCCGTTGAACACCATTGTATCTGCGGTAGCAACAATAAAGGCTCCAGAGCATCACAAAAACACTAATTTCTGACAGGAATAGCAAAAATACAGCAACAATGAACAATTTATCATCAGAATAAAAAAAAAAAAACACACATCACGGGTAGTATAATATAAACATGTTTACCATGTTTCAGGGTGGGTTTCCTTTAAGGCTACATTCTGTCACTTTTTCAAAGTGTTACTTTTTAAAACAGATACTTCAAAGAGTCACTTTTTAAAGTGGTAATTTTCACAAACCAAAATGTAACAACCAAACTAGACTATAACAGTGATTATGTTCTGCTGGTGTAATGTCTGCTGACTCACTGAAACATGTATAAACCCAGAAAACACGACAGTTCTGTCTGACTTTCTCTAACTTCTCTTGTCCCCTCAAACTCCTTCCTTAATGAAACAGAATTGAGGAGCTGATTTGCTGATTTGTAAAATCTTCAAATATAAACCTCCTCTCATCTCTCTTACACTCATCCCTGTACCTCTTTGTTAACGCATCACTAATTTCAGGGAAATTTCCTGGCTTATTTAATCATGTCTGGGTAACTCCACTGCTCAGGAAGCCAATATTTAATTACAGTGACAATTAGAGAATAGACTGACTTTCAGAATTATCCATCCATCCAACCATTTCCTGTACTGCTTATCTTACACAGGGTCGCGGGGAGCCTGGAGCCCATTCCAGGGAATTCGGGGTGGGGGACACCCTGGATGGGGGCCAGCCCATCGCAGAGAACAATCGCACACCCATTCATACGCTACGGACTATTTGGAAATGACAATGCATGTCTTTGGAGGGAGGGTGGGAGGAAACCAGAGTACTGGGGGAGGAAACGCCTGAATCATGGGGAAAACATGCACGCTCCATGCACACAAGGCAGAGACGGGTTTTGAACCCCCAACCCTGGAGGTGCGAGGCAAATGTGCTGACCACTAAGCCACTATATATGGATCGTTTATGGTATGGAAGTGGACGATTGATGGAGGTGGATTGTTGATGCCAAGGGGATGGATCATCAATGCTATAAATGTTGATCATTGATGCTATGGAGGTGGATTATTGTTGTTATAGAGATGGCTCATCGATGCTTTGGAGGTGGAGTATTGATGCTATTGTTATGGATCATTGATGCTATGCAGGTGGATGGTTAATGCCATGGAAGTAGATCACTGATGCCAGGGAGGTGGATCTCTGCTGTTGTAGACTGGATCATTGGTGCTATGGAAGTGGATTTCTGATGCTGTGGAGGTGGATTACTGATGCTATGGAAGTGGATTATTAATGTTATAGAGATGGATCATTGATGCCATTGGGGTGGATCTTTGATGCTGTGAGGTGTGAGGATGTGCATATATTTAGAACTACTCTTGATGAGGTATATGCAGAAACCCCAAGTGGTAGCAACATATATTTGACTGTGGGGCTCACAGTAAGTTTGAAACAGGTGATGGAGAAATTTACAATAAACATTATTTAAAAGGCACATTGACGGATTAATTGGGATAATGCCTCACTTGAAGATTTGACACTTTGCACAGTAGAACAAGTTTTTATGAACCACAGGAAACTCTTTGCTGAGAGTGATAAGTGGATCATTAGTCAATTTACTTTGCCCCAGTGCAATTTTACTTGATCTTTGCCAGCAACTCACCCCACTTTGCAGAGGGCAACAAAACACAGAAATTGCTTCACTGAGCCCATTCAAATCCTTTCTGTTCTAGGGTTTTTTTTAGCTTTGGCACATTTTGTTGAGACATTAGAGACTGGCAACCAACAATGAGTCGAACAATGACTCTTCGTACATGCATTCACATTCGTTCATGCCGCAGTACATTACATTTCCAAATACGGTAGTGGGAAAGACAACATTAATGAGGGATTTTCACTGCAGCTTCATCACAGCTTTTCTAAATGTAATTGAACATAGATTACACACACTTAGCTTTAACATCCCCCTTTTAAAGTGAAGTTGTTTTCCATATGTAACGATTTGGGGGCATTTATTTACATGCGTTTGACCGTGCACAAGCAGAGCAATTTTGAATGTGTGGGATTTATCTGTGTATACGCGTGCAGTTGTGCATGGACACGTTTGGTAAATGGCAGTTTTCTAATGGGTACTGGTGGTTGACATAGGCACAGAAAACACCTCTTCTCATTTCAACACCACCAGTGAATGTTCTGCCTTTCTGAAATTCTGTAGCTGTAAAATCCCGAACATTCATCAAAAACTGGCCTCTTCTACTTCTGTGACAAGCTATTCTCCTTCGTGGAATACACCGGAACTCTCTCGGCCTTCAAACCTCATCAGTCGAGGATATCATGGAACTCATTACCAAGTCCAAGTCATCTATTTGCTCACTAGATCCCCTTCCTACCACCCTGGTTAAAGCCTGACTTCCCTTAATTTCCCATATTATCACATCTATAATTAACTCTTCGCTGTCGACTGCTACTGTTCCCTCCTCGTTAAAGACTGCTTCCATTACACCAATTCTGGAAGAAAAAAAAAAACTGGTGCAGATCCTCATGATTTAAATAATTGCCAGCCCATTTCTCACCTTCCTTTTACCATGAAGATCCTTCAACGGACAGTAGCATCTCAGCTCCAGGCTCACCTGGAGAACAATAATCTTTACGAGTCATTTCAGTCTGGTTTCCGTCCCAAACAGAGCACTAAAACAGTCCTTGTTAAAATCATTAATGTCCTCCTTTGTGCTGCTAACTCTGGCCTTCTGAACATCCTCATCCTCCTCGACCTCAGCGCCACTTTCGATAACGTCTCCCATTCGCTGTTATTGAAGCGCTTGGCTGACATTGGGGTTAACAGCACTGCACTTCTCTGGTTTTCATCCTACCTCAACGACAGAAAAGGGTTTGTTCAGGTCAAAAATGTCTGGACAGAATCGGCATTGGTTAGTCAGGGTGTCCCACAGGGATCTATGCTGGGACCACTCCTCTTTATCATGTACCTTTTACCTCTTGGACATATTATCCACCATCACTATTAAACCAAACACCTCCCTGCCCCACCAAAAGAGAGTAAACCGTCAAATATGACACCAAGGTGCATTGTTTCAGAGGAGATGTTAACCATGCTGTCGTTAATGGTAATATTGAAAGTTTTGGGGGGGTGGGCGCGGCGGAGTTGGAGAGTGTGGACTTACTGCCAGAATCAGAATCAGAAGAACCTCACTTTTATTGCCATTAAGACAGTTTACTCTCTTTTGGTCCTCACATCAATAATGTCTCACATACTACCTTCTTCCACCTTCTCAATATTGCTAGACTCCACAGTTCCCTCTCATATCACAGCACTCAAGTACTTCTTCATGCTCTGGTAACATCCCGTATTGACTACTTTAATGCCATCCTTTTTGGCATATCCGATAAACTTCTCCACCGGATCCAAATTATTCAAAACTCAGTCGCAAGAATTATTACTCTCACAAAGTTGACTGACCTTATCACATCCTCGCTTATTCAGCTCCACTGGCTTCAGAAATTTGTAACTGGCTTTAGAAATTTGTTCTGACTTTAGAAATTTGTTCACTACAAAATTCTACTGCTCACATTCAAAGCCGTTCATAATCTGCTCCCTCCTACCTCTCACATCTTCTTCATCCTCATACTCCCGCCCGTTCTCTACGATCCTCCTCGGCTTCTCTACTCACTGTTCCAAATTTTAAACTCAGCACTATGGGTGCCAGAGCTTTCAGCTGCTGTGGACCCAATCTCTGGAACTCACTCCCACTGCATATTCGTCAGCTGGACTGTATTTCACACTTCAAATCCCAGATTATAACACATCTGTTCAAATGAGCTTATTCATTATAACAAACTCCTCTATATTATTGCTTCATCTATTTTTATGTTGTGTATGGATTTTAACTATGTTTTTCTTTTTGTATTTTGAGTATGAACATTTCTGTAAATAGTTTGTTTGTTTTGAAAGGAATATTATCTGTATAATGTTTAATAATTACTGTAATAAGCCTAGTTTGAGAACTACCAATCCCCCGCCAACAGCCACTCTCAGCCACGCCTCCTCTCAGCCAAACCGCCCTCAGCCACGCCCCCTCTCAGCCAAACCGATCCCTCGATTTGTACCTCACATTGCTGTACACGATACAGTGTATATATAGATGAACAAGATGAGGAAATCCTCTCCAGACTCCACCTTAGTATGTGCACAGCTACTTAATTTTTTTTAATCTGGCGCCAATACGACTGACTGGATGTAAAGCATCAATACCAAAAGATATTAATTTCCAAATTCGATGGAGTTTACACTTCGGAAAAATAGATGCGGAGCATAAAACAGGGGCAACATGATGCACGATGCTTGACTCTGAAGCCCCTCTGATTTGAATTGAAGTGCTTGTTAAAACGGAATTGAACGAGGTCTTGACTCGACACGTCTGGTGTGAATTGGTCTTAAAAGTGCCTCACGCTTTTCTCCAGAGGACTCCTCAGTCTTCACGCATTTCTTTTTCATATTACACACCAAAAAAAAAAAGGAGTAAACATGCAATAAAGCACGCTGGTTGTTCGGCAGACATCACGCTGGCAGACTATCATCTGAGCTGTGTATCTGAATCACTCATTCTTGTTGGATCGAGTTCAAGCATGACGACACTGGATCCGTGTCTTTTTCCTGCTCAACACTGCTGGGAACAGAATTTGCTCACAATCACTTACAAGCTGCTGGGCAGATGTGTGTGGAGTAATCCATCAACCTATTTAGGAACCCTGCCTTCCGTCCACCATGGCAATCATTCATTATAATTGAGTTAGTAACACTGATATGTAGTAGTGGAAGAGTTGCCAGCTTTTGTACACTTTCATAAACAGAACCTGTTCAGCAAACGCTCCCTCGGGTTTAGAGGAAAATTACGACTTGTTAAAACAGTTATCACGTTGAGCAGAACTTAACTCGGGGTAGAATGAGAGGCGTTCCTTCTTAAAAGATATGGGATCTTAAAAACAATGCGATATCTATCTATCTATATATATGTAAAAAAAAATCTCTCATTCAGACAGCAATAAAATGACCACAGAAGGAGCGAGTTTCAGACAGGTTGTATTTACTACCAACCCAGATGTTTGTGTCACATGGTCATATGATCCCGCGTGGTATCCAAGTGGTTGTGGGGCATCGGAGTATAGAAGAAGCAGTCTTATTTCAATTTTGGGGTCAACCAACGTTCCAGCAGCCATATGAAAATACAATACAATAATATTTTCACGAAGTATACAAGAAGCATCCCTTTTTTCGTTTTGCGACTCAGGAAGTGTTCACATCTGGGGGAGGGTCACTGAGACTGAATACAGCAAGTAGCAGCAGCCAGACATAATGAGTCTTTATTGAGTCTTTATTGATCACGTATAAATTACAGCACAGTGAAATTCTTTTCTTCGCATACCCCAGCATGTCAGGAAGTTGGGGTCAGAGTGCAAGGTCAGCCATGATACAGCGCCCCCTGGAGCAGAGAGGCTTAAGGGCCTTGCTCAAGGGCCCAACAGTGGCAACGCTGGGGCTTGAACCCCAGACCTTCTGATCAGTAACCCAGAGCCTTAACCGCCAAGCCACCACTGTCCCCCATCTTTTTTTCCAGTGTGAGGAGACATAGAAAGTCATGGACGTGTGTATCTGGATGGGACTAAAATGATCAGAGTTTGGTGAATAACTCGTGACGTACTCGGCCTGTCATGTTCTCAGACGAAGCCTGAGAAAAACATTGATTTGGTCAATGCAGAGTGAAATAAAAAATTTAAAAAATAGGACATTACCCCAATACACCATGTAAATTTAAACCCAGTCCGGATAGGGTTTTAGTTTTAGTTTAGTTTTTATTCGTTATCATTACTTTGAGCAGTATTTTTGACTTGATGATAAACTAGAGTGATATTAGTTAACCAATATCAACAAAAAGTAAAGATTTTTGGGGTTTTCCCTCCCCCTTTAAATCTCCACAATATGTTCTTTATAATTTCCCCCAAAATGTTTCGAATTCCTTCTTAAACTAAGTGCCACATTAATATTATTTTTTTTTTCACATGCAACTAAATTAAAGTAGTGGAGTTGCTGAAACTACCCCGCAGATCAGCTAGCACACTTCCAGTTATTATTTCTTTTCTTTCTTTCTTTGTTTTTTAGCATTTACATTGGCTCTTCTTATATCCGAGCACAGCGTCATGTGCTTTGACGATGGAATGCTACTTGTGGTGCAGAAGTACATGAACGTCAGTTTGATGAGCTTCCCGATCTCCCAGGTGCTGAAACAATAACGACGAATCGTTGCTGCGCCTTGTTTTCACACGTTATCGCTTAACGCGTGTGTCTACTTCTCGTTAACGTTGAGACAAACAGCGAATCAGCGCTCCGATAGAAGAGCGCTGCGTCCGTACGGCAGCATCTCTGAGCACGGATGATCTACGGTCGTAGATTTCAATCTTTCTTTCTATTATTTCTTAATAAAGACAAGCGAATTGCTCCACCGCTCCGAAAACACATTCCCACTGTAACAGGTTTGTCTTTTAAAAGATGCAGAACGCACTTATCGCTTGACTGACACTCCATTAGTTTACCTCTTGCCGATGGAAATGTTTTTCAGACTTCATTTGCTTGTGGGTGGATGTATTCAATCAAGCTGCTTTCATTTCATATTAGATTGATAACTCATAATTAGAGAAAGGAAAATGGCTAATTAGATGAGAAATGAAATACTCATGAACTGATTATTGATTACATGAAAGTGGGGGTAGTTACTAAAAAGGAACTTCACTAATTATTAATAAAAATAAAAAATAAAAAGACTCGATACAAATCCATACACTCGCTTGGATTCACATCCCATAATATCAGGTTGTCCTTTGAAATGTTTATTAAGGATCTACAAGGTTTGATGCTTCTTTCTTTTTTTTTATTTTTCATCTCTGTAAATACAAAGCATTTCTGATTGCTGTGACTGTTCAAGACCGAGACTGCCTTTCAAACATAGTACAAGCATAATCAAAACAGCTCTCCATGAAGCCCGTTTTTAATTAGGTTTCTTGTGATACCGAAGCAAAGAAATCACTCGGCGTCTTCTTTTGAATGTATGTAATGAATTACTAAACTGGCCTTATGTTTCAGCATGGATTGCGACAATCCCCCCCACTCCCCCAAAAAATTTTTTTTTTAAAAATCACATAACCACGTTACTTTCAACTCTTTCTTAAGTTCTATTCAATTCAATTCAATTCAATTCAATTCAATTTTATTTGTATAGCGCTTTTTACAATGGACATTGTCTCAAAGCAGCTTTACAGA
>JANDJT010000060.1:1901003-1917195 GCA_024331685.1 Stegophilus panzeri
AAGACAATATGTTTAGAAGAACGGACCAAAATCACACCTGAATACTGCGGCCCATTAATTTCTTCATACAGGAAGTGACTTGAAGCTGTCATTACAAACAAACACTCCTCCACTAAGTATTAAATACATTTCAGTTAGCGTGTTCAATACTTTTTTCCCGTGTCGTTCCGCTTTATTACACATAACTTCATTAATGCACTTTAATGTTTGGATTTCTTTATTTGTGTAGATTTCTTGAGTTAATATCAAAGTCTGGTGACAATTTCATGTGAACAGTCTCATAGGAAATATATCTACTGAAAAAAAAATGGTGATGCGTTCAATACTTATTGCCCCCGCCATATGTCAAATAATTATGCTGGAAAAAAACCGCATGATGTTGCACACAATGTCAGCATGGCTGAAAGAAAGATTATTCACTTGTTTTATATCAACGCTGACAGTATTGAAGCTGCAAATCACAGGTTTATATTCATGCACAGATTTCAAATATGTTATCGTTTCTATAGTAATAACTTACACAGGGATTTGTCTGGTGGACGCTCTACATAATTAATTCTAATAATAAACTTATTTTAAAATGTGTTATATAGCGTGCAGGATCTTTGATACAGGGAAGTTTTCTGCTTATTTAACATTTATGGAAGGTCTCCGGTGTCCACGCTTTGCAAAGGTCAGTAAGTTTTCTGCAACAGGAAAATACTTTGTGCTTTCCGTTTTCTCGGTAACATGACAAGCTGTGTTTTTTTTTTGCCTTATAAACCTGTATAGAGAAAAAAAGAGAGATTAGCGAGGGAAGGTTTGTTTACAGTTACTTTGACATAATTGATAACAGAAACTAGCTTGTTTCTCAGATGAGCCACAACTTTAAATGTCATTATAAATGGATGAAAAGTATTACGTATCATTTTTTAATTAATAAAAAAACATTGTAATCGTTTTTTTTTGTTTGTTTTTTTTTAATCAATTGTCATTGGTTATTTTCCCATTACAGCATAATTCCTTACGTATTACCTTTCAAAATTTCAAAGTGCATACGTGGTGTAAAACATGTATAGGATCATCATGTTTAGTTTTGTTTTACTGCATGTTGTCAGTAGGTTTCTTTCTCTCTTCATTTCACAGGAACATTTTTTATTTGGGTGGTGTAAAAGGTCACATGATCAAAGGGATTTATTTCAAGAATGTACCTGACAAAGAACATGGGGAATTATTGAAATACAGGTCAGTGGTAACACCTTTAGTAACTCGGAAAAGGAAAAGGGAAAGTAACTGCATACATGAAACAGTCTAGATTATATTCTCAAGAAAAAAAGAAGGGCTGTGTAAGAAGCAATATGGATAGCTTTCATTTTAGCAAAAGATTTGGGGTCATTTGTGTGCACCATTTTCCTCTAATTAAGTGCCAAAATTGCATATTAGTACTGCTCGAAAGTGCTCGAAAGAGTACATAACACTTGAGTAAAAGTAAAAGCAGTGATCAAGAATATTATTTATAGAAAAATAAGTTGTGTGGTGAAAAAAAATTATTGATAATTAACTTTCTCAGTAAAAGAGTTCAGTTTTTATCAGGTAAAATTACTGTTTGGCATATCTACACCTAAAACATCAAATCTGAAAATATTCTGTGCTTACATAAACTAGCCAAGTCAACTATGCTAAAAATGAAAACCACCTCTATTATCAATAGTATAATGTTAGCTAGCTAGCTAACTGAGCTAAACGCTGTTGGGGTTTTACTAGCTTGCTAGGTTTGTTAGCTCATGTTTCGTACTTGTTTCTAGCTACATAGATCGGTATTTAGCAAAGACTCCATTTACACATTATCTTAAGGGTTACCTATAGGCTGTAGAAGCACTTACGTATATTTAACACAACAGGCAATCGTTAGCAAACATCAAAGTCACATCTTCAGTTTAATACAGTGCTTTCAAATGATCTAGTTAGCTAGTCTATGTCGCTCTGTGTGAGTACTCTCCCACACCTCCTTCCTATACAAAACCAATCATTGACTGCTGGGGCTTTTGGGGGATTCGTGTTCCATGGAAATAGTGGGGGACTGGTGCCACTTCAACTTTTTCTCGGACACTGTAAATAAACATCACCTTGCACTTCAGTGCTATTGCAGGCTGAGCCGTCGTTCTTACCTTAACACGGTTCGGGGTGAGATTTTTGGAGTCTCACAGGGTTAAATTTACCCATTGTGGTTACCATGACAGAATCTTACTCTCAAACCAGGAGACTAGGGGATTGCATTGTTGTAACCACAGAAACCCAAGCACAATGGGAAGCTTGGGTAAGACAGTAACAAAGGGGGATAAAGTTTCAAAATGAAAAGCACTGGTGTCTAGAATCAGTGGAGTGAGTGATCGGGCCCTTTTCTAACTAGTTGTCCATCCAGGGCATGAACTTGTCGAGGTGACTGAAGTTACTGTAGGTTTCTTGTCCAGTTCCTGGTTGTCCAGTCCAGTTCTCTGCCGGTCCCGCATCAACGAGGGCTGAAACAATATGTTTGATACCTGAGTGATACAAAGATACTTGCTTCTTAGGTAAAACGTGATGTAGTTCAGAAGAGATATAATAGGATCATGCAATAATGTTGGCGGATCTCCAAAGCAAAACGCAAACCCCTTTCCCTCCAACATTTGCATTCTGCTCACTTTAGTCTGGTGTTGCAAGTTGCATGGGCTCTTCAACACGGTATGGTGGTTCGGGTAATACTGATGTCGTTTTCTCTCCTATCCAGATGGATGGGATGGTTGATAAAAGTTTCCAGAGTGGTATGACTATAGCGACAGACCAAATTAAGTGAATACATCAGAACCGCGCCCTTTTCTGAATGCTGCCACGAGTACCTGCTTGTTCCACTCTCTGCCTGCTGCGAGCGTCCAGAATTCTATTGTGCGGCTGATTGGTTCCCTTGTGTTAGGAAGAGAGGACGTTCATCTACTAATTTTCCTTCATGAGGATGCTCAAGACCATCGTGAAAAAGCCCCACAAACCTCTCATATGATTGGTTGATTTCGCCTCCTTGTGTCCGTATGGCTGTATCCCAGGGGATTCCTTACCAGTGAGTATTGGCAGTCATTGCGCTATTTTGTTGTGGTCGTGCTGTCAGTTCTTGGATGGAGAAATACAGCGAGCACTGTAGCAGGAAACCTTGGTGTTTATTCGGATCGCAGTCATGTGCAATGTGCAGCTGATTTGGTGGGTGAGCGGAGGCAAAGTGTACACGCTCCACAGTAACATAGTGAGTGAGTACAGGTGAAAAACGAATACACTAGAGGTAATCTGTCTCAGAAGCACGAGGCAAAACTCAAAGTGAAGGACAGTCAAAAGTTGGATGATCAGCAAACAGGCTAAACTGGGTAAAGACAAACCAAAACAAAAACGCTCGAGAGAATGGCTCGGAATCAGCTGCTGGAGTCCATGTTGTGTGCGGAAGGATGTGGTGATGCGACACACTGGGAAATTAAAACCGAGTCCATTGTCTCCGTTAGAGCTGACTGAGCTGTGACAGCCTAGCTCGCTTAGCTAGCTAATGACCTGTACATGTCTCAGACATACTGCCAAGGCATCAGGCTTTATTTTGATGGTCTCTTGAAAGTGAATCATTAAAATTCACACATCCGTTTAATTGGCTGACGGTCTTTTGGAGTCAAATACAAAAATAAATAAGTTTTTACTCTTAACTAATCCTTTCATAATGATGAATTAATACATGCACTAATCCCTAGTGCCTCAGGAAATAATGCAGCATATATATATTAACAGCCAACTGAGCCATATGTACATAAATAGCCATTATAAATGTTAATGGCTATGCAATAACCTCTTATTAACACATTTTTATTAATATAATGAAAAAAAAAAAATATATATATATATATATATATATATACAGATCCGGCGATGTATATTTGGTGAATGTTATCTTAAGAGTCTGTTATTGATATTTTAATAAGGTTTTGTTCCATTCTTTTGCAATCATCCCAGGAGCTATAAAGATATACAGTTCAAATGAAATGTAAGAAAGCAAAGAGTAATATAATGTGGAAAAAAAAAAAAATAGATATGTCATTTATTATCTTTGCTTCCTTTATTTTGTTTGCACACTAAATTTCATTTGAAACATATGGTTTTAGAGTCACTGCTGTGTGGTGTCAAGCTTTCATGCGTTAAAACCAGCAAAAAAACGGTCTAATTGGCAGGCAAAGACGCAGCTCGATTCCAGCCTCATTACACGGGTCAGTCTCTCACAGTCACACACTCTTTATCTGAGCCGTCTTTTCTGCCAGTGGGTCCTTTCATTACTGACCTGTGACGGCTTTGGTCTGCTCTGCCGGAATGCACAAGGTTACAATTTGTCAGGAGATTTGCGAGTTTCAAAGGCCAGACCATCGCTGGTGAGACTGCTTCTGAGATACGAGGTATCTCTAGGCGCATTGCTAAGCTAGGAAGAATAGCATTTGAAATTCAATTAATGTTGGGATTAGTGACAGAACCAGGATCATTAGGGATAGCGAGTGGGTGTTTAAATGGCGGTGCAGTATCGTTAAATGATTCTACTGTAAAAAGACATTCGATGCACGTTAAGCCCTGTTTTATTTTACTTGTTCGTGGTAGTGAGTTGCAACACAATAGGCAACATTTAAATTGAGATTTTCTCTGTTCTCGACAGATCCAAAAGCAACAGATCCAAAGGATTGTCTCGAATGATTCCTAGGACCCAATCCTATGGCGTGTATGGTCTGATTTCTCTTCGGTTCCTCTTTCGCAACTTTAGTTCCTGCCTGCAATTATCTCCCATTTACTGTCTGACGTAGAAACATGAACGAGAACCTTACTTTCAAGCTTTTCCTTGAGGACAATGCACGACACTGAAGTGCAAAACTTTCATCGCACTGCTCTTTAGGACACTCTCTTAATTTTTTTTACAGTGAAAAACAATCAGCACAAATGAAAAGCAATGTGTTTTGAATGTCCCGTTTTTTTTTGTTTTTGTTTTTGTTTTTCCTCCAGTGTGATTTGCTTTTCTGTTTGAAATGAATGATTCCTCTGAACAATCCTTCGGTGGAATATGTTCAGGTGTTTCTTCAGTACCCTGAGCACTTTATTTATTTCCTACCTGCGATTAGTTCCTATTTACTGTCTGATGCACAAAAACGGAAGGAATGACGGCTCAGTCGTGCGAGTCCGTTCGTAGGTCCGTGCATGCAGGTTTGCGGAACCGTAAGCATTACAGTAGGTTCATCTGTTTGCTGTTTTGTAATTTGCTTTTCTGTGGCAGCAACACTCAAGTGCTTTTCGGTTGCACAGCATGTCATCATTCCCGTGAAAGAAGATTTTTTTTTTTTTTTTTCAGCTGTGCAGGCTCTGCGTTCTGAGGTAATTACAAAGCTCGGAAAAGTGCTCTGAAAGTCAGATGTTTTTAGAAGACATTCTGTGTAGTCTGCTGTCCTTAACAACCCTTTCACAGGAAGAAACATGACAAGGTGAATCATATACTGTATGTTGCTTGACATATGGTGCCAAGAGGAGATAGATTCCACACATGATGTGGACCGCACCACCTAGACCTCAAGAGGGCCAGGGATTGGTCTCAGGCCCTGTTTACACTAGTGCGTTTTCGTTTTAAAACGCATAACTGTTGCTACGGTTACGCCGGTCGTCTACACTACTCCGGCGTTTTTGACTCTCGTAAACAGAGACTTTTGGAAACTCAGAAGACCCCGTTTTAGTTTGAAAACTCCGGGCTCGCGTTTCAGTGTAAAACAGACCAAAACGTTTTGAGAAAATGAAGGCGTGGCTTCGTTCACATTCGCTCCCTGATTGGATCTTTTCTGGATCGTCGCATATCCTTCCCTGATTCGTCAAGTCCCTACCACATGACCGTTACGCTACGTTGATCGTATACACAATAACACGGAGACTGAACCGCGAGCTTTGCTGGCTTTGTCGTCATAAATTCTGTATTTTATAACACTGCAGCTGCTACACTCACAGGAGGCGAGCTACGATTAGAGCGATCGCCAAAAAATCTCATTTCGAGCGGCGTAATCCCTACACAGAACGCCAGTTGGGACTAGCGACCAACTTCCTGTTTACACTCGTATGCGCATGCCCAGTGTGCACGACTGGTCACGTGACATGCGTTTACGGTCGTGTAGCGTGGACGCAGATCGTTTCTGAAACACGGCGGAAACGCCAGCGTGGACGAGGATCGTTTTCATTTCAGAACGAAAACGCACTAGTGTAAACAGGGCCTCAGGATCGAAAACAGGTTTTACACTTCCCCAAGGTGTGAAAATGACCTAATATCTTTAGGTGTATCATAAAAATCCTACTGTATTTAAATGAATTAGGGACTGAAAACAAAAACGACATTCATAGAGTTCATTTTGTGGTTAAAGAGAAGATTAGGACCTTTAAATGGAAATTCTTTCACTTGGAATAATGAAAAAAACTTAAACTTTAAATTTAGGTGGGATTAAAGACAGATGAAAAACAGCATATTTAGCAAGTTAAACAGTGCTTTAAGATAATTGGGGATAAAAGATTAAAAATAAATGAATAAAATACGTCCAGCCTCTTATTTGTGACTCATTTATGGCTTAAAGAGAAGAACAGCATTTTTACAGCCATACAGCATATTTAAATTCAGTACGGATTAAAGACTGCAGCATCATCATGTGCCGTCCTGAATTAAAATGAGGTGTTCAGCATTTTTTCTTTAACTCCAGCGGTGTGTTAAAGGTAAAGACATCGTCCTTGCGAGTGCAAAGAGGGTAAAGGCTGTGGCCCTGGATGAGTTTTATTTTGCACTGACAATGAGACAGGATGTGTTAAATGGAGAAAGAAACACTTTCAATAATGCCAAATGTCTGGGAGAGTGTATAAAGCATTAAAAAAAAAAAAAAAAAGTTCTCTTTCTCTTCAGGTAAAGTGAGTAATTTTGATCTTTTTTTTTTTTTTTTTTTTTTTTTTTTTTCCCAAGGCTCCGCAGACCAAAGGAAGCTTTATGCGGCAGTAATGAGAGAAAGGAAAATTGAAGTCTTGATTTATTTTTAGTAAGACGGGACCGTGAATACAAAGGAATTACAAACTGTAATGAAGGGAGAAAGATGAAGAGCAGGAGAAGAGGTGTGTGCGAGGAAAAGGTGAAAAACAGAGTGACTAACTGAGATAATGAGCTGAAAAGCCACCGCTAATCAACTACCGTTTTACACAGGAGTGAAATGGCGTGAACTGATTGGATAATAGCGCAGTGGCTATAAGTGAAGTGAGGAAGGAAACAGACGAAGAGGTCATCAGAGTGCAATTTCCACAATCAATCCGTATCAACGTTACGAAGCTTCCCGAACGTTAGCGACGATTTACACCTGGTCGTTTTTCCAGAGTCCGAATCAGAGCGAAATTGATACTTTTGGATCGTTTGTTATTTGGTTTGGTTTGATTTCACACTGTATGTAATTAAAAGAAACGAGCATTGTCTGAGAGGTGTGTAGGGCGGAAGGTATCCTCATAAAATGCTTTCATTCATTAGTCAGAGAAAGGGGCTGGGAAAAAGATCCAATCTGATCTATTCATTAGCCCTACCAGACTACTACAGATCACATGACCATGTCACATGCCCTCTTGATTGCACTTACCTGTTTTGTGTTTCCTCCTTGATTAGTGTCCCTATTAAAGTTCTTAGTTTTCATTGTTTAGGCACTAAGCTTCTGTTGTGTACAGCCTCTTGTGTTTAGTGATACGTTTCCGTAGCTCTTATTTCACCCCGTGTATGACCCTTGTTTGGAATTTGTTTGTTTTCTTTGTCTTTTGTTTCGTTCAAAGGACTGGGCTTGTATCTGTTAACCATTTCTGTTCTCTTATGGTGTTTAGCTCAGTCATGCAGCGAGTTTACTGGGATAATAAGGGAACGTCACACAGATAAAACTTAAGTGCTCTCTGCCACGGCATTCAACTTACCGGCAGTTTCTCGTCTCAAGTAAATAAACAGTAAATTAACAACAAATATTATACATAAAACATTACACAACAGGAAAATATGACTATAACATACCTGGGATGAACAAGGGAACATCACACAGATAAAACTTAAACGTTCTCTGCCACAGCTGCAAACAAAACACATGAAGAAAATAAAATAAAACTTGCACTGAAAACTAGAGATGCATCGATACTAAATTTCTCAGCCGATACCGATAACCGATACCGATAGTTCTGCCTTTTGTGCCTTATATATATATATATATATATATATATATATAAAAGGATATAGTCGGCCCTGATCATCGGCTGTTTTTAAACTATTGGCCGATGGCCCATAGCGTGAAAAATTGCCTGATGTATCGGCCGATAATCGGTATCGGCCGATACATCGGTGCATCTCTACTTAAAACATATCGACACAAAAGAACATCACAGCATGCAGATTAGAGAGACAGAGACACGTACCATTCACCTTGCCTGCAATGCAGTTTCTTGTCTGGTGAGAAAATAACTGTATACTTCTCTGTTATTTGCCCACCTGTGGATGACCCGCCCCTTCTTCCCCTAATGGCTCATACGCTATAGGCTGGACAGATATGACGTGTGATCGACCATTTTGGCGAGATTCGAAACCTAATCTTTTATTCCCCGTTACATATTCAGCAGCACTATCTGACATTCAGCAGCATTACAGCTCTGTCCTTTGGCTTAGGTTGCAGTTCATGGCTCAGTTTAGCAGCTCACATCTTATATATCTAAAAAAAAAAAAAACATTAAAAGAAAAAAAGGTTGCAACACAAAGCACAAGACATGCTATAGGGTCATTTCCTGCGCGTGAGTCGATTCAGAATCGACTCGTTTAAAAGTTGCGAGTGCACAAAACATTTGCATGCATCCACCGGTGTACGTAATCGTACGTACTTTGCATCATCGGCCAGTATTCGAAGCAAGCCGCTACACTTAACAGTTCAGTAAGAGAGTAAAATCATCCGAGAGTAAAATCAGGTCAATATTTTCAAATGTTTTAAATTCGGCGACGTGCAAATGATCTTAAATGCGTCCGATTCATTTTAAAGCAAGATGGCTGGAGTAAGTTCATGATCTATTCGGGAACAGAGTAAAGTGTGATGGCTGGCTTTAGTAAGATAAGACCCCTGTACTGAGTCTGAATTAAAATATATATATATATATATAATAAAAAAACCACCACCTGCTTTCTGTTCTTTTCTATTTCTTGCTTTTTATGTTCATACTACAAGTCAATGACTCTCCATCAACTAAAGTTAAACTGAAGTTCCTTCATACTGAGAAAAAGCCAGGCTTGTCATTCAGGTTACTTGCTGCTCAGACAACATAAGCTAACACTCAATACCTATGGACAGTGATTTCTTTTTTAATAACCTCAGCTTGAATGACAAGACATTTCTTTTAAATTTCAAGAATTCACCCTCTTTTCTGACCACATTTATCTCATATGAAGGTATTATGTGTATATATACATGGGATGGAAAAAAAATGTACAATTACGGCATTTGGCAGATGCTCTTACCCAGAGCAACTGACTATTTTCTCTTTCTTCTAATACAACTGAGCAATTGAGGGTTAAAGGCCTTGCTCAAGGGCCCAACAGTGGCAGCTTGGTGTTGCTGGTATTTGAACTCACGACCTTCTGATCAGAACTCCAGCGTCCTAACCACTGAGTTACCACAAAATACGCACGGTGGTTAAGTGGTTAGCACGTTCGCCTCACACCTCCAGGGTTGGGGGTTCGATTCCCACCGTGACCCTGTATAGAACTTTCTATAAAGGTTCGATGATGTTGAAATCACGATGTTAACGTGGATCTGCCAAAAAGCCCGACATGTTGTGCATTCTGAGATGCTTTTCTACTCACCACGGTTGTAAAAAGTGATTATTCCTGTCAGCTTGAACCAGTCTGGCCATTTCGCTCTAACCTGAATCATCACTAAGGCGTTTCCGCTTGCAGAACTGGATAGTTGTTTTTTTTTTTTTGTCTTTGTTTTGCTTTGGTGTATTTTTTTTTCTACACTATTCTGTGTAAACATGAAAATATGTGAAAATCCCCGGAGTTTCTGAAATACACAAACCAGCCCTTCTGACACCAACAGCCATGCCACTGAGAACATGAACTGAAGCTCTTCACTTGTATCTGCATGATTTTATGTTCTGCGCTTCTGCCACATGATTGGCTGATTGGATAACTGCATGGGTGTTCAGGTGTACATAATAATAAAGTGGTTGGTAAGCATATCTGCAGTCCGTGTTACTTGCTGGAGTCAGAAATGAGGTTTACAGAGTCTTCGAATAGAAGCCAGAGTTTATTCCCAGACAGAAGAGAAGAGAAGCTCACAGCTACATTAGACGGAGAATTTATTCTGAAGTTTAGCGAAGTAGTTGAAGAGAAGAGAAGAGAAGCTCACAGCTACATTAGACGGAGAATTTATTCTGAAGTTTAGCGAAGTAGTTGAAGAGAAGAGAAGAGAAGAGAAGAGCAGTACTTATGTTGTAAGTACACGTACATTACATATAGCACTAAACAGAGCGAAATCATTGCCCAAGATACATTGACATATATTATTCACTGGTACAGAATATAACACCATTACGGATAGTCATAAAATTATTGCTGGTCCATTACACATGAGCAAGAGGTTGACCAGGATGATGAAGAGCAAAACCAGAACCATTGGTATCTCTACTCTAACAGGAGCTCCAGTATGTATTATAAAGGCCTTGCAGTACTCACCATCTTCATCATCATCCTGCCAGGATCACGGTGGAACTGGTTATTTTTATACCGCAGTTAAACCGGCCGATCTTCCTGAAACCAGGGTTAATCTAGCCACACGTATCATTTAAGGAGAAGCCTTTATTTGTTACATATACATTACAGGACACTTCTGTTTTTCGAAAGATATGCTAGCTTGTTAGGAAGTCGTTGTCAGAGCACATGGTCAGACATGATACGATGCCCCTGGAGCAGAGAGGGCCTCAAGCCCTGACCTTCTGATCAGTAACCCAGAGCCTTAACCGTTGAGCCAGCAAGGGGTGTGGCTTTTAGACACTCAATGGTAATAGCGCCTAAAGCGGAGAGTTTGGTTTCAGGAAGAGCGGCTGGCTTAACCGCAGAGTTAAACATCCAGTCCTGCTTCTTGTTGAATGGTCTGCCAGGTGTTTCCATCCCACGTCCCTTGGAAACGATACCGTTTTGTTGTAAAACATTTCGTCTTATTGCAGCGTTTCTGCATTTGCGGCACATTGGCGCCTCTCGGTCACCGTACTATTTTCATCTGTAATGTGATACGAATGCATGGTTTAGCACTACTGCTAATTAAAAAGTCTCTTTATATCAGAATGGACTCAAATACTAAATTGATTCAATTAGCTGCCAGGCTTTACTGCTTAGGCTTAAATAATAATAATAATAATAATAATAATAATAATAATAATAATAATAAACGAAATAGATTTTCTTTATTAAATTAGTGCTGCAATGCAATGTGATGTGTACGATTAAAATAGCGCGTTAATGAGTGCCGGGAGTCCGAGCTAATGACGCACACAGCAGCTTATTTATAATCTATGTGTGTAAATTTCACAGCCAATTTAGCAGCAAATGAGATTAATTCACATATCTGCTTTTTTTTTAGCCAGCTAGCTAAAATAAGCTAACCTGACACAATGTCTGAGAGAAAATTTACTTTGTATGCAGATGTTTATAGTCATTGCTGCTAATGCTATCTAGCTAGCTGATATGAAATAACCTGAATGGATTTCTCAGAGAAGTCACATTCATAACGTCTCATAATCTTTAATGCTAATGCCATTAGCACACGTTCACACGTTCAGAAAGTGTTCATAAATGCTCTTGATCTTTACTGCTAATCATAGCCAGCTAGCTGACATCAAGTCATATTAGCAAATATGCATAATCTTTACTGCTACAGCTAACTAGCTGTCTGAGTTGCGCTCTTCGGACAGGATTTTAATCATAATCTAGCTAAGATGAGCTAACCTGAAACAATTTCTTGGATGCTAGCTAGATTTCTAAGACAATGCTTAAAGTCATATTGATAAATGTCCACAATCTCCACTGGTAAAGCTAGCCAGTTAGCTTCTGAGAGAATGTTTATAGTCTTATCCATAAATCTTCACACATGTTCATAATTTTTTTTTACTCCTAATGCTAGACATCAGCTGACTTGACAGGATTTTCTGAAGGATTTTAAAGTCACATTTTTACAAACGCACATAATCTTTACTGCTAATCTGACTATAGTTAGCTAGCTGTCTAATATGAGTCATACTCATGCATGTTCCTAATATGTACTGTTAATGCTAGCCAGCTAGCTAACACAAGCTAATTGAAAGGATTTCTCGGATGCCAGCTAGATGTCTGACTTGAGTTCACTTGTCAGAATTTCTGAGGATATTTTTAGTCGTACACATAACTATGAATCAGCTTCACAACTAGCACTAGCCTAGTTAGCTAGCCTCTTACTCTTACTATGTTGCTTTGTTAGTTACAGTTACATTTATATAGCACTTTTCTAGACACTCAAAGCACTTTACATAGTATTGGAGGGGGTATCTCCTCAACCACCACCAGTGTGTCGCGTCCACCTGGATGATGCGACAACAGCCATATTGCACAAGAACGCCCTCCACACACCAGCTATTAGCGGAGAGGAGAGTCGTGTAACCAATTCAGGGATAGAGATTATTAGGGGGGCCATGATAGATAAGGGCCAATGGGGGAATTTCGCCAGGACACCGGGGTTGCACCTCTACTCTTTTACGAGAAATGTCCTGGGATTTTTAATGACCAGAGAGAGTTAGGACCTCGGTTTAACATCTCATCCAAAAGACGGTGCAGTTTTTACAGTATAGTGTCACTATACTGGGGCATTAGGCCCCACACAGACCACAGGGTGAGCGCCCCCTGCTAGCCTCACTAATAACACTTCCAGCAGCAATCTTAGTTTTCCCCAGGAGGTCTCCCATCCAGGTACAGACCAGGCTGAACTCTGCTTAGCATCAGTGAGAAACCAGGCAAGAACTGCAGGGAGATATAGATTTGACTTGGTTAATGTTACAGAATGAGATATTAAAGAATGAGACATGATACTATTTATATCTTTAAAGTTACATTTCATGTTGTGGAGCATCCAAGAAACAGATTAGTTACAGTTACAACGAGCAAGAAGTTAATTTGAGGACTTTTGTTTGTTTGATTTATTTTTAAAAATGTATTTATGAAGGTACAGCACATCCAAATGTGTGTTTGTGTGTGTGTGTGTTTGTGTGTGTGTATGTAGGCTGTTGCCATTAGAAGGCTTAATGAGCTGTTACTGGATTTTGAATTTAATCATCTGGAATGAAGGAAAAAAGCTCCTCAAAATCTCTCTCTCTCTCTCTCTTTCACTCTCTCTCACACTACATCATTTACTTTTAATGCATAAACTCATCACACATGTAACAACATTTTCGATGTCACATTTTAACTGAAAACCAAACGCAAAGCTGTAGTGACGTTCGGTTTGAATACACAGCAACCAGCAAATGGACAAAGACGTAACTCTATTACACATTTCAGATCCTGCGGGATATAGAAGATAAAATGCCGGTACACTAAATCAAGATATATGGAAGTAAATCAGTTACATAAGCACATGAAATTATCATTCAGCAGTGCATCTGCATTGCATTTGGCAAATGAAAACGCTCCAGTGAACACGTGCAGATTTGAATTTTTAGCACAATCACACGAACAACCGCAGCAGCAACACAAACCCAGGCCCATTATCTGCAAAATACAGTTTTCTCAGTGTATTCTTATCAGTGAATGAAAGTCTTTACTTGCAATAATAAAGCATGTTAATATTGTTCTGTTGGTTTCACTTTATTAAAAAAAATCTCTAACACCTTACACATACATTATACAGTATTACATTTCCATTAATCCAATATCAACAACCATTAAAACATTAAAACTATCTCTGTCACGATTTCCCCTCGCACTAGCGCTGGAGCACGCAGCCGCTTCCGGGTTTGTCAGTGGCACTGACTTTGTTTACTTTCGACACATGCATTTGTTATGGTTTATGTCCTGTCTCCGCCCCTGTATTGTCATTGGTTGTTTCCCGTATGTGTCATCATTAGTCTCAGCTGTTGATTACGTTTGTCATTTAAACCCATCGTGTCTCTTTGTACTTCGCGAAGTATTACGTGTGTTTTCCCGTATACCAAGCCGTTGTTCATCGTGTTTTGTGTCCTAGTTTTGATCCTGTACTCATCCAGATTTCTCGATTACTGTTTTGCCTAGTTTGTAACTGTTTGCCAATCGCCTGACCCATTGCCTGTTTTTTGACTACACTATTGTCTCATGATTTGGCTTTGTCTGCCTGCCTCTCTTTAATAAAAGCAATTATTTGCACTTGCATCTGTCTTAACCTCCATTACGTAACAGAATACTTCGCCTCATCATGGAAGCAGCAGGAGAATGAGGAGATCGTCACGCCAGCATACTCAAGATGTCTGGCCACCATTCATGTCAGTCCAGCTTTCCCAGTGGACTGACATAGACCTTCCGGATCCGAATGATGGATTGTGTGACTGCCAGAGGCAGTTCCTGTTCCACTGCCAAATGTACTTTTCAAGCCTGGAGAACCCCCAGCCGGGTTCATTGTGTCACGGCTTTATGGCCCGGCCTACCAATGGCTGGAGCATCTGGCCAGTACAGGGTCCAGTGCAGTCCAGTCCAGGGTCCAGTAAAGGAGTTTGGGAATCCAATGCAGAACTGCAACCTGGATGAACTTTTGAGGGGAGTCAGCATGATGAGCAAGCCCGATCGGCCATTCCACACCTTTTATGAGTGGATCGACAGGGCGGGCTCCACCACTCAGCTCCACTGCCAGGCTGACAGGGCGACAGTAGGTGATAGGTGATCTCACCTGCAGAGCTCCAGCCAGAGGTCAACCTGGTGACCTCATCTCCGGAGCTCCAACCTGAGACCCACGAGGTGGTCTCACCTGCAGAGCTCCAGCCGGAGCTCAGTGTGGCGACGTTATCTCCTGAGCTCCAGCCAGAGACCCATGAGGTGGTCTCATCCGCAGAGCTCCAGCCGGAGGTCAGCGTGGCAACTTCATCTCCCAAGCTCCAGCCTGGATAAAAAAAAGTGTGTCATTCTGTAATGAATAAAAATGTAATTGTTGGTGAATTGCTGTGATGTAAGAGGAATAAAACACTTCAGGACATGCTGTTCCGCTTCATTACACCACCTCGTCATTGATTATTTTCCTATAACAACACAACACAACATTTTATGCCTAGCATAACTGATATTAAAATGAATAAGTTCATTTAGCTTGGTAATGCTAATGATATAAAATATTGTTCACAAGTTTCTACATGTTGTTAATTCAGAAACGAAAAGACGTGGACGGTAGATTTTCTAGGAGTACTGAACATTAAAGCAGTTAATTAAACTCATGTTACACTTAATTTTTTAATCCACAGCTTCCTGCTACTTAAAACAGAATAACAGGATCCAGTTAATCAAGCATCAATATGATTAACCCACATCACAGTTTTTCAGAAGCAAGCACGGTGTTCATGTAAAGCATAGCTGCCAGACAAACAAGAAATAAACATTTCATTGGCACAGGGAAAGGAAAACTAAAACAAACCAAACCTGACCAGGTTATTGTTATTGTACTGTATCTGAATCGACTTGTTTACTCTACTGTATTAACCCTTTAATAATCTCTATTCAATTTAAACACGTTTCTATTAGTTTTACTGTAGCTGCTATATAATTTATAGTAGTTACAAAAATAATATGCTTTAAAGCGACAAACTGGATAATAGCTTAAAATATACTTTAATAATAAAGAAATAAGAAGATAAATATGTATTGTTGTTGTTGTTGTTGTTGTTGTTGTTGTTTGTTATTCCCAATTTAGCTTATTAAGTGCTAAGTGTGCAGCTGAATTCTGGTAACCCTGATGCCCTACCTCTGGATGGAGATCTCATCAACTGGAGGCTACAGCCTGGAGATCGCTGAGGATGGTACCGCTTGAAGTACCATGAAATCATTTTGGACCTCAATTCCACATGGACATTCTCGCTGTGGTTGCTGGGACTACGGTTGCTGCGATGGCCTTGGGACTGC
>JANDJT010000060.1:1929238-1940175 GCA_024331685.1 Stegophilus panzeri
CTATCTTGATATAATGAGATAACTCGAAATAATGACATACTATCTTGAAATAATGAGATAACTCGAAATAATGACGTAATATGTTGAAATAAAGAGTTATTATGCCAAAACAACTTAATAAGTCAAAATAATGACACAATCTAGCTATCTAAAATCTAACTAAATGATGAGGTCAATAATGAGATATTATCTTGGCATTATGAGTTAAGTCAAAATAACGAGATAACTCAAAACAGTGTCACTATTTTGAAATAACAAGCCATTAAAATCGAAATAGTGAGATAATAACGCAAAACAATGACATGATGTCTTGAAATAAAGAGTTATTACATTAAAATATCGTAAGAATGACATCAAATACATTGAAATTACATCGAGATAATAACATGAAGTAATGACAATATTTTGGTGTAACGAGATATTAAGTTGAAATAACAAGATAACTTGAAATAATAGTTTTATATCAAAATAATGAGAACCGAACAATCACAAAATATTTACATTACCTGTCATTGAGGCTAATGGCATTACTCTGAAATAAAGAGTTATCAAGTGAAAAAAAAGATATTCTATCTTGAATTAATGAGTCAACAAATCAAAATAACAAGATAATAAGTCAAATAATGTCACTCATTTAATAATATCTTGACATAATTAGTTCAAATAAGATAATAACCGAGGTAATAAGATAATAACTCAAAATAATGTGATGCTATCTTGAAATAAAAGTAAGTCGGGAAAAAAATGACAAAATGAAAAAAAATGGTGCAATATCCTGAAATAAGATAATAACAAAAGGACATCTTGAGAGTAATTAAGTCAAAATAACAACATAGCATCCTTATTTCAATTCTTTTTCTTGCGTTTGATATTTAAATTGGGATTGCATCTTTGCCGCATTCATATCTTTACTCGTTTCATCTTCTTATGAGTTATGAGTTACTAGTAACGTGATTGATGAAAAGAGATGTAAACATTTTTAAATAGAATATGCGATGTGGATTTTAAAGTCACTCTATCGTGAATACTTTAATATCACATACTATAACTTTTTTTTTTTTTTTTTTTTTTTCTGTGTCATTTGAGCCATTAAATCAAGCTAATAGCTGCTTCAGTTTGCTTCATACGGTGCGTTTCATGCCAGAAAGACATTGGGGTAAAGTGGGCAATTTGTTTCAGTGTTAGCTCACGTCCCAAAATAAAATAAAATAAAAAAAAAAGAAGCAGAAATGACTCTGACTCATCATATAGAGTAAAGCACGATTCTGTGGATTCGGTGCACATGTCCGTAACCCTCAGTGTGACAGAGCGAGGTCCAGGAGTCATCCAAGCTTACTGTATGTTAGAAATGATAAAGTCATCAGTTTTGGTGCTGCTAGCAAATCTCTGAGTGATTGCTGCCATCCTTACGGTCACATAATGTCCTGCTAATCCATTCTCACTAATCACCAGCAATTAGCATTTATCTACTATATATATATATATATATATATATATATGTGTGTGTGTGTGTGTCTCTGTTTAAACGTTATAGTACTAATTAACATTTAAAAATTGGCTTAAAAGCAGGTTTAAAACTGTCAGTTGTCTGTTAAATGTCTTCTAAGTGCTGTAGAGTTCATAGATTTTATTAATGTTTTAAGTTTTTTGACCGAATGACATTTTACTTTATATATAAAGAGTAATATCAGGTAACTTCAGCTATATACGGAGTCTGATGCACAAATAAAGTACATTATCAGAGCAAACTTCAGTAAATTGATCTGAGAATACCTGCTTTAATAAAGCGTCACAGTACATTATCAGTACATATTCATGCGAGATTACCCTCACACCCTAAATAACATCTGATCTAAAATTGCAGTATTGAAATGATGTACCTTCTTCACACCTCAGAGTCATTTTCCATATTTATCCTGCACCCGAGAGCCATAATTCTGACGAGAGGCAGAGTGGGAAACGGCGAGCGACAAAATGACAAATTGATGGTAAGTGTGTAATTTATGGCAGACCGCCGGTAGGAAAAAATGAATGCATGGGCAAAAATATATGTATTTACATCAATTTATTTGGGCGGTGAGGCAGAAATCAATCTGAATACACAACATTGGATCTTCGGCAGTGCATGGATTTAAAATTGGAACATTTTGGTTTCTAATGCAGACATCCTAAGTACATCATTGAAAGGCTAAAGCAATAATTCTTCAGGTTATTTTTTTAAATATATAGCTTCCAGGAATAGGATTGAAGTTTCATTTCAAGTGTTTACGAGCTTCATATTGTGCTATTCAGCTTAGCTTTAACGACCACAATGCAAATATTGTATCATTCCCTCTTCAACTGAATGATAAGAATATTGGCATTGGACCATTCAGCATACTGTACACTGTATAATGTGTGTATTAGTGCAGTGGTGGAGGTTAAGGCTCTGGGTTACTGATCGGAAGGTCGGGGGGTTCAAGCCCCAGCGCTGCCAAACTGCCACTGTTGGGCCCTTGAACAAGTCCCTTAACCCTCTCTGCTCCAGGGGGCGCTGTATCATGGCTGACCCTGCGCTCTGACCCCAACTTCCTAACATGCTGCAAAGAAAAGAATTTCACTGCGCATATGTATATGTGGTCAATAAAGACTCATTATATTACGATATAATAAAATCATATTAACTACATTACTGAGTTTTGAGGAAAGCAGGAATCACTTCTGAACAACTCCTAGTAAAATAATCCTAAGAAATGATTTTTTATCTCACAGCGCTCTTGAATTCTAGATTCTGACTGGTCAGGAAGTGTTGATTCAGGTTTATAACCAAATTATAATATAACAGCTTTATCAATGCGCTCATACTATAGTAACAGCTTCTTCACAGGGACTTTCACTGTGGATGCTCCACATAAATGGATTGAAAAATGCACGTGATCATTGATATGGTGTAAAGAGGTGTTTATGTAACTTTTATGGAAGGAGTCTCCAGTTTCAGCTCGTTGTAACAGTCAGATAAAGTTGTAACTTTACGTTTTCTGACATCTTCAGGAAAGAGGAGTTTATGCTTCTTTGTGGTTTCTTGGTAACATGACAAGCTGCGTTTTTTTTTTTGTCTGATTAACTTGATTAACAAAAGAGAGAAGAAAGAGAGGCTGGTGAAGTTTCTTGCTGCTCTAACATACGTTTCTCAGCATTAAATGTAACTATAAATGGATAAAAACGTACAGTATGATATATTCTTTAATAAATGAAAAACTACATTAAGTTGTTACATTAAGCTCGCTAAATAGTAACCAGCTCCTGTATGCTATCTTCTTCTTTTGCACATTATTTTAATTTTTACTTACAAGAGCAAATGTTTTATGAATTTTTTTAATGTCTAACAGAGCATCTGGTCCCATCCTGCCTCGACAATCCTTTTCTGATGCATATATATGTTGTATTTTCAGGAAACTGACTGAATTTTAGGACTCACCTGTCAAAAATGATCACAGCTAACATGTTCATCCCCCCTCACATGCCCACACAGGTCCATGCGCTATACAAACTTCGTAGCAACTCCATTAAATATCAACAGCAGGCCACAGGAAAAGGCTCAGCGCTGACTTCCTGCTGCCACTCAAATAGACAAGGGGATTAGAGGCTGAAGCCTGAGGCTCCTGAAGGTTCACGCTACAGATGGACTGGAGAAGGAGAGGAATTGAAATTGGATCTAAAGTGCTGAGGAGCTTAAAGCTGCCTCAGTGGTCAGGGAAGTGATTTAAGGATCACACAATTATGTGATATGAAGTCAAGATGTGTTTACTTTTGGTGGAGTTTAGGACAGTAAGGTCAGAAGATTGGTCAGAAGGATGTATGTAAAATCTTTGTGCCTTTTTTAGTTTGGTATTTAACTTTTCAAGATGCAATAAAGTGTCTGCAATAATGTTTTGGTAATTAATCTTGAATTATGTGTAATGTTGTAATGTTTATAACGTTTTTAATATTAGGGTACATTTTCAATGAATGACTTATTTCCCATTGTTAGAGCTTTATGAGGCATAATTAGTTCATATAAATATTCATACAAACTCAATACCAACCTACAAATAATTAGAAACACTCAAAGACTAGTTAAGAGGACTTTTAGAAAATACCTAATTATTTATATTTAAAGTCTAATCTGGCCTTTTTGTTCTTGAGTGTTACCAGTGGTTTGCTTCTTGGCATTCATGAAGGTTGACTGTACCTCCTACAGAGTGTTTTTGAATGGTAAATGGTCCGCACTTATATAGCGCTTTTTTTACCTTAGCAGTTCTACAAAGCGCTTTACACTGGTTCTCATTTACCCATTCACCCATTCACATACACACACACACACACACACACACACACTCACACACACTCACACACACCAACGGTAGCAGAGCTGCCATGCAAGGTGTTAACCTGCCATTGGGAGCAACTTGGGATTCAGTGTCTTGCCCAAGGACACTTCTGCATGTGTAGTCATGTGGGGCAGGAATTGAACCCTATAATTAGTGGACAACCCGCTCTACCACCTGATCCATAGCCACCTCTTGACTTGGCTAGATGTTGTGATTGGGTTTTTCTTCAACAAGGAAATTGTTGACTTGACCACTCCTAAAGTTTCTGCTGTCTCTCTGATAGGTCTGTTTTGTTTTTTCAGCCTAATGATGGCCTCCATCACTTGCACTGACCCCTCTTTGGATCACATATAGAGAGTTCCCATGAACACAGACACACAGGAGGCAGGCGTAGGAAAAACATGCTCTTTTATTTACAGTGAATGAAAGTGGGTAGGCGATGAGAGGGTGAGGCGTGCAAGAACTCAGTGTGGGCTTCTCAGCGTGGGAAGGAGTGTTCGGGCTGCAGCAGCATCGAGGCGGTGCCCAGGGCATGAGGAGCTGAGTGTGGGTGCCGGCGGAGAGTGTGGTGCAGCTGGGGTGTGTTGTCTTCGCTGTCAGCCACATCGTTGGCTTCTGCATGTGAGAGAGAGACGGGTTAGGAGACGAAGCATAGAAAACTTTGCTCACTTCTGCAGGCTGGATGCACCCTTTTATACTCTCCCAGCTTCTCCTGGATGGCGAATTGTGGCCAATCCACTTATTGGTTGCCAGCCGTGTGTATTTCTGCCACCCCGGGTTGTAGCCATGTGCTTCCATGCTGTCCAAAACATTCGGGGTGGTGAAGTGGCGCTGTCCATTCAGCACCCCACAGGCAGGTGCGCATAGTGTTTTGTGTGTGTCGGCTGCAGGCCCCCCATCAGCTCCGAGCCTCCTGCTGGCCATTGTTGCGCCCACATGGCATGTCTGCGAGAGAGGTCCTTCTGCGTTGCCGTGGTGGACCCCTGCCTGGTGTTTCACCTGGAAGGAGAAGTCCTGCAGAGAGAGAAACTACCTGGTCAACCTTGTGTTGGAGTCCTTCACCCAACTTGACTGCCAGGGCTTCTCTCTCCATGGCGGTGTAGTTCTTCTCAGCAGGGGTCAGTTTTCTGCTGATGTATAGGACCGGGTGCTCTTCCCAGTCAAACGTGTGGGACAGGACTGCCCACAGCACTGTCTCAGAGTGTGGACCGTAAATGGCAGGTCAAAGTCTGGATTCCTGAGGACTGGAGAGCTGGTGAGGATCCTTTTGAGGGCCTGGAATCGTTGCTTCACCTTGTCGGTCCATCACAACCAGTCCAGTTGGCCCTTCTTGGTGAGAGCTGAGAGGGGGGAAGCTAAAGAGGAGAGTCAGGTAGTTAGCCAGCCCCAAGTAGGCACATACCTGTTTTTTAGAGGTGGGCAAGGGATAGTCTTTCACAGCTTTAATTTTCTTTTCCTGAGGTTTCAGAAAACTCTGGCCGATATGGTACCCCAGGTACTGTGCCTCTGTCATCCCCAGGTGGCACTTCCTTAGGTTGGCAGTCAGAACAGCTTTCTGGAGTCTCCTGAGTATTTCCCAGAGGTGGTGGAGGTGGTCTGCCCAGGTAGAGGAGTGAATGACGACATCGTCCAGGTAAGCAACCTCAAATGGTCGGTGCTGCCATCAACTGTTGGAAGGTCGCTGGAGCCCCATGCAGGTCGAAGGGGCCCTGCCAGCAAGCCAGGAACTTGCAGGAGGTGTTTGGCCAGTCGTGTGTATTTCTGCCGCTCCGGCTTGTAGCCATGCGTTTCCGTGCTGTCCAAAACATTCGGGGTGCTGAAGTGGCGCTGTCCATTCAGCACCCCACAGGCAGGTGTACTGTTTTGTCTGCCATCATATCTTGATTGCTTCCTTTCAAATCCATTGTGATAAAATGACACGAATCCACAGAGGCAAAATCATGAAAATTGTGTCACAGTCCAACTACTTATGGACCTGACTGTATTTAGTAAAATATACTATGTGGGGGTTAAGAACCTTAGCAAAGGTTCAGTGTCTCATGTAGCTTTGTGCCATTTTGCATTCTGCATTCACAGAGCCTTAAATATAATCATCATAATCAGCCATATGTAAAGTTAATGTAAGTTGGTACATGCTAAGCTTGGACATAACGTGTCTGAGAAAACCTGGAAGTCTTGCACTTAAGACTTGTCTTAGAATTGGTGTTGTTTATCCAGATTTTATCATGTACAACATTTTTTTTTTATTGACAACTCTATTAGCAGTTGGCATAACTCAAAAAGATTAATACAAATATTACCTTTGTTTATTTTCTCTTTTACCCAATGCTTTTTTTTTTTTTTTTTTTTTAGAGTTTGTTAAAAGTTTGCATTTAATAGATGACAAACCAGATGACAAACCAGATTTCAGATTTTTGACTGAGTTTGACAGAACTCTGAACATTATTCACAGCAGGACACTAGCTGACCTGAAATAGCTGTGTTCGCGAAAAAGGACAAACATACTCACGAGTTTTGATAAAAGATAAAAAGATGTCTTTTTATCAACAAGCAGTTCAAAACTCAATTTGAAAACCATTATCTGAGAGAATCACAATTCATGGCTGGTCTTTCACACAGCTGGAAAGATATTTAGGTTGCGTTTTATTTGTATCGACATAAACAACTCATAAAGAGCGCTGTCTGAATTCCATTCCCTGATATAAAGTTCATGTGCAGCAGCATGTGTACGTTTTCCAACATTTTTCTCTCATACTGTATGTATATACTGTACAGGCACACTACAGATCATATACGGTATGCTGTATAAATCACTGAAGAACTTCATATTTATTGCTTAAATATAGTTTGCAGTTTAAAATCTACCTCTTCCCTTTGACCCACATTTACTGTTCATTGCATATATCCTATATTCATTTAACATTATTGCCCTACTGTCTGAATTTTCAACTTCTAACTTAAATGGACTTCATTTTGATTGTGTATCTATAGAAAATAATATTTACCAATGAAAAATGTAAAAGTTGCTGTGAAACTGCTAAAGTAGTTCTACTGTGTTACTTTTTGGGCTGCTCAAGGAACCAGCTAATTGTTGAACATTGCCTGCCTTGGGACCTGGGGAGCTGTGTGGACATTTTTCCCAGAGGTCCAGGACCACCGGAGATGGAGTTTTTTTTTTTTGGCCCTCCAGGAGAAGCGCCCTTGGTGGGGCGCTCTGTCACGTCTGTCAAGGCTTTCCCCTCACATTGAGCGCTGGAGCGAGCAGCGCGCTCAACTGCACGAATTGCAACAGTTAGTGACATTGACTTTGTTTACTTTCGACACGTGTGTTTTTGTTTTGGTTTATGTCCTGTCTCCACCCATGTCATATGATTGGCTCTTCCGTAATGTCTCAGCTGTTTTTTATCCTCTTGATTTCATTAAGTATTTAAACCCCTCGTCTGTCTTTGTTCCCCACGAAGTATCATGTTAGTGTTTAGGCCTTTGAGCCTTGTTTCTTTGCTTCATGGTTTTTGATCTTGTTTTTAGGCTCGCATTTCAATTCAATTCAATTCAACTGTATTTGTATAGCGCTTTTAACAATGGACGGAGGCGACGGAGGCAAATCAAACTCTCTAAGATGAAATGAGGAAGAAACCTTGAGAGGAACCAGACTCAGAAGGGAACCCGTCCTCATTTGGGTAACAACGGATAGTGTGAGAGTAAAAGAAAGTTCATTATGGTTTTTATATGAAGTCTGTTTGTTGAACTAGTCCACTGTTCACTAAAGGAGACCTGAGTGTAAAACTGCATGTGGTGATTGCAGTCCCAAGGCCATCGCAGCAACCGTAGTCCCAGCAACCACAGTGAGAATGTCCATGTGGAATTGAGGTCCAAATCCATTTCATGGTACTTCAAGCGGTACCATCCTCAGCGATCAATCAATTTCATTCTTGTCCTAGCCCAGTTTATGCCCGTTTGCCGATCGCCTGACTCCTCCCTTGTTTTGACCACGGTTTTGCTTTACGAATTGGATTTGTCTGCCTGTCTCTTAAACAAAAGCTTTAATGTTAATAATACTTTATTAGTCACATATACATTACAGCACAGTGAAATTCTTTTTTTTACATACCCCAGCATGTTAGGAAGTTGGGGTCAGAGTGCAGGGTCAGCTATGATACAGCACCCCTGGAGCAGAGAGGGTTAAGGGCCTTGCTCAAGGGCCCAAAAGAGGCAGTTTTGGCAGTGCTGGGGCTTGAAACCCCGACCTTCCGATCAGTAACCCAGAGCCTTAACTCTCAAGTTATCTTTGCATCCGTCTCCTTTTATCTATTACATGACATATTGCAACCAATTGCCATCAGAAGTCACTTTCACCTGAGTTCAATTAAAGTATCATGTGATCTCACTATAAATATTTGTTCCAGAAGTCCATCCTCCAAAATCCAGTGGTAAAGAAGAGATTAGTCAGAAACGCAAACAACAGCCCAAGGTAGGGGAACTCTCAATATGATACTACCACCTCCATGCTTCACAGTAGAGATGGTGTTCACAGGCTGTTGGTTTTCTGTGAAATGTAACGCTTTGTGCCAAGGCTTTTTGTCTCATCCATCCAGAGAACCTTTTCCCACATGTTTTCTGATACTCCACCAGTCTTTTGGCAGACTCCAAATAGGATTTCATGTGGATCGCAACTCTCCCACAAAGCTTTGTAGGAGTTTTGGAGTTAACACTACAAAATGTGGAACAATTCAAGGGGGTGAATACTTATAGATGCACACTTTGTTGTATGGTGCTGAGATTAGTGAAAAAGAGAAAGAGATGACACGAGAAGTGTCTTTATTTATTTATTAAGTGTCTTTATTAAAGAAGTACTTTATTTCCCTTTTTAATAAACACAAATGGCCAATGATTTATTCAGATAGAAGGTGCTTTTATCCAACACGATAAAAATACAGCTCATGCGTGACGTTACCTTGGATCGGCTGTGCTCCTGAGTCGTGTACAGCTTTCGTACACCAGTTTAATACCTGAGCAGTTGTGTGACGACTAAATACATTTAAAACAAAAACAAATTAATACTCTTTTGCAAAATCGCTATGCTTGTTGTATGGCTACATGGATTCTTCGTTAAATATTACATAACTGATTAAAAAAATGCTAATTACTACTGTTGTAATTACTGTGCTAATTACTACTGTTGTAATGCTGTGGTATGCATGTACAGGTCAATAAATAAATCAATAAATCAATAAATACTCATATGTATGATGTGATGTACAGCAGCCTGACCGTCCTGGATTTCGGAGTCTAATAATCCCCGAGCTGCAGTAGCAGGAGGTGTCCTTGAGGGGTTAATTGTTAGTTGCTTAGCAGCTTCCCACCTGCACATAAAACGACACACTGAGATGAAAGTCACGGTTATTGTCACAAGATTTCACTGAGCCAGAAAATAAAGTGTCAAGAAGCTCTCCTGTATGACGAGCTTTCAACAACGAGTATAAAATGTATAGAGCAGACATCATACGTATATCTTATATCTTATATATCATTTATAACCTAAAGCTGGTGTTAAAGACACAACACGTTACCACGTTATGGATCAGCTCGGCTGTAAATGTTTATACAACAGCGCTGTTGCGTTCTGGATTCTGATTGGTCAGAAGGTTTTAATTATTTTTCCATAACAGCATGACATGGAGTGTTTTATTCCTTACTCGGTAACAGGAGAAGGAGTTTATTTCCAGCCCCCTCGACAGCCCAGTGAGAAAGCAGATTCATTTCATTCAGCTGCTGTTGTCTTGTACGTATCGATCAACCAAATATCACAGCGTCTCTATTCACAACGTGTCACTTGATACTAATCGAGTGATGGAGCAGGAGCTGAAATGAAATCCCAACCTCATGAACTCAATTAACATTTTTCTCTCTTAGTCCCAGTGTCTGAATCTGACTTTTATTGAAGAGCATGTAACATTTTAGTATTGTATTAATATAGTGTTTTAATGTATTTTTTTTTTTTTAAATGATGACCTTTTGAAATCACAGCCAAGGGTTATTCAATAGCACCAAATCAGCTGCAGGAATCTGTATAACTTCTGGTAAATGTGATAGTATGAAAGGCTACAAGAGTTCATCTGGTACCCTAAAGTGTTCTTCTGTTCTTCTCACTGGAGGAAGCCTTAAAGGTTACATTCATAACTCTACAACAGATGGTGTCATGAATTCCTCCATGCAGTGTGTGATGCATTTCTGAGTGTTGCTCTTGTGTAGTTTTGTTTTGAGTTCACTCCGTTTGCATTTGCGTTGATTTTAGTCCTGTCTCTGTCCTCCTGCTCTGTCATTGGTGGGTTACCTGATTGTGTTCACCTGTTCTGTGTTTTGCCCTTGATTAGCTCATCTGTTGCCCTTTGTTTCTGTTTCTTTGTTGCAATTTTTTTTTTTTTTGTAATTTACAAATATCCACTATGCTTTTTCGATTATCCTCGATCAAAGGTGGGAAAATGGTTAAACAATTTCCTGTTCCTAGTCTCCCAGGTGTACTAAAAGAATGTAAAATATCAATGGGAATATACTTCAAATATATTTTTCTCATATGAATTCATAGGG
>JANDJT010000060.1:1956927-1981534 GCA_024331685.1 Stegophilus panzeri
TCACCATAGTTTCCCTACAATTAATCACTGATCACCATAGTTTCCCAACAACTAATCACTGATCACCATAGTTTCCCCAAGCTGATCACTGATCACTGATCACCATAGTTTCCCAATGACCAATCGCTGATCACTGATCACCATAGTTTCCCAACAACTAATCACTGATCACCATAGTTTCCCAATGACCAATCGCTGATCACTGATCACCATAGTTTCCCAACGACTAATCACTGATCACCATAGTTTCCCAAAAGCTGATCACTGATCACCATAGTTTCCCAATGACTAATCACTGATCACCATAGTTTCCCCAAGCTGATCACTGATCACTGATCACCATAGTTTCCTAATGACCAATCGCTGATCACTGTTGTCCCCAATTGACAATTACTGATCACCATTGCTCCTAACGACCAATCACTGATTACTATGTGTATGTCCACCCACACACTTTGTTCCTTTTTTTTTTTTTCTTTTACACATTTTTTCTGGTGAAATTTACAGTAATAAGTGTGAACAATTCCTTCTATAATAATTTCCTTGATGTCTATTTCCCGTTTCATCAATACCGCTGCTTCGGGGCAGGATTGCTGTGTGAAAACTTGGCGCTCCAAAACAAACACTAATTCAAATGTAGATTCCTCTTCCTGCAGTCATTTTGCCAGTGAAATAAGACCACCACTTGAGAAGGCCGAGGTGGAAGTAATCAAGGTAATGCAGGGGGTACAGATGGAGGAAAAAGACATAATTTCACCTCGGGAGTCAGGCCACATTTGTTTCTCCAATGCCGAGTCCAATGTTTGTTGGTCAACATCACGAGCATCTCAGGCATTGGTAGATTGTTTTATTTTATTTTATGCATGCTGTTCAACCATGACGTTAAAAAAATCAAAGGCAGTTTAGAGGCAGGAAAAAGTCATTGCACTTTAGTCAAAGATTATAGACAAAGAACATTTTTTAGTCATATGTTGGTATAACACATTCAGAGGAAAGCACTATTCATACCTCTTCTACATTTATGAGCTCACAGACACCCAGGATTGGCTACTGGTGCTCTAATTGACTAGGGAGAGAGGGAATGCCCTTCCCACCCTGCGCCTCTTAAAAATCTAGAACCGTTAACCATCCTTGAGGCATAATCCTAAAAATAGATTTAAATGTTTATAGGCTGAATTTCATGAACGCCGTGTTTTATATAAATAAATAAATTAATAAATAAGTCATTCAACAGTAAAAATGGTTTAGGGAACCACAGTATTAGTTTGTTGTAAAAAATTAAATTGTTGAGATGTTAAAAAAAATCCCTGATCATCAATCAGAGGAGTCAGAGTGCAGGACAGAGAACGAGACTTAAACAGTTTACTTAAACAGCTGAGAATTTTCTACTCGGCCTGAACCTTGATTTGAGCTCGTTGTTCATTCCAAAAGTGAGAGTATAATTACTGCCGGGATTTCAGCCTAAATGTCACCGCTACAGGTGTTCAAACTTTTAATGAAGCCCATCTCACATTCCTAAATGACAGTTAATGAGTTAGAAATGTGCTGAGCTCTTTACAATGATGCTCCTTCTCAGAATGGTTCCATTACGGGGGGTAAAAAAAAATCTCACCAATCTATTTATACCTCAGAATAAATGGTTCAGTCTTGATTCTGTGCTTTATATGAGGTGTGAAAGGAGCGAAGACTGTGTAGATATGTATATATGACTCCCTAGTGACCTTTTATAACAGTTATTCTCATCAGTCTTGATTCGAATTGGTCAGAAGGTGTTGATTAGTGGTCTATAACAACAGCTCTGACAGAGGTGCTGCAGAAACCAGGTTTACTCTATATTAATGCGCTCATTCTAATATAGAATATGCTTATGGATAGACATTTTTAATTGTGCGTTAGCATGTGGATGTGAGACATATTGCCATTGCCACCCACAACATAATCGTAGGAGGACTGAACAGAGTCTAAACTACACCTACTTAAAATAAATAAAGTGCATGGGTTTTTAAACAAGCAAAAAATAACCCAAGATGTGGGCACAATGTCAAGCAGTTAAATATTACACAAGCATTATGATTTGCTTACTTGTATTGTATTTCCAGGTTTCTGTACCATTCACATTAGCCAATCGTTGAGCACGGTTTGGAGTCTCTAATAGTACTTATATACGATCGCTGCAATCCATTGTACTCGGGACTTGGAAAGTTCCTAGTCGATTTTCTCAAGTCCCTGGGTTAGGTGTATGACTAGCCCAGGTGAGTGTTGGGAGGCAGCGAGGTGTTGAGTAATCTGAAACTGTTGTGGTACAGATTCTCCTGTAACTTCTGCCAGGTTACAGGAGGGTGGGAAGGGTCCTTCACAATGCTGGTGACTTTGCGGATGCAGCGATTGTTGCACAATGTGATGATGGTTGTTAGACAGACCCTGGTGATCTTTTCAGATGTCCTGACAAGTTGCTGTAGGTTCTTGCAGTGAGAGACTGTGCAGTTCCCATACCAAGCCGTGAGACTGCTGGTAGAAGGTGGTGAGGACGGGAGAGGGGAGGTTGGTTCTTTTCAGCCTCCTTAGGGAATGGAGATGTTGATGTGCCTTGTTGGCTAGGCAGGTGGTGTTGACAGTAAAGGAGAGGTCCTCCATCAAGTGCACACAAAGAAAATTGGAGCTTCTGACTTTCTCCACAGTTGTTCTGTTGTGAGTGGTGAGTGGTCTACTCATATCCTCCTGAAGTCGACAATAATCTCTTTAGTCTTATCAATATTAAGAGATAGATTGTTGTCTCTACACCATTCTGCGAGCTGGTTCACTTCCTCCCTCTATGCTGATTCAACATTGTTGCTGATGAGGCCCACAACTGGAGAATCATCAGCAAACTTGATGATGTGATTTGAAGTGTACTTTGCAGCACAGTCATGAGTCAGTGCGGTAAACAGCAGTGGACATAGCATACAACCTGGGCGTCGGGATTCAGTGTGGTGGTGGTGGAGTTGCCGATCCTAACGGATTGGGGTCTCCTAGCCAAAAATTCCAGGATCCAGTTACAGAGGGAGGTGTTCAAACCCAGCAGGCTCAGTTCAGCTGAAGGATTGTGTTGAATGCTGAACTGAAGTCTATAAACAGCAACCTTACATAATTGTCCTTTTGGTCCAGGTGGCTGAGAGAAGGGTGGATGGTAGCAGATATGACATCATCTGTTGAGCATTTAGGATGGTAGGAGTACCGGGTCCACTGAATGGGTCCAGTGTGGTGGGAAGACTTCTCTTTGTGTTTCGTGACAACTGCTTGGCTCAAGGATATGTTGACGATGTCTCTAATGATGTCTGCAAGCTGATCAGAACAGTCCCTGATCACCTGACCAGGTATGATATCAGGACCAGCAGCTTTCTGTGGGTTAATTTGGGACAGAGTTTTCCTGATGTCTGCTGCATCCAGACAGAATACTTGGTCGGTGGAATTTGGGGTGGTCTTTACTGCTGGCATGTTGTTCTGTGCTTCAAACCATCAACAGAAATCATTTAGTGCATCTGTGAGTGAAGCATCACCATCACAGACATGTGAAGTTTTCTATTCCATGATGGCCTGGGTACCTGCAGTGTGTCCTTGGTGTTTGGGTAGTGACCGTGAATTATTTCCTGCATAGTTGTGCTTCGCCTCTCTGATAGCCTGGGACAGATCGGACCTCACTGTTCGGACGGCTGCCTTGTCGTCAGATCTGAAAGGTTTCAGGTCTCAGATTTTCAGCAACCTATCTAGTAGTAGGTTTGCACGTGGTGCATTGTGGTTATGGTCTTGAAGGAAGTCACATCATCTATGCACTTTCCGATGTAGCCAGTCACTGATGCTGTCAATGAAGTCTGTGGTGTTGTGGTATGTAGCAACCTACTGTATCTGAACATATTCCAGTCAGTGTGCTCAAAACAGTCCTGAAGTACTGAGATGGCTCCCTTGGACCAGGTTCTCACCTGTTTCAGAAGCAGTTTGCCACATTTTCGAAGTGATCTGTATCCTGGGATTAGCATAACAGAGATGTGGGTCGAGCAGCCCAGGTGAGGCAGGGTGCAGCCTTGTAAGCACTGTGAATGTTGGTGTAAATAAGGTCCAGAGTTGTCTTTTCCAGGAGCGCAGATATATCAGGAAAACTCAGGATGTTTTCAAAGAACCAAATTAGCCTGTTTGGAATTATGTTGATTAGTCAATTTTAAGATTTGCTTCCAATAAAAAAAAATTTAAAAAAAAGATGACAAGACTTACTGCACCTACACAAGGACACACAGAGCGTTGAAACACATTAACTAATGAGTGGAAATGAGATACTTTCTTTTTATAATATTAATTTGCAACACACGTTCTTGTTTACACAGGTTCCAGCAATTGCGCAATGGACAGAATTCAAGCTTGGTCTTCAAACTATGGAGTTAAAGTGCACTCTGAGTCTCTGAAGGGACCCTTTGGAGCTCATCAGGGAATCGCTGGACAGCCCGTGATGTTTCTACAGTTAGACATTTGACCTTTCACTACCACTACTGTCTAATTACTAACAAAAATTGCTTTCATTGACTGTTTGTATCTTTTCCCCCCTCTTCATACTCTCATATGTCTTCTTTCATTATCGAAATGCCAGCAGTCCATAAAAACCGCAGGCTGGGCTCGCTGACCTTTTCTGCACTGTAAAGAACTCACAACGGAAGCTAGAGTTCAGAATTAAAAAGTAATGATTCTTTTTTATTATTTATTTATTTATTTATTTATTTTATAAATGTCCACTTAATAGACATCTCACTTCTGCTTTACCATCGTTACCGATAAATCGTGTCTATTCTTGACTCGCGGTTGTGTTACTGCACTGCGGTTCTTTCATGAAAGATTCATGAAACCGCCTGTTAAACCTTTATATTTTCTCACCCAGAAGTGTTTGGGAAGTGCTTGCCTTCCTTAAAACGTAAACACACACAGAACTGTTGTGTCTATCTATTTTAAATACATTATATACACGTCTAAAAAAAAATACATTCTGCTAAGCAGAATCTTCCAGTAATAAAATGAATTCCTCTACTATGGTTTTTTTCATTTCGTTTCTCCTCCGTAGAAACATCGACGAGGTAAATAAAATCAGGCGATAAAGCACATCCGTTGTTCTCATTCAATTTATCAAGGCGCAAAACTGCCAAAGAAGAGACATCACACTGGCAGGATATCATCTCTGCTGTGAATTTTGTTGCTTTTTTTTTTCCTTTTTTCTTTTTCTTTTATTAAATTCAATCCGGACACCAGACAGCATTTCCTCACACTTGGCTGGAAACATTAATTACTCACAATCAGTTACAAACAGCTTGGCAGATGTGCGAGAAATAACACATCAGGCCGTTTATGACGCTTTCCTTGTTCCCACCACGGTAATCATATGTTCTGAGTGAGATAGAAGCATGAAAATGGAAATGCGGTCCTGAAGACAGATTCCGTATCCTTTCGTAAACAAATCCCTAAAGCTCTAGGGATAATTATGGTTTGTTATCAATACCATGCAGGGGAAAAAAAAACAAAAAAACAACCAAAACAGTCCAAACCAGTGATTTAGTGAGCCAGGCTACTCGCATAATAGTCTAATTAATGCAATACAAAATTAATTAAATATTGAGATGATCTCTTGAGGTTCTAATCTTAAATTCATTGTGTTAACTCTCAACATCTCCCATTTATCAGCTTTTGTATTTAAAGAATGTCCACATACAGTACTTTATTTATTTATTTATTTATTTATTTCTTACAAACTGTTGATGACTTCTACATGATGGAGTCAGTGCCAAAACATTTTAGATTTCCAAACATTCGTTTTCCAACACAAAATTAAATATTACAGAATAAATGTTTGTATGGCCGTTTTTCAGACCAAAAAAAAAAAAAAACATAATGAAGCCTGCTGGGGTTTTGCTTAAAAAAAAAAAAAAAAGAAACAAGTGCAACAGTCAAAGTCTAGAGAAGAGAAGAACCGTGGCTGGATCTGCAAGACGCTCAGTAAAACTTCCAGCTCATTTCCTAAATGAAAAATAAAACTGCACTAATTCTACCTGAGACTACTGCTTTGTTCTACTGTTTTCTTTCTTATCTCAGCTTCAAAATGGCTTGCTTTTCTCCCATGGACAGCTCTCTGATCTTCATGTTGGTTTATCCTTTTAAACAACAAATACAATCTTCACATATGAAACCGAAGGCGCAGACTAAAAGTAGATGTTCAGAGCTATTTATTGCTTAAACAATCAGTCTAACATGACGCACCTGGGTAACAAGAAACACCTGTCAGTCGCTCGCCTACAAATTTGGTGGTCTGATACAAATCGTTCTGTCTTCTATGTTATGCATTGATTTTGTTTCATTTATTACTGTTTACTGCTCTTTATAGCATGGTTTTTTTTTTTTTTTGAAATGTACAAACAATAATTTCATCATCTTTTGCTCTAGACTTTTCCACAGTACTGTATCTTCTAGTCATAGTGTTCATCATTTCTTCAAACAACTGATTTTGATGTTAAGATCTTTTCAATCCCAGCTGGTGTGTGAATGTCATGAATTGAAATTATTCTGGAGTTACTCTTACCACCCTGAAGATTATTTCCCTAAAACAGCACGTCACGATGTTTTATTCCTCTTATACCACAACAATTAGAAGCGACAGATAATGCTAGGTGAGTGAAAATAACAGACTTTACCCAGTATGACGTATCAGTCATTGACAACGAGGGATGCAATAATGCAATAAAAACAAAAACATACAGTATTTACAGCTGTACAGTATCAGTATGAGTGTCCATATTCTGAAGTTCAGGCATTGTTAATGTGAAATATTGTAGTAAAAGAGTGCTCTGGTCTTTCCCAGCCCATTTATCCAACGATGACAGTATTATTTCGTATTAAAACAACCCTGACTCGCTATAAAACGTTAATTAAGATCCATGTTGCGACCCCAATTTCCAGTCCATGAGACTTGGTATAATTCACACTGCATTAAAAGTAAACAATGAAGCTAAGGGTCTAAAATGAGGGACCGGAACGGCAAAATAGATACGACAAGTAAATGAACCGCACTGTAAGAAATGTCCCTTTGTACACATCTGATGGAATGTAATCTCCTCTCGTCTCTTGTTTTAGTTCCTGTCATTTCCCCCCGAAAGACGATATAGAAACAAAGATCACGCTTATTTCCAGTCACGTATGCGCAAGATAGAATAATGTCCCCATATTTCTATTTCAGAATCGTGTTTTCCCGGTTGTCATGGTTTCTAGAGGTGTGAATTTGTTCAGAGAAGCCGTGTCACTTCTGATATTTGGCCTTGGTGTGTTTAGAATAATGAGATTTATATAATATTAAATAAAGGTCATGTTTTGTTAAGAGTGCAGTGATTATAAAGTGTGTGTGTACAGCCACGATGTGTGTGTTTCTCGAGCTGTGTGTGTGTGTGTGTGTGTGTGTGTTGGTCATTTATATACTGTGTACACTGGATTTGATGTCCATATGCACCATATTTCTTGTTTGTTTTTTTTTTAACCATTTCTTTGTTACTTCCTTCCTTCACAGCAAAACAACCTTCAGCACAACTGGCACACAATCTACAAAAAAAAAAACAAAAAAAAACATCATCTACACCCACTGATTTTTTTTTATTTATTTTTTTGGTGGAAGGTTTGGAAAATGAGGTATGCACTGAAACCTAAAAATACATCCAAACATAAGAGATAGCTTGGCAACGGCTGGTGCAACAGGCAGAGTTCCAGCCTTACAGCTCCAGGTTCAATCCTGAGCTCAGGTTACTGTCTCTGTGGAGCTTCACATGTTCTCTCCATGTCAGTGTGGGTTCCTGCAGGTTCTCTGGTTTCCTCCCAATTCCAAAAATAACAGATAAGTCGAGTCACGACTCCAAATTGCCACTAGGTGTGAACGTGTGGCTTGAAGTGCTGTAATTCGAAAAGGAAAAACCTAATTTAAGATAACTCAGTGTGCACAATTGGTTAAAACAGTGGGGTAAGGTTGAGAAAAATCGATATTTTTAAATAATTTATTGAGTAGACATGCGTATTTACCGAAAATGCACAATTTGAACAACAGCTAGGAAGTGCACACTAAAGCATATAAGGCATTTAAACAACAATTATGGAACAGTGCACGTTATAACCTTAGCATATACATATATAGAAGGACGTATATCTTTAAATCTGACAGGAAGTGATTCATCTATTCACTATAAATGGATAAAAAGTAACACCCATTAATAAATAAAATTTGGGAATTTGCTGTTGTATAAATGGAATTAAACACGTCAGGACTTGCCGTTTTTGGAAAATAATCAACGTCAGGGTGATAACTGTATCTCCGCTTCATCACTCCACCCCAGCGTTGATTATTTTCCTACACCAACACAACACAGTGTTGTTGTTCCTTATTTTATAAACGACGATGCATTCTTAATGTTAACTGTCTACATTATATAAGAAATGTCATTATAAAGTGCTACTTTAGAAATACGGGTTATTTTCTGATCACGACATTACTCCCAGTTCCATGAAACAATTCAAACTCCGTGAATTAACTTCTCACTCAGAGGGCGAATGTGATGAAGGCAGCGTTTTAATTCTGCTCAAACTCCCAGGAGGGCTCCGTTACTAAATTATCCATAATTACAGGGCATTCATTAATAAGTGCTGGAATCGCATATGGCCTCCTAATGGACTAAAAACCCATATACATAATTAGAGCGCCGACTCAAGGATCGAAATTATGTCTTAGCCTTAAATTAGAGGTTAAATTCTATTTGCGGGTTGTCTTCTATCGATCAAATCTCTGCTAAGCGGACGCGACTCGTTCGAAACGTCTGATCGAGCTTCACTTTCTGTTGGGTTTTTCAAGTGAGGTGAATATTCCTGATCCTGTAACCAAGTCTGTTTGGGGTAAAGTGTTAATTCTGGGGTGATCGGAGGAATTTTTCTCCAGTTTGCTCATTTGGGAGAAAAGTGTTACTCTCTACATTGACATTCCAGACCAAGTGAATTAGTAAATAAATAAATAATAAAAATTATTATAAAATATATATTTTTTTAACCCTGTCCAGGGTGTACCCCGCCTTGTGCCCGATGCTCCCTGGGATAGGCCCCAGGTTCCCCGTGACCCTGAAAAGGAGTAAGCGGTAGAAGATGGATGGATGGACGGATAGATATTTTTTTAAAGTCCAGTTTCAAAGCGATACTGCATGAGGGCGTGAAAATAAAAAAAATAAAATAAAATAGATATTGGTGAGTAAATTATAATCATTTACATTTTGCTTGATAATTTACAAAAGATTTGGTGTAGAGGCTAAAAGTACGTTACATTCACGGTATTTAACAGATGCCCTTATCCAGAGTGACTAACATTTATCTCATTCATACATCTGAGCAATTAAAGGTTAAGGGCCTTGCTCAAGGGCCCAACAATGACAGCTTGGCAGTACTGGGGTTTGAACTCACAACCTTCTAAGCAATAGCCCACCACCTTACCGACTGCGCTACCACTGCCCTAATAGACAACTAAACGGAATAGACTAATAGACAACTTGAGGAACATTAAGCACTGAGGTCTATAGAAACAGTTACAGCAACTGAGCAAAAAATAAATAAATAAATAAACGATGGTACAGCATGAGGTCTATTCATTCATTTATTTGTTTGTTTGTTCATTCATTCGCATACTGGGAACACTGGACCAGAGGCTGGAATACACACTGGATGGGACGCTGGACCATTGCAGGGAACCTTGAAGAAGATCATTGACCTAGTGGTAATATTCAGAGTCACCAATACACTTGCTGGGATGTTTTTAGGAGGAAGCTGTAGAACCCAGAGGAAACCTAGAGTACATGAACACAGAGAGGACAACTCCTGTACTCCTGACCCTGCTCCACAACGGTCGAGACTAGTCAAGTATAGGCTTTTAATTCAAATTTTCACTTTCAATTCATGCTATACATATATGGATTAGAGTTTTTGCTTCCTGACACCATAGAGTTTGAGGTACTCATCCTAGTCAAGGTAGCGGTGGATGCGGAGACTATCCCGGGAACACTGATCGTGAAGCCGGAGACACCAGTCCATCACAGGGAACATTGCAACACGTATTCATGCCCAGGGGCAATTTCGAGTCATCAGTCTACTTACTGGAATGTTTTTGGGAGGTGAGAGGAAACCGGAGAACCTGGACATGAGGAGAAGAGGTGGAACTCTACACGGAGAGAAACCCGACCTCAGAGTCGAACCACACTGGCACGCTGGAGCTGTAAGACCACAACATTACATTTACTCGATGTCACATTTCTGGGATGCAGTGTCCTCTGTCCTTAACATTTCTTCTGAAGGTACAAGAATAAAACCTCCTCTGAGATTTTCCTCTGAGATGAAATTTCTTTCTTTTTTTCTCTTTTTTTTCCTTTCGTGATTTGCGCTGCCATGGTATTAAGAGTCACCTCAGGCATCCCTGTACCAATCAGTGCCTTGAGTCTGTTCAAGTCCCTCAAAAGCTCTCAAATGCCTCCAAGAAAAATGTCTGTTTAAATGATAGGAATATTCAGTGTATTCAGGCTGGAACTACACTGGCAACTGCACCAATGAGAGTCACTCTTCAGGTGTTTGAAGGCCTACGTTCACAGGAGAACGGTCGCTGGAGAAAAAAAAAAAAAGTCCTAATGGGCATGAAAATTGTTCCTTAGAATTCATGACTTTCTTATTTTGGGTTGAAAGGAAACTAACTCAAAGCTGTAAAACTGCACGTTAAAATGACTGCGTTTCCTTCTAGGGATTTTAATAGATAGAAGCTGCTTTGTGTTAAAATACCACTCTTTCACCATGCGTGCCGATCGTACCCAGAAACTTATCGTTAATTCTGCTGCACCTCTTTCAAACGTCCATCGAGACAGAAGGCTGGCATAAATTTTAACCGGATCCTTCGGAGCACTCACATCTCACCGTTTGTGCAGATGACGTTGTGCAGCGTGTGTTGTGACTCAGAGACGATAAATCGTCTGCGCAGGAACGACCAGACGCTCAGCCGGAACATGACACATGCTAAATCGTGGACGCTTCTGTCTCTGCGTTCATTTGGCAGAATGTGTGTTTAAACGCCAGGTAATATTTTGCAAACACTTCAAAAGTCAGGCAAGAAAGCGCATTACTGAGGATCTTATTATTGCTATTGTCGTTGTTATTGTTGTTGTTGTTGTTGTTGTTGTCAGGTTAATGAGAATGATTTGAAACCTGAAAATAATGCCGTGTCAAGACTGAAATTATTACCTGTGCTGTTCTCTTCGAGGAAATGTGTGTAAACTTCACCAAATGATTAGCTCCTGCTGATATATAAACCCCTGGCAGGGATTTTGAAGACAAAAAGACATCAGTAAAAGGTTTACTTTTTGGCAGTCACATCAGGATATTGTATTTGTAGTCTTAAAGTAGATTGTTTTAGGGTTTTTTTTTTTAATGGAAATAACCAGCACTGCAAGAGCACCACCAACATTTGTAAGAAAACCACACGGAACGGTCTGGAGAAGCAAGAAACAAGCCTGGGGCTGATTTCTTTCTAGCACAGACTGTACATTCAATCAGCTCGTGTCAGGTGACAACATCGATTCCATCTCCATATGCACTGACATGTTTCAGACACACCTGTAACACGGCATCGGCAGATATTTTAGCCTCGTTTTAGCCTATATCATGTTCCTCATCCTCCGTTATGTCCAGTCAGTTAAATACAAGCTCCCCGAATGCCTTGCGGTCTCGATTCATTACATCTCTGCATCATGTCTGTGATTAAGGTGCTTATGAGACAAGCATAAGGTCTCGGAAATCATCTTTTCCCAGTGTAAGTGGGCAGTTATCTTTTGCAGAGCGAATTATTGCGGATTCAGAATCGAGATCTTACTTTGTCAATAAGCATCTTCAGAAATCGGAAAGGAAGCAGTTCATGTACAAAGAAAATTTCACAATGTCTATTAAGAGCAAAGTGTGCTTCAGCCCTGTGTGCGTGGAGTTTACGTGTTCTTCCCGTGCTTCGGGGGGTTCCTCCAGGTACTCCGGTTTCCTCTTCCAGTCCAAAGACATGCGTTGTAGGCTGATTGGCGTTTCCAAATTGTCCATAGTGTGTGAATGTGTGTGTGATTGTTCCCTGAGATCCAGGGTGTCCCCTTCCTTGTCTATCCGAGTTCCCCGGGATAGGCTCCAGGCACCCCGTGACCCTGTGTTGGATATGGATCGTCCAGTCTGTTTGCGGATGAATATGGTTCGCGGCACCCGTCAGTGTGAAGGGAAAATGGAATTTTTAACCAGTAAAGGGGTTGAAACTGAAACGGTAACATCCTCTGATGCTGAGCAGGAAAACAAGGTGTGTAAATGTCTCTATGAGTTCCAGTTTACGTGAAAATGATACGAGCAGAGCGTAAAGAAAGATAATGTACTTTGCGTGGCGCTGTAGCAGCTAAACCCATAGCTTAGCTCTGCCTCCTGTTGGCTAGCGACACCAAACTAGCCTAGTTAGAAAAGTTTGATATTTTATCAGCAAGTTTTATAATCATTTGCACAGTGGATTTAAAGAGCAGACTTTCACTCCGTCCTTCACAAGGCTTTGTTCATTTTATTCGTTTTGCATTTCTGAGCAATTTGTCTTCCTGGTTTCAATCTTTTCTTTCTTATAACACATTTTTCTATTAATGTTTCTTTTGAACTTTTGAGTTCAATCAATGTTGAGAGAGTGTAGTAGCCTACAGCATACGAATGAATTGTGTTTAAAATGTATTCTAATATTTTAGTAAAGTGAAAAATGTCCAAATTGACCAATTAACGTTTGATGTACATTACGTGCCAGGCTTCATATTAATCCAAGCTAACTGCACTAGCTCCATACACTCACCAGAGGAACCACTGTATACCTATATATCTCGATTATTTTCCTCTAACTCGTTAAGCACAAATTAAATAACATGCTAATAAGATTTACATGTTGTACATCCTGATTCGGTTACTAGCTGAAAACATTGACCAGACGCCCCAACGATCTCGACTACGTCCTTCAAAACTTTATTCTTCTCCATAACCTCTCTATACATGTTTAATGAGAGGTCATATATGACCGGTTTAGAGGAAAGCACGGTTCTCAGATTGAAAAGTAAAATCTTTATTTCCTACCTGCAATTAGCTCCTCAAAAAACAAAGTTTAAAAAAAAAAAAAAAAAAAAAAAAAAGGAAGTCTCCTAGAGAGAAGAAATAAGATGATTGAGATAAAAGGTTTTTTTTTTTTTTTTTTTGTCTTGGTGAATTTCAGGTTCTGTGCTTTTGTTCAAGGTTCAAGGCCGCGGTCGTGCTCAGTGTAGTGGAACGAACCACCTGAGATTTAACACCATTCTGATCTCTCTGATCGTTATTACCTGAGCCATAAATGGAGGATTTAAAGTTGATGGATGGAGAACAGGTGAGGTTCTTGACATCACATGGAAAGGGCACGGTGTCCCAACCTTCCCCAAATGTCTCTCTAATCATTCATCAAACATAACCATAATGATTCTTCCCTTTCAGCTCTCTCCATCTAAGTCCAGCATCTCATTACAGTGATGAATCACCCAACCTGTAACACACACTGGAGAAATGAACAGGAGACACTCTGTAGGAATATTTATCGCAAATGCACATAAACACAACCTACTACATTTATATGTTTGTAACTTTTTTTTAACAATTGTTTACATTTTTTACAATTTAAACTTTAAAAAAAAAAAAAAAAAATTGTTTACAATTGAAAGAAATAAAAAGAAACGGAGAAGGGAAGGAGAGAAAGAAATCAGATAAAGGAGAAATAAAAAAGAAGGAAGGATAAGGAAGAAGAAGAAGAAGAAGGAGAACACAAACAAACAAAGAAACAAATAAAGGAGAAAGGAAGAATTAGAAAGATAAGAAAAGGGAAAAGAAGTGAAACGGTGAAGTACAGTTCAATTCGTATAATTCATGAAATTCACAATTCATAAAAACGGATCTACTCAGAAATGGGTGGAAAAGCAGAAAGAATGAATGAATCAGAAAAAGAAGAAAATAGGAAGAAAAGGGAAGAAAATGCATAAATAAACAAACCCCCACAAAAAATATATAAATAGATCTTTAAATGGATCAATAAACAACGACAAGCCGAAACAAGGAAAAGAACATCAGAAAAAGAAAAGGGGAAAAAAAAGAACATAAATAAATAAATAAATAAATAAACAGGAAGAAATAAGAGAGAAATAATTCAGATAAAGAAGAGAGGATAAGGAAGAAGAGGAATAAAAACAAGCAAACAAACAAAAACATAAAAAATAAAGGAGAAAGGAAGGCCGAATGAGAAAAAGAAGAAAAGAGAAGGGAAAAGAAGTGAAACTGGGAGAAGTAAAGTAGAAAGAAATCAGGAAAAAAAAAGGGGGATAAAAAGAATGAATAAAAAAGTAAAAGCATAGGTAAGTATGTAAATAAATAAATAAATAAATTCAGAAAAACAGATCAATAGGGGAAAGCAGAAAGAAAGAAAGGATCAGAAAAAGAAGAAAGAAAATGCATAAATAAATAAATCCAAAAAATAAATAGATCTATAAATAAATGAAGCAGAAATTAGAAAGCAAGAGAGAAGCAAAAGGAAAAAAAAGAACATAAATAATTAAACACACAAATAAATAAGAGAAAGAAAGAAAAAGAAAACTCTCTTGTCTCTTCACTGACACTTTTTGTCGCTGTTTGTCTCCATAATTTATACCCAGTGTTTGTTTGTTTGTTTGTCTGTTTTTTCAATTATGCACTATTCATTCACTCCATCCAATCAGGCTAGCTCAACTTGTTCAATCATAAAACCAGGAGATTGATGTCTGAAAGCAGTCTCGGGAATTATTTAAAAACAACAACAACAACAACCTGACTCGGTATGAACACAGCAGCTCTGAGTGAAGTACACGCCTCCTCGTGTGCCTCGTTTTCAATTATAAACCTCACAGTTCTGTTCCTCCGAAGCGTCTGTGGCTGAGAAATCAGCTTGAATCTTCGCTCGCTCTCCACACCCTCCACTCTCTTCTTCTCAGCACTGGCTCGTGCTCACAGAGTCTAAATCCAGAAATCCGGGCTGAAAATCTCAGGGTCGAGTCGGTTCCCACGTTCTAATGCAACACCTCCAGAACAGCTCTTCAACAAAACACGCTGAGAAGAGAGAGAAGATTTACACAGAAACACAACGCTGAAGTGAAGCGCACCAACTCATTTTCCTCAGAGATCTCTAAGGACGAGTAAATGAACAAAGGAATCGAAGAAAGAAATGGAGAGACAGTTAGGGAACAAAGGAAGGATTGTGTAATAGTCAGACAGCTAGGAAGGAAGGAAGGAAAGAAGGATGGAAGGAAGGATGGATGGATTCTTTAACAGTCAAAGTGTAGAAGGAAGGAAGGAAGGATGGATGGATGGAAGGATGGATGGATGGATTCTGTAACAGTCGAAAAGTGTAGAAGGATGGATGGATGGAAGGAAGGATGGATGGATGGAAGGAAGGAAGGAAAGAAGGATGGAAGGAAGGATGGATGGATTATGTAACAGTAAAAAAGTGTAGAAGGATGGATGGAAGGAAAGAAGGATGGATGGATGGAAGGATGGATGGATGGATTCTGTAACAGTCAAAAAGTGTAGAAGGATGGATGGATGGAAGGAAGGATGGATGGAAGGAAGGAAGGAAAGAAGGATGGAAGGAAGGATGGATGGATTCTGTAACAGTAAAAAAGTGTAGAAGGATGGAAGGATGGAAGGAAGGATGGATGGATGGATTCTGTAACAGTCAAAAAGTGTAGAAGGAAGGATGGATGGATGGAAGGAAGGAAGGATGGATGGAAGGAAAGAAGGATGGAAGGAAGGATGGATGGATGGATTCTGTAACAGTCAAAAAGTGTAGAAGGAAGGATGGATGGATGGAAAGAAAGAAGGAAGGAAGGATGGATGGATGGATGGATTCCGTAACAGTCAGAAAGTGTAGAAGGAAGGAGGGAGAGAAGGATGGATTCTATAATAGTGTAAAGTAATCAGGAAAAAATAGGAAGTAAAAAGAAGAGGAACATTAAATAAATAAATAAACAAACAAATAAATAAATGAATAAAACGGAAAGAAAGATTCTATAATAGTCAAAAGGCATAAAACAGTGCTTGAGAGAATAGATTTGTACAGAAATAGAAGTGACGTGAAGCACATAAAAAAGGAAATATTATCCCCAGAGCTTTCATATGTATAGTAGTATGGCCAAAAGTATGTGCACCCCTGAAACTATTACAAAGCAGGAAGCACACAGTTGTATAGAACGTCTCCGTACACTGTAGCGCTACAATTTCCCTTCACTGGAACTAAGCGATGTCCTAAGAGATCATTTTATTTTACATTTTTGTATTTCTTTTATATCCATTCAGCAGTTAACCTCGATGTCACTGCCAGCGATATACATTCTTATGAGTTCTCGCTGAGGGAAACGAATATGAATAAGGACCTGAAATACGCTTCATCTCTCGAGTGCAGCTTCACATCACGGAGCTTTTATGTGAGATTTGCATTTGGCACAAAAGAAGAGCAGAATGTCGAGGACAAGAATATAAAATGAATAAATGAAACAGAAAGAAAGAAACTACTCCTCTTAATTAATTAAACCAAACGACAGTAAGAAAGATACAAAAAGTTCAGCAAAGTTTTTTTCTTTTCTTTTTTTTCTTTTTCTCCAGTCCATACGACATCTCAAAATCCACACGAGAGAAACTAGCTCAAGTATTTCAGAAAATGATTTCTCAGCCTTTATGTGAAGAACCAAGGTCAGAAGCTTTTTCGATGTACGGACTTTATTCGCACTATATTCCCCCTTTCCCTCCCAATAGCAATGATTCTGTATGCCATAGACACACTATATGCACTTACACTTTACCTTTGTTTGCTGAAATTTCTTCGATTTTATTCTGATTAATCAAGATCTTTTTGCTTTTAAACTAGCCCAATCTGGCAACCCCTGTCATTAGCTGTCCTGTTTGTTGCTCCTCCCCCATTTCATCGTGTGAGCACCGGTCAGCATGATTCCTGCCCCAATGCATCTCCATCAATGAGTGTACTGTATAACACGGCACTATTGACTCTCGCTGTACGATTCTGAAGCCTATTTGGTCGCATTGAAAGTCGCCATGTTGACTGATTTTGCACCGTTCATCAAAATCGGAGCCAGATTCTGAGCAGTAAACACTGTCGCTCAGACAGTCGGTCCACCTCTCGTCCACCCATATTGCTTGTACTGTGTGTATTGGAGTATTATTGGAGTAACCCTAACCCGTCAGATTCAATTCTTTTTTTTTTTTTTTTTTTTTTTTTTAAATCAACAAGAAATGTTTTGTATCTGTCAAAGGCCTAAAAAAAAAAAACAACTTTGTGAAATATCTTTATTTTCCATGATTACGATTAATTTAAGATCAGTTCAATGGGATTTTTGCTCTTTGAGAATACCTTTTGGTCTCTTGATTCTCCAAACGTCTTACTTCTGGTGAAGCCTAAGCATTTTAATCAACTTTGAATGTGCTTTAGTCAGGAAAATGTTAGCGCTGACAGTGCTGACAATGTACAAGACTGAGTGTTAAATCAGCATTTAAGCACATGATTAAGAGTCACTGAAAAACAATTAGCATTTTAAAGCATGACTGGATGATAAATCAGCATTTAAACTGTGATTATGTTATAAAAATAAATTGTTTTACAAAAATACGGTTAGGGGTCCGGGTTAAGCTGACTGAGCTCACGCCACAATTATAAATAAGGTACGGACAGGATGAATTTAACTGTGGCCAAAAAGTCAGGGTGTGACTAATAGAGAAAAGGGGTAAAACCCAGCCTAGATGAGATCACTGTTTCAGGATGGTATAAAAGCCTGTGCCATTTACATTTTTACATTTACAGCATTTTTGGCAGACGCCCTTATCCAGAGTGACTTACATTTATCTCATTTTATACAACTGAGCATATGAGAGTTAAGGGCCTTGCTCAAGGGCCCAACATTGGCAGTCTGGCAGTGCTCGGATTTAAACTCACGACCTTCCGATCAGTAGTTCAATGCCATGATTGCGTTCGTTCAGACGATCTGCAGAAGTCCCGGCTTTATTGTGTTTTCAATAAAGTTTTGCTTTTTAACCCCTTGACTCTGGAAGTTTTTGACCTTTTTGATTGAAGAGATTTTCCACGACATTCTTCATGCTTGGAGCGCACACGTGCGGGGATATTACCTGAACTTTGAATGCTAGCTCAACGTGTTAAGTACAGTACAGAGTTACTAAATAACATGTAAAAATGCTAAACTGTAGTCACATCATTTGTGCAAGTCTACTGATTTTCACATTCGTCCGGAAAAGATTCTAGAGCTTTGAGTCATGACCGACTGATCTAGCATTTGCTACTGTAGCTAGCTGACATGCTAGGTACCAACTGAAACTATACTGGGAAAGAGCAGTCAGCATTTAGTGTACACTTAAAACAGCCTGTATTGTGAGGAAAAGATCGCTACTCTTCACGATTTTCGTCTCGCTCTGACGTCTGCAGCGTGTTACTCGTCTGAATGGGGAAGTGCTCTGCTCGTTCGGTTGGTGGAGGTCATCACTTCGAGTGTTCACAACAATAATAGTAAATGATTATGAAATGTAGCTAGTGTTATCTGCCTTGGTTTATGCCATCACATCGTTCACACATGTCGGTTTGCTAGTTATAATATCAGTACGAGCTAGCTAAGACATCATGATGAGCAACATATCAGGAAAAACTGCAAAGAACTCACTTCTGAGAGTCTGGTAGAACAGTTTACAGCAGAACAAGACCTGGCTTTGCTACAGAACTGTTAATCGCCTCAACAACCACGCCTCATTAATTTGGCTCATTCTCCGTTCACTTACGTGGGAATGGGCGGGGTTAGAACTCGCACCGCAGCCAGCCACTAGAGGGCCTCGGAGACATTTTAGCTTTGTTTCGATTTGGGTTTTCATGATACCATAAACATAGCCTACGATACTATATCAAGTAGTATCACGATACCACACGATATAGTGTTAATTCATCATTCAAATCTACAAAATGAATCAAATTTACAGAAAAACACAGATATACATGAAAACAGACAAACCAGATTTTCCTCGGAATACTTTCGTCCTTTTGTCCTCAGATTATTAAGAATGAACACATCATTAGGAATAAATAACTGAATTTGGAAACGAAGTTCAAAAACAAGTCATAAAATTTGGGAACGTTAGCTCGCTTACTAGCAAACACAGCTAATTTTAGTGTTGTGATACTACCGTAGCAACCCTAGTTTCGATGGCCATACATATATATATATATATATATAAATGGTCTGCACTTATATAACACTTTTTTTTTAACCTTAGAGGTTCTACAAAGCGCTTTACACTGGTTCTCATTCACACACACACACACACACACACACACTCACACACCAATGTTAGCAGAGCTGCCATACAAGGCGCCAGCTTGCCATCGGGACCAACTTGGGGTTCAGTGTCTTGCCCAAGGACGCTTCGGCATGTGGAGTCACGTGGGCCCGGGATCGAACCTCCAACCCTACGATCAGTAGACAACCCGCTCTACCACCTGATCCACAGCAACCGATATCTACGGCCTTGATCTCTATTGGTGCTCCTTGAAGTTCACTTTTTTGACCACTAGGTGTACTAGTGACTGTATGGAGCTAAACAGAGCAGTGGGTTCAGTGCCCTACAGTTGCGCAACCTCTAGAAAGGTGAACAAATCAAGAAAGGCCTATATCTGTAAAATAGCAATGTTTTATTTATTTATTTTTTAATCGCTGGTCACTCAAAAGAGTTAATTGGTGGTGGGGGGGCTCATTAGAAAGAAAGAAAGAAAACAGAAAGAACAAGAGAGACAGCTCATGCTTCATGACATCATTTAGACCAGCAGCAATTCAAAATATTTTCATGCTTAGCTTAGCTGTTAACTTTCAGAAAGGCACTTATGGTACTTCCAAGGATGCCAAGTATTACTGAGCATCCAAAAAAAAAAAAAAAAAAAAAAAAAAAGATTCTCAAGGATAAAAACACAACAGCTTATTCTACTTAAAAAAAATGATGAAGATTTAAAAACACCTACCTTCAACACTGATCGTTTCTTATCAAACCTTCTCGAGGTCATTTTCAGCAGAACTGGACACTTTCAGGAAACGACCATTCAAGCCTGAGCTCTGTTCGAAACCTGGACGCTTATGATTTTATGATTTTATTCTTGGGTTTTTTTTTTTTTTTTCCCCCATAGTACACGAATTCAATTTTCCAGTGACCGGCTCAGCACCTTCCGGATTGTTAAACACGTACAATAATTATTCTGCGTTTCTTCATTTGGCAGACGCTTTAATGCAGAAACGTTGTACGAGGGATTCAGAACGCAGTTCAAGCGTAAAGCTGTTCAATGAGCTGACAGAGATACAAGTGCTTGCGAGATTAATTTCCCAACAAACTGACCAGAAACACGTAGAAGACACATTTAGCCTTTAGGGTTGTTTTTTTTTTTTTTTTTTATTTTGGTAAAAGTTCTTCTCTCACGTCAAAATAGAAATGAATAAACTGAGAATAAACAGAGAAATTACTTGAAGTATGAAAGCAAAAGCAATCGACCGTTAAAGGCCACGTAACGCTTCTGTCCGTATAACCACTCATATGATGATGAGTTTCCTCACTCTGTCTTCTCAGGTTCATTACTCATGAACAGCGTAACTCTCACTCATAAAATAAACAGAACCTTTCATAAAACTGAAGCTTTCCGGTGATATGAAGCATCTGTGAGTAACAACATTCCCTCCAACATGATTTGTCTTTAACCCCGTGTTCACTGTAACAGCATCATTGAATGAATCAATCAATCAATAAATAAATAAATAAATAAATACAACTAAAATACTCCTATTAAATAAAATTGTCCTATTTGTTTATATTCCTGTGCAATTTTTTTTTTTTTTTACGTATTGTTGCTTATTTATATCTGTACTTATATTTTTACTTATTTTACTTATAGTAATACATTTTTGACTTTTGGTTTAAAACAAATGAAGATGACGGAAAAAAGGCAATAAAGATTTTGCATGTAAAGTCATTTTAAATCTATATTCATTATACATATATTTCTCATTTCAAAGATTTGATTAGATAGATAGATAGATAGATAGATAGATAGATAGATAGATAGATGCACAAAAGGATATTATGACTAAACCAAAAAAATACATTTAATTTATAAAGAAAAGAAAATTAAAAACTAAAAATAAAGAAAAGTACAAAAAAAAAAAAAATGCACAAATTTTTCCAGACACACAAAATAATTTATTATAAATAAAAAAAAACTATCAACTATCATATAATAGTCATTATAAAATAAAATATAAAACTATATTTTTTATATAGGTATAATAAAAATAACATTATTAATTATTCCGAACATGACAACATATCTGGTTAGCCAACAGGATGTGAGAAAAGAAATCAGGCATACGCTTCCAATACACATTAATTATTCTGAATCTAAACTCAAAATAAAATAAAATAAAATAAAATGTTATAATAAAATACACTACAACACAAAAGTAATCAAATAGTTGCACAAACTGTTCAAACGCGCAAAATAATGTATTATACTTAACAATGCTACTATAGAAGTAAAATTAATAATTACTCATGAAATAATAACACACAAATAATCATTAGGCTGGGAGGTCCTGGAAACTACAAACACGTCAAATGAAAAAAAGAAAACTAACTAAAGTAAAATAATGACGCATATCGTTAGGCTATATATCGTCCAGGATATTATGGTACAAATAAAAAGAAAAAACGATCGTATGGCTGTACATATGGTATGGTGAGAATCTTAGAGTATCCTGTATGTTGGAGTCAGAGATTGAAGCCTAGTAATGAAGGTTGTTAATGAAAGGTTCAAAAGACGCCAAGAGGCTGGACGTCTGAAATGATGTTCTAAACCACAGCAATAATTCACATGTTCACTGCAATCCTTTCATTAGAGAAAAGCCTGAAGCGTCCATGAACAATCCGCAAGATTTCTCTCTCTCTCTCTCATTAGCGAAGCTGCTGCTCAGAGATATGAGAGGATGATGATGATGATGATAAAATAAAAAAAAAAAAATGCCACTCTGTATGTGGAAATGATTTCAGTGGGTGATAACAGAAACATTAGATGTAAAACTGCCCCTTAGCCAAAGAACGAGCGTTTAACGAGCACGGCCGATTAGCCAGTACGCATTTCTACACACAATTTACTTTGAATTCATTTTAATAATGACCTGGAATGCATGTCTGATTTTTATATTAATAAAGTAAATAGCACTCTCAGGTAAATTTAATTTCAGTAAGGAAGTAAGATTACTGGAGTCATTTTAGATTACTTTTTTTTTTTTTTTTTAATCTCTAAAAATGAGTTAGCATCAGGCTCAATGTGTCAGGAAGAAGTGAGGGTCGTAACATGCATTAAAGAGACCAGATACCCGACTTGTCGGTTTTACGCAAATGTATTGAAAAATATAGAAAATGAAGCTGCCTGAGGTTTAGCTTCAGAAGGAATGAGGCTAAAATCATCAACAAAACAGAATGGCTGACTAAGATCTTAAAAGGATCTTCCCTGCTCTGGGGGGAAAAAATCCTGAAAGAATATACAGTATAACGTTAATCCATGCCTAACCAAAACCAGGAGGACAATTTTTTTTTTTTCTGATGTCAGATATTTATAGCTATTTGTACAGCAAAGCTGATGAAAAAAAAAAATTAATATTATGTACAGGCGAGTGTGTAGTTTGTATATAAAAATAAACAATAAAGAATAGACAAATTTCAAAAACTAGCATAGAGCTAAAACAAAGCACAAAAGTATCATGAAGCTGGAATGTACAAATTTAGCATAGAGCTAAGAATGGACAAAGAACAAAACTAGCATAAAGCTGGAATATACAAAATTAGCATAGACTATGAAAGCGCTAAGAATGGACAAAGAACAAAACTAGCATAAAGCTGGAATATACAAAATTAGCATAGACTATGATAGCGCTAAGAATGGACAATGTACAAAATTAGCATTGAGCTAAGAATGGACAATGTACAAAATTAGCATTGAGCTAAGAATGGACAAAGTACAAAACTAGCATAAAGCTGGAATGTACAAAATTAGCATAGACTATGATAGCGCTAAGAATGGACAAATTACAAAACTAGCATCGAGCTAAGAATGGACAAAGTACAAAACTAGCATAGAGCTGGAATATACAAATTTAGCATAGAGCTAAGAGTGGACAAAGTACAAAACTAGCATAAAGCTAGCATATACACATTTAGCATAGAGCTAAGAGTGGACAAAGTACAAAACTAGCATAAAGCTAGCATATACACATTTAGCATAGAGCTAAGAATGGACAAAGTATAAAACTATCATAAAGCTGCAATATACAAATTTAGCATAGACTAGCAGAGAGCTAAAAATAGACAATGTATAAAACTAGCATGAAGCTCAAATGTACGAAGCTCAAAGACTAGACTAAAGCTAAGAATGGACAATGTAGAGTTTTATTTTATTCCACAATCACAAAATATCTTGCACAAATACCTCACACAAGTCAATACAGTGTCTACTGTTATTTTATTTTTCATTATTAATCTTCTGTTTGAAATCTACTGCATCATCTGTGAGAACATGCAAGCTAATCTTTATGCTCTCTTTATCATCTGAACCTTTATGCTAGTTGTTTTCTCTATGCTAACCTTTAAACTTCGTATACTCCAGGTTTATGCTATACTTTTACTCTGTCCATTCTTAGCTCTGTGGAAGTCGTGAAACTTTGAATATATTAAAGTATTTACGCTACATGTTTCTCCGTATTCTGTGATTTCTTTACCCAGAAACAGAGCAACACGGCACAGCGAACATGCTAAAGGTATTGTTTTCAGTCTGGAAGTTGCAACTGTTCCTCTATTAATAACATGCAGCACGCTTTCACCTCAGCTTTAACGGCCGGAGGTTTATAGCCGTGTTCCTGTCCTCCATCTGAGAAAACAAGACTAATTGCTGCAGCCTGGAAAACCTCGCAGATGTTTCCACTCGATGCTTTCTGGAGAAAATGTACCTGATCATCTGCAGGTTTGAAGATAATTTGCAATTAATGTGTTTCATCTAATCCGCAGAACCGGCGGAGACGAGCGCCGTCCGATATGTGCTCCAATTCAGTGTGTTTGTTTAGCGTGTGAACACAAGCACGCCGTCCCGAACACCACCCATTTTAATGCATTTTTAATTTTGTGGACCTTCCAGAGATAAGAATGCTTCAAAGGCATTTTATTTGCACAGAAAAGACCCAAAACAAGTGAGAAACTTTTTATTTAATGATATTTAATAATGTAGCGCACTGTTACAATCATGTGTGTGCATATACATATATATATAATGAATCATTTCTAAAAAAAAAATTAATCAACGAAAAAATTTATCTTGTGTAAAAAATCTAATGTGAATAAATTAATCATTTGT
>JANDJT010000060.1:1986810-2016843 GCA_024331685.1 Stegophilus panzeri
CCGGAGTACCCGGAGGAAACCCCCGCAGCACGGGGAAAACATGCGAACTCCGCACACACAGGGCCACGGTGGGAATCAGTTTTATTTATTTATTTTAAATCTTAGAGACAATTTAAAAGCTGTGTGTGTGTGTGTGTGTGTGTTTCTGTTGCTTTTTTTTTTTTTTTGTAAATGAAATTGAAAACAACTGAAAAAGAAAAAACGGACAGCTTTTTTCTGAAGCGTGTGGTTGTTACTGAAGGTCCAGGCCAGTCATTACATTTATAGTTATACACTTTTAGGTCTGGAATTTAGGTTTGTAATCTCGTTCGGAAGTAATGATAATAATAATGAGTCTTTATTAATTACGTATACATTACAGCAGAGTGAAATTCTTTATTTCGCATACCCCAGCATGTTAGGAAGTTGGGGTCAGAGCGTAGGGTCAGCCATGATACAGCGCCCCCTGGAGGAGAGAGGGTTAAGGACCTTGCTCAAAGGTCCAATAGTGGCAGTTTGGCAGTGCTGGGGCTTGAGCCTCCGACCTTCTGATCAGTAACCCAGAGCCTTAACCGCCAAACCACCACTGATAAATGATTTGCGACATGGCGAGAAGTGGATCGGTCTCCACAAACATATCAGAGATTATATCGCATGATTGCAGCAGACCAAAAGGCTTTACCTCAAGGACTATTAGGAGATTTTGCTCTGAACATTGCTTAAATCGATCTGTGATTTAATCTTTCACCCCCCCAGTATTTTCAGGGTAGCTGGATACTGAAAATACTGTAAGATAGAGGTCATGAAGATAGAAACTCACACATCTCCTACATCACAATATTATTTCTAATCTCTCTAACTATGATCGGGTTACTATTTTGAATGTAGACGCTGGTTTAATTACAGTGTATTAGCATAAAAGTTCAGCAGTAATAACGTATGTTCATCTTCCTCTGCTAATTCTTCAAAAAAAAAAAAAAAAAAAACATCGAGCGACTCGGACTCTGAGGAACATCAGAAGTCAAGAAAGCAAACACTAAAACAAAAAATAAATGCGGAAATGTTCCCTGAATATGGGTTTACAAGCGTGGCGGTACATAGCGTGCTGCAGGGATGACGCATTTTTTTTGTAGGCCGACCCGGAAGTTAGCGTCACCCTGGTTCCTTCGAATAGGATTTTTCCATTTGCTTTTGAATTATTGCAGAAAATACGCTCGGTGACCAGTAAAAGTTTATGATTCTTAAGATAATCTTCACAAATGAGGACAACTTTTCTGGATTTCGAAGCCTAAATACAATCGTCAGACTCAGAAGTGAAAAGCTAAAGGTAGGCTAAAGGTATAAACGAAGACTGACTTCAACGTCACCACCGTTAAGCTTTCAGCAGTACAATTGGAAAACACTAGAAATTGCTAAATCTACAAGTTTGAGTCGGAATAGTTTTCAAGACCGCGAGTATAAACACAACGAGGCTGTTACTAGATGAGTTTTCCTGTTCGCCGTGATGACGTTTAACGTCGCAGACAACCTCCGTAGTCCCGTTTAGCCACTTATTATCAACTGTCTTTTTCAAGACGCGTAAAAACATTTTTAAAAAATTCACGAGTGGGGTTTTATCGATGTATTTCACGTCGTAGAATAAAATGTGAGAATATCACGAGCTTGTGCTAACCACTGACCTTATTTCAGGCACTTAAGCAACAAAAAAAAAAAGAAAAAGCATCGACTTTGGGACGATGGAACCGGAAGTGCAACTCATTTCCGGGTGTTAGGACTCACTCCTGTAGCACTCTATAGCAAGGATAAACCAAAACGCCAAGGCTCGGGAGTCGCAGGAAATGTTTTCCTGCGAAAAAATGTTTGTAGACAGAACCTCTGATGTTTTGTGAAGGACAATCGGACAATCCTGTTCTCGCCATGACTCAGAAGACAGTTCCAAGCCATATACGTAAAGCTCTAGCTAAGACTTATAGGCGTATTGGCCGACCTCCAAGTAATGATTGATGGTGATATCAGGGACAAGCACAGGTTTCATAAACACACAGCCTTTTTTTAAAAAAAAAAATGTTTTTAGCCATTTTTTCATTGACAAAGAAGCAAAATTAACCCGTCACTTTTAAATCGAAAGACTTCTTTTGTTTCTCCATATTCTCTTTGTATTTTTTATTCTCCTACTGACACGAAAAAGTCCACTGACCTTTAATGCAGATAATTTCTTATATTAAGAAATAATCCGTTGTTGATGCTTACAAAGCCTTACATCGATGTCTCTTTATCTCTGAAAGCCCTGCTAGCACATTTATACCAGTTCTATCTACGATAGAAACCCATCGTTGTGTATAAACAAGCAGAGGATCGTTACTGTCTTAAAAAAACTAAAAAAAACATGAAGTTGAACAACATGGGTGTACGATACGGGACACTTTCCACAAGGTCTAAATGAAAGAATTGTTTATCGCTAGTTTAAAAAAAAAAAGAGAGACGAAAGAGAGGTTTATTTCATCATTGTCTCCATAACATTTGCGAACAAACATGGCTCAATCCACTGCTGTGTTTTCTGTTCTCGCTGTGAAACGACGGTCTAATTGGCAGGCCGAGATGTGACTCGAGTCTGGCGTAATCACTCGAGTCAGTCTCTTGGCTGCGAGCTCTTTAGAGAAGCACACGGTGTAACTACAGGTGCACCAGAGCTGCCATTTCCTCTGGCTTTTATTACACGTTCGTCTGCTCTGCTGGATTATGTAAGGTTGCAGTTTAACAGGACTTTGGAGAGTTTGAAAAGCCAGTCCATGGCTGGTGGGGCTGCTTCTGAGATACTGACGCTGATGGTGCTGAATTAAAGATGGTGGCAACAGTCGAGTCGAGCCACACATGATTTTATGGAGATGCCAGTGATCCTGACCCTTTCTGCTCTCCGGACCTGCCTGTTCCATCCTGATGCCCTACTTCTGGATGGAGATCTCATCAGCTGGAGGCTACAGCCTGGAGATTGCTTAGGATGGTACCGCTTGGACTGCAATTACAGTGGACTAGTTCAACAAACAGACTTCATATAAAACCATAATGAACTTTCTGTTACTCTCACACTATCCATCGTTACCCAGATGAGGACGGGTTCCCTTCTGAGTCTGGTTCCTCTCAAGGTTTCTTCCTCATATCATCTCAGGGAGTTTTCCCTCGCCACCGTCACCACCGGCTCGCTCAACAGGGATAAATTCACACGCTTAAAAATCTCCATCCTGTGTTTATATGTTTCTGTAAAGCTGCTTTGAGACGATGTCCGTTGTTAAAAGCGCTATACAAATAAAATCAAATTGAATTGAATTGAATTGAATCACTTAATTCGCCAAATGTACACAGGAGTTTAGCACAAAATGTGCAAACAAGCAAGTGCGTAAACATGCGGATGTACAAAATGCCAAAATTTATAATGGCCCCGAAATCAAAATTGGTGTTTCAGAGCTTTTCGTTCATGTCTGTTAACGTCATACACATCAATACGATTGTATCCCTAGAAAAAAAAATCGTTTTGGATATATTCACGATTCAATGTCATAGTCTGTCACTTCCGGGGAAATCATAAAAGTTCTTTTAATGACGTTTACTCGTGCTAATCTTTATGCTTGTCCAATTAAATGCTGTCTAGAAAAGTATATACCCTGCCCCCAGGGGGAGTCATGTTCTTCAGTAGCAGTTAAAAAAAATCATTTAAAAAAAATGTAAAAAATGTTCTCCATTCGCTAAGCTACTCTCGAGTTTGTGTTGCTTTGGCAGGGGTGTGGCCTGGCATATCTCAAACGCTTTTAGCTGTTGTGTAAATCAGTCCAACACTTCTATACCACTCTGACTTCCTGCTTCAAAAGGAAATGCGTCCGCATATAGAATCAAATCATGGCTCCAAAAGGGTGTTGTAACTGTACTGAAAAGGGATCCGAGTTATCATATTTCTATTGAGTTCTTACAGTTATTAGCCTCTTTGACTTTTGACTTGACTTAATGAGTTTAATCCAAACCTCAAGAACTCGAAAACAAGTAGGTTTACCGAGTGGTCAGATCTAAATCATGTCGAATTGGACCTCACGTGCTGTCCAGGTGGAAAGTTCAGGAATTAAAAGCTCTATAGCTATCCAATCCCAAAGATTTTTGGAAGTTGAACACGGTGAGGAAAAAAATCTCCCGGACGCTGCTGTAAACGTTGCGTCCGCCATCCATCATTAAGTCATAAGGAGCTTCTGTTCTGCGCTGCCAGTTTCAGAATCAAAGCCGAACCACCAGCTGACCCACACAAGTGCCTTTTAAGAATTGGTATGACCTAAAATAGTGTAATATGACATGCCGAGTTATTATTTTCCACTTTCATTATTAACAGTGTAACATAAACAAGGTCTGAAGCTGGAAATGTCATTCGTAGCCTGCGTGTGGCTGAGACTTGAAGTGCAGTTTGATGTTCTCCATCCATCCATCCATCTTCTATACCGCTTAATCCTTTTCAGGGTCACGGGGAAACCTGGAGCCTATCCCAGGGAGCATCGGGCACAAGGCGGGGTACACCCTGGTCAGGGTGCCAATCCATCGCAGGGCAGGTTAGATGTTCTTTATTGCACTAATACAAATAGCAATGTCCTGAAAGATATGGAAAAGACCTGTAGTCAAATACTTTTTTATTTTTAAATTACTGGTCTGAACTACTAGAACGTAAGTATCCATGTAGCCCTTAATAAACATCAACAAAGAAGTCCACTCTGCTGGAAATGTCAATTGTTATCAACGCCCGGTGTGATTTTAGGGATCAGAATTAACCCCTCCGATTACCCCAGATCAACCAGCAGATCCTGCATATTTCTGCTTCATAACATCAGAAAAGCCCGACCTTTTCTCTCCACACATTCTGCTCGACCGCTCATACGAGCCCTAGTTATTTCTAGACTTGACAACTCTCTTCCTGCTGGTCTTCCTTCAAATGCCGACGTTAAAATCACTGCGTTGTTGAATTCTCGATCCTGATTGATCTGCATACTGTATATTTCATTTCTATACTGTACCAGCAGTGCATCTGCAAATCACAGGTTTGTATTAACGTGCTCTTTCTAATACATTGTTGTTGTTGTTGTTGTTGTTATAGTAACAGTAAAGTAAAGCATAGAGCGTGCCTTTTCTAAGAATACAAAGCAAGATGAGATGATGAGTTGTTATTCTCCAGGCTAGAGATAAAATACTTGTTTATCTGACTGTGGGAGGAAAAAGATGAGTCGGATGTCAAAACATTTTTAACCGTGTTTGGAGATGATGTTACATCACCGAGAGAAGGTTATATAGAGGCGAAAGAGAAGTGGACTGAGGGCTGAGCCTTGTGGAACGCCAAATGATGAGAGATAGGAAATCCACGCCGTGTTTCCTGATATGAGTGGGAATCAGGAACGTCTAACTTTCAAAATCTGTTCGATTATTCATCTTCAGGAGCCGCTTTATCTCGGTCAGGGACGCCGTGGATTCAGAGCTGATCCTGGGAAGACTGGGCACACATTGACAGGAGAAAAAAAAAAATCACCAGACAATGAAAGCCTAATAAATCTACTTAGAACTTCACATTCAACTGAGGTGATGACATTGAAGAGTCTTGACAGGATACAAATAGGCAGCATTGATGGCTGACATTCATTCATCCATCCATCCATCCATCTTCAGTCCTGGTCAAGGTTGAGAAAATCCGGGGAACACTGGATCCGAAGCGGGAATACACCATGCATGGGACTCCAGTCCATCACAGGGCTCCATTAGCGTGCTCGTTCACACCTAGGGGCGTTTTCTTGTAGCCAATCCATCTACCAGGATGTTCTTGTGAGCTGAGAGGAAACCCATGCAGATATACCCATGCACATCTGAGTTAGGCATCATAACAGTATACCTGTGGTAGAAGAAGCTATGCCATCGAGAAAAGAAGTAAAGAGAAAGAAGACAGAAGTGAGTTGTGAACTGAGCCTTGCATGGAGGAGATGTTGGAGGAGAGCTTCATGTTACCTGATTTCACCATTTCTAGTTCTGGAGATCTGAGATACAGTACAGTTTTATAACTTCTTCCCTGCTCTGATGTATCTGCTGAACATGGTTAGATGAATTCCTTGTCTTTTGAGAAGGAAAATAACCAAACTGCGATGAACTTCGAACATCCAGGAACCTTTGAAACCAAAGGAAAATTTGAAACCAGAAACCAGATATTAACTGCTGAGGTTGGAGTGTTGATAAATTTTTTTTTTTTTTAAAGCATCTGTTAGTGCTGTAATGGGTGAAAAGGTAAGAAAGTTGGAGAACGGTGATGAACGAATGAAGCACTGTGGATCTGGACAGGGTTTATTTTATCTCACTGACAGTGAGAGATTTCAAGTATAGCGTTGGGAAAAATGCATGACATGTTAGTGCTTCAAAGGAGATCGGCAATACTCAAAAAAAATTGGTACGTTTTCGGAAAATGGTGGGGTGGGGTGGGGCTTCAAAGACATGAAACGCAAGTCTACTTTTCAACAAAGTCAGTTATAGTGTTCTCATGTGGGTTTTTTTTTCCTTTTCCAACAGTCTTGGGTCTAGCTGAAGCGTTCTCCTCGGTGAAAAGAAAAAGAACATTGAAAATTCGATTCCACATTTATTTTTAGTAACACATGGCATCGAATACAAAAGAAAGGGGCGACTGAGTCGTCCCCCCCCCCCCCCCTCCACTATAATCAAGCCAGAAACTCAAAGAAAAAGAGAACTAGTGCATGAAATCAAAAGGGTGTAAAAAGAGGATCGCTTACTGAGATAATGAACCGAAAGGTCACGTCTAATCAGGTTGACTTTAAAAGTGATTACGTGAGTACGTTCAGGAGGTTTTTCTTTTTTTCCCCCACCACCCTCCACCCTGAAGATGTCCAAGCTGAGAGGAAAAATTGTGCTTAAAGCTTGAATTGTATTGGAAACGCATTTCGCCCGTGTGTTTATCAAGCGTCTCGTTACGCGAGTGTTGATCCTGAATCAGCTCACTCGTATTCATCACCTTATGCTAATCGATATCTGCTAGCATGTGTGCGAGAGCGAGAGCGAGAGCGCCGGGAGGCAGGAATAACGACGCAGGAGACGGAACGTCGGACGCATACTAATGCGCCTACAGCCAGGCTGAAAAGAGAGCGCTGTTAGAGAACGAAGGAGAAAGAATGAAGGGAGATAATATCGTGTTTAGAACGTGAACTAGAAAAGAAATTTCTGCTCGAACAAATCTGTTCGGATATAATCACGACTCCGGAACGAGATGATGGTCGGATAAATCGGTCGCGTTTCCATGCAGATGCACAGATTGAGCTGCGTTTGGGATTTCTTCTCTGATTTGCATGTTGCTGCCGGATATCAGTCGCACGACTCGTTAAATGCATGGCTCATTAAAAGTATAAAAATAACAACAATCTGCCACAGCAGAAGCGAAACGCGGATCTTTCCGAATCTATCATTTAGACCGACCGCTGATTTCTCCGAGTGCACATGCAGCCGAGTAATAACCTAAAGGGAGAAAAACAAAACGATATATAGTACGTTAATAAGGTGTTGATAAGGTGTTGAAGACGTGCTGAGACATGCTTCTAATTACTGTAACCCTTTAGTACAAAAACTAAATAAACAACTGTCTAGGCGTGTGTGTGTGTGTGTGTGTGTGTGTGTGTGGCCGTCTCTGTCCTTAGAAGGCCTAATGAGCTGTTGCTGGATTTTTTAATTGAATCATCTGGAATGAAGGTAGAACTCCTTGGTAAACACACACACACACACACACACACACACACACACACACACACACACATTGTACTATCCTTGTGAGGACCTTCCATTGATTTAACTATTAATGCAGTTAATTAAGGCTATGCTTCACCTAAATCGAACTAAACCGCAAACCCCATGAAACCCTTTGGCTTTTTTATTTTATTTTATTTTTTAAGGTTATTTATTTATTTATTTATTTATTTATTTTTTTAAAGATAAGCTGAGGACCAAAACCGTCTGATATTCCGGTCCTTGTGGGGACATTTGGTCCCACCAAGATGACACACACATACACACACACACACACACACATATAAAACACACACACCAACAACTATTAATCATTTACTTTTAATGTATCCGATGTGACCATGTCGATAAAATCGTTGTACAAAGCTGTAACAACATCTGGTTCAGTTTAAACAGCTGGAGACATCGCCGTTCTGTACAGTAACTGCACTCTTTATTTACTGATGAACCCAGGAGTTTAAAAGAGAAGTAAGAAAAGAAAAAAAAAAACCTTGTCTAGTCTAGAAAAAATACTCTAAAATCTGGATAGACAGCATGTAGTAGTCGATCAGTTATATAAACATTTACACGTAAGGATCTTTACATTGCACGGTGGTAAAGAAATGTAAAAAAATAAAAATAATAATAATCACATGAACAGTAGTGTACAAAAATATCATTATCAAAATAGAGCACGCGCGACAGACGTGCGTCTTTCCTTCACACTTTGGTCAGAGTAGAGTAAAGAATAAAGCGGCGGTTGTAGCGGTTGTAGGTTTAGATGTGGAAGTTGATTATTATTATTCTTATTATTACAACACCACACCGTGAAGTGTTTTATTCCTCTTATATGACAGCAACTTCCCTCCCAGTGATTGCATGTTTTGCCTATTAAAGAGCTATACATCATACTTATTATCCATTTATAGTTGTAGAACAGCTTATTTCCTGTTGTCGCTTACGTTACAGCAGTTGTAAACATGAAGCATAAACTCCTCTGTCCTGAAAACCTACAAGCTCTTACAAGCCACTGACACTGGAGACTCCTTCCGTGAATGTCTCCGATGCAGAAAACTTTTATGTGCAGCATCGATCCCTGTGGATGAACCATTCCCATAGAAACGATAAGTCTTTTTTATATAGAAAACGAATCAACGCCTTCTGACCAATCAGAACGGAGAATTCAACAGCGCTGTGGTGTAAAACGCATTCCGATCTGGCTTCTCATGATGGGTTTTGATGCTTTGCGTAGCCGATAGCAGGGGTGTCCGATCTTATCCGGAAAGGGCTGGAGTGGGCGCAGGTTTTCATGCCAGACGAGCAGGAGCCACACCTGATTCCACCTGTTTAATCAGCTGATCTTGAGCTTTCAGTAGACTTGGAATGAAAACCTGCACCCACGCCGGCCCTTTCCGGATAAGATCGGACACCCCTGCTCTATAGCCTACAAAAACGTCTTTACGAAATGGCTTAAAACACCGAGAAACACACATTTTAAATCCGTTCGTTTATCCGTGACTAATTTGAGTGTCTGTTAGAAGACAACTCTGGATGGAAACGTGGCACTTCATTACCGCTCCTGATTAAGCGTAAATGTTGATCGCGGTTAGTCTGAGGCGAGCGTGCATCTCGTGTGCCTAACTGTCCGTAAAAGAAACGGAATAAAACAATTGTACGCTGCCTACGGTGAAGGTAAAAAGCAGGTAACGAAACTCATTTTACACATCATTTCACGATTTGAAGGTGAATTATTAAAGGATTAATTAATCCAGTTAATCAGGCAGCAGGATTAAGGCCTACTGATTTCGGAAGCAAGTGCAGCGTTCGCGTTCAGCGTAGCGTAGTCGATAGAAAAGTTTCTTGGATTCATTTATTTTGGTTTGTATCGCGCCTGAATGAAAGGAAACTCCAATAAGTACTGAATAAAAAGCAGATGAAAAGCATCATATTTACGGAATCGTAATGCATTAAAAAGGCAGGAAGTCTTTGACTGACATTTCAGCAGGGAGCTGTTTGAGCTAGCGTGCTAAGTGACTGCGTCATGCTAGCGTTAGAATGTTTTCTTCTTCTTTTCTCTACACAATGCTGTATTTTTCTCATTTATAGCATGGAATGTATTTTCCACGTCCTGATTCGGAAGATCGTCTAGCATCTGTTCAAGCTGATTACTGGGGTCATGTGAGTAACGCAAGAAGGTGAGGAGCTTTGCAAACAATTAGCGATAAGTTGCTTTTAGCGCCACCGAGAAATATGCGTGCCGATTATAGCATGTTCAGATAAATGAATCAGGTTAAAGGGTCGCATTGTGAAAGTTGACAGGAAGTTGTATTTCTCTGGTTGTTGGATGAATGAAGGAAAGAAGAAAAAGGACCGACAGCTGTGAATGGAAAGCTAATAGCCTAGATGCCTAAACTGTTAACGTATTCTATGTATAGCGTAGAGATTTTTCCCACGATGGATGGATATTATCATTACAAATTATTTTCTCAATTTTTATTTATTTATTCGTCCGTTTGTTCTCTTCTGTTTATTTCCTTTCTTTTTCTCCTTCGGTCTTTAACAGTTCAAAAAACAAGGTCCGTGGGAGTTTTTAAAAAAAAAAAAAAACAGGATAAAATAACGACTAGGCCAAAGATGTCCATCATTCCGTCTCTGATTGTCTTCAGGCTTTTCTTCATAACCGCGTGAGCTGCAATTATGACAAAAAAATTTAAACTGTCAGGTTGTTTTATTTTTACTCTTTGACTCTCTTTTTTTTTTTCAGTGACAGAAGCTTTCAAGTAAGATTACCGTGTGTGAAATCCTACAATGTGTAATTATACTTAATCCTCTCTTTCATGAAACCCTGAAAGCCAAATGACTCTGTTTCAGCAACTCTCTGGGGCGCGTCAGCGTTTCCCGAATCGCTCCGTGTTTTTGCTCGTTTTCAGCTTTTAGTGCCGATGAGCGGAAATGTTTGGATCTGGAATCTCATGGTTTTGGAAAACACTGCACGATGTGGTGCGTTTCAGTCTGTGATAACTCCGCAATATTAGTCTAAATTGGAAATTGTCCACGTTTTTGTATGTTTTAAGTCGTACAGTCTCGTCTCTTTCCTGGCTTCTTTCTCACAAAGTTAAAATAGAATAATATCGCGATCGGTGTGGCTACTTTAATGACGGAGATATTGACGCTCTCGGTGCGAATCTGTACGCTGAGACCATGTCCACAGAGTTTAAAGGAGTTTAAAGCGTGTGTGTGTGTGTGTGTGTGTGTGTGTGTGTGTGTGTGTGTGTGATCTCCTGGGAACTGAGCTGACATTTAACAAGCTATTCAACATCCTGTGTTTTTATAAAAGAATTATATCTGGCAAACTGTGTGCTTTCACTGACTTTTATATAAAAATAATAATAATAATAATAATAATAAATTGCACGGCGGGCCTCATTTATCAATCTTTGTTTTCGTAGGTCAAGTAAATATTGGAACTAAATACCAGAAATAAATATTCCCAATAGATTTACAAAAATACAGAGAACCATGCTGATATTCTTCGTACTCGTGCGTTTGCCGACAACCACCAATCATCTGGAAACTACGGAGCGTCTTCGTGACAAATTTACATTCAGCCACGCCTACAAAACTCCATAAAAGGCAAACCTCATAGGGAGTGACTAAGAATGACGACTAAAAGGTGGACGAGCGCCTCTTAAGCATGGTATGCTCCAAATCTTCTAAATCCAATAATGCAGCTCAACCATTGCAGCTACCATTTTTGCTTTTATTTTAATTAAATGGCGAGTATTCATGAATAGATGTTTTCTATCAAGTCAAGGAATTGAGGTCCATCCATTCTTCTTCTATACCGCTTGTCGTATTGGGTCGCGGGGAACCTGGAGCCTATCCCAGGGAGCATGGGGCACAAGGCGGGGTACACCCTGGACAGGGTGCCAATCTATCGCAGGGTACGATCACATACACACTCACACACCCATTCATACACTACGGACACTTTGGACACGCCAATCAGCCTACCATGAATGTCTTTGGACTGAGGAAACCGGAGTACCCAGAGGAAACCCCTGCAGCATGGGGTGAACATGCAAACACCGCCCAGAGAGGGCAGGGTTAGGGTTCGGGCAAACGTGCTAACCGCTAAGCTACCGTGTGCCCAGGAACTGAGGTGTGTAATGGAAATAAATAAGTGAGTTCAACTTGACAGAGTAATCCATATATATAAAATCGAAGCAACTCATCAACGGTTATATGTTTTGAAGCTTATCAATCGAGGTTCCCATTAGTGATTCTCCTTAGTGATTAAATGTACACAAATACATCTGGATTTTCATGAAACTACATTCCGTGTCTAAATCCCCCTGCAAATAATTTACAAATAAATGCATTCGTGTACGTTTTCATAAATGAGGATAAAGTGTTTGTAAGTAAATGTGAAAAATATATCGAATATATTGACAGTAAAAGTGTAGTAAACAGCTAACAGTCTGATCTCCGTTGTCCTTTTCGCTGTAATCCTTCATGTAAGTTTCTGTTTTGTTTTGAAAAAGAGACCTCTGCCTTCCATCAAGCCATTTTCACATTATATAATGGATCACCTCTTACGCCCTCAGAGCACCAATCACAGTTCGCGTCCTCTCATGTTATTCCCAAAGGCAAGGAGTGCAAAAAGAAAGCTTTCACGTTAGAACTTTTACTCACAACTGACCAGGCCTTTAATCCCACTGCTCGGTCTCCGAGCGCGGATCGTTATCCAAGTGCACGGCTAACCGCCCTGCGGAAAGTTTGCTTCGAACTGCATCTGAAGCACTTAAAAATACCTGAATCTGACCACATGGACTGGCAACCTTCCTCGATTTAGACCTGTTCCATCCTTGGCATAAACTTTTTTTTTCTTTTTCTTTCATTTCGCAGATACAGGAAGTGTGAATCGCAGTGCCGAAAGAGCGCAGCAGTTTATTTAGAGCAGGTTTCTTGAGTCACTTTGCTCCTCGGTGTAATCTCAGACGAGTGATGAAACGAGGGATTCATTTCCTTCATCCTTTGAGACTGGTGAGTGCAACCAATCGGAGTCGCTCTCCTCAATCCCACGGGGAAATTATCCTGAATTCAAATGTCACTGGAGATGACATGACAGCTGGATTTGTCCAGGAAAGTATCGGGCTGTCTTCGTTTGCATAATTTCGCCTAACAGGCGTTTAAAGTCGCGTAAAGCGGAACGGAAAGCGAAAGCGGTGCGGAAACTTCGAACACTGAACGCAAAGAACAGGTTCTGCATCTTGGTTCTGTTTTGCTTCGTTGGTTTCTCATCAACGTTATCGAGTCTCTCGTGTTTCGAGGTCCACCATGTTTGGTCCAGAGGATCCTGTTTTACACAGAAAGAGAAATCAACATTGTAGTGTGTTAGATTACAGTATCAAATATGCATTGGGGTTCGCTCTGGGTAATATTCAATATTGAAATGTTTAAATATTAAATAGCGCTATTCCATCTAACAATGTAATATGCGAAGTTATCATTCATCTTAATCATGTGTCCAGTACAATATTACTTTTGGTATCGAATAATACTTTTGGTATTTTTCTTATTTATTATATGCATAGACAAACACACACACAGCCACACACACTTATTAGACGGTGTACGTGACTCTACATTCACACTAGCAAGCAACAAGCATCACTAGTTTGTTGGTCTCTCGTGGATGTGCGCTTGCATATTTTTATTTCCGACGGGAGACCGTAAACGTACAGCCTACAGCTTGATTTCCGTGTTACGCGCACAACTTCATACTAGCTTCGTTTTCAGATTAGATTAGATTAGATTAGATTAGTTTAGCAAAACAAGCCAACTGTCCTAGCTATGTACACTCGCCGGAAACCCAAACAAATCTCTGCTACGTGTTTCCATGCTTTCTTTTTCAACATACCGTCCCTACAGTATATACAATTAATGCGAGATGCTAATTTTTCAATTAGTAAATGGAAAGTAATTGCAGATAGGAACTAAGGTTTTGAGCGGGGAACTGAAGAAAGCCATAGGATTGGTCAAAGGAATCGTTCCAGCCAATCGTTTGGCTTTGTCGTGTTAACGCGTCGACATAATCTCACTTCGATTGTCACGTTCGTGGTGAAATTGCGGCTTCGTATCACAGAAATTGAGCGACGGCCTGGCACTTTGTAGCTTGCTAATGTAGCGTGTACATACTGGAGGTGTCCTTACCGTTAAGACTCAGAATAACACCGATTCAGCAGCAGGATTAGGGTCAGAGTAGCACATGGAGCCGTGCTGAATTTCCCGCTCCAGGAGAGACTCTTCACAGCTGGGGGGCAAAATGCTAACCGAGCGGTACAGACCTGCAAACACACGTTAATTAATTTAATAAAACAACTGTTGAATTCTCAGTTCTGATTGGTTATAAGGTGGTGATTAATTCAGATTCAAATGTGCTCGTGCTAATATATTATCATTTCTATAGTAACAGCTCATTCACAGCGACTTGTATGGCGGATGCGCCACATAAACGGATTTAAATATGCGTGTAATCGTGGATATGGTGACGTTTTCTACAAGGCGATGTTTATTTAACCTTTACGGAAGGAGTCTCCAGTGCCAGCGCTTTTTAAGAGTCAAAGGTAAAGCTGTAATGTTAAGTTTTCCGACATTTTCTGGACAGAAGAGTTTACGCTTTGTGGTTTTTCTGTGGTGTAAGAGGAATAAACCACTCTAGGATGCGCTGTTTCTATGGAAATAATCAACTTCAGGGTAATAACATGAACTCCAACCGCAAATGTGTTATTCCTTACATAAAATGGGACTCAAACAGAACGTTTTTTTCTGTAAGAACATTTAGAACATTTTAAATGTGTCTGGTTCAACAAATTTCCCCCACCTCTCTTGTCCTGCTTTAAGGCCAGCCTGCTGTCGTTCGCAGCACTCCTCCGTCTTCCCTTGCTCAGGATCTCCCCCTGCAGGCATACTGTGCTCATTGAAGATTTGAGGTCATTAGAGTTCATGGAGTCGTAGTGAGAGTCCCACTCGTAGTTCTCATCGACGGAATCTCTCCTGGAGCTGGAGATATAGTTTTAAAGATATTTCTTTTGTTGTTTTCATTTCAGTACACACCGTACAGGCAAAACTATAATCTCCCATGTCAGAAAATCTCTATAAAATGGCATAGCAGGCATGGAACTGTTTCTGGTATGTGGGTGGGAGGGCTTTCTTCTCTCTCATGCCAATCAGAGTGACACTATCTAAAGGAAAGGGGGTTCTCCAGGACCAGGATTAGGTTTGAGAACCTGTCGTCTACACCATTAGTATCTGGTATCGACAGGAGAGAACCAGCTAGCAAGTGGGACTTTATGAGAAATTTGGGTATGATTTAAAAAGAAACTCTGCAAATGGACGAAAAAGCAATTTTGTAGGATTCCATCACAATATTGAAGGACCCCTGAGATGCAGTATGTTGTTTTTCTTTTATTTAATACTCTTGATTCAATTAGCTGGTTCAATAACACCTCGCCCCCCTAGAAAAACACTAGCCTAGATATAATAAAATCATAATGGGCAAAGGAATTGAGATTGAAGCAGGTGTTTCTCACCATTTTTGCAGCGAGCGCTGGCCAGCCTCATCTCTATCGCTCTCCTCAGGGATCTCTAGGGAGCTGTTTAGAGGTGGGCTAAAAGACAGAGACTGCCTGCTGCTCGGCTGATCCAGACTTCCTCTGCCACTGCTATGGCTGGCATAGCTCCGGCAACTTCCCTCAGGTTCTGGGGAATAGCAATGCATTGGAGGCCAGTGGGAACCCTCTAGAGGCATGGAAGGAGGACTGTGGCGCGGGCATTCTTGATCAGCAGTAGAGGCACTATTAGAGGCCTGCTGTTGATAGGAGTCTTGAAGCTGATTTTCTGAAGGTGCACACGGTTCAGTTTCTTGACTCTGTGTCACCTGGTTCTCCTCTCCACTTGGACAAGGAGACAGGGAGGAATTTCGCGCCATGCTTAGTGAGTCAATCCAGGCATCAGGGGGCAGGAATTGCTCACTGTACTTTTTATCATCCAAACTAGGGGCACTTTTGTGGTGATTTATATCTTGGGAATCCCCACTAGGACCATTCTGGAAAGCTGGTCTTTGTCGATGTTTTGAGGGAAGGGTTCTACTTGACCCACTACTCATCCTCTCCGGGTCTCTTCTCAAGCCTCTCTGAATGGTTTTGTTCCCTGATTGTCTTTCTGTCTCCATCTGCAGCTGATATAAACTGGGTCTGTGAGAATCCATGGACCTTGGCATGGACCTCGTTAGGCGAGTATGAGCCTGTATCTCTGGCTCATCCACACACATCTCCACATAATCAGTTGCACAGCCAGCCCGCCCTCTGCTTTTCTCCACATTTCCTCCTTGCTGTGTATCTCCCAAGTGACTCATTCTTGGGAAAACATGTTGTTGACTGCGACTGTAGGCTACAGGATTCTTCAGGCTGCCCTCCACACTATAATGAGATCTTTCCAGTGTTGAGTCTAAAGGTTTATTATCAAAATTGACAGGGGCACCTTCAGTCATGGTTCGCCTTCGCCGCTGATCTTTAACACGTGATCTTTGGTGCTCCCCTCGCTCTAGACTTTTAGACCTTCTGTGGTTTGACATTTGGTTTAAATGAGAGTTCTTCGGGCACTCAAAAGTCATTTCGTGGCAATTCTGTGCTTTTGCCAGATTACTGGGAGACATTATATATCCAGCCTCCCACGGAATACAAGAGGAAGCTCTTACTCTTGGACTAATCGTGTTACTGGATAGACACTGCTCTCTGTTGGACAGTTGTGTAACATGCAAGGATCCTGGTCCTCTGTTTTTCCAGCCTGTTTCATCATTCTCTTCAATTCCTCTCCTGCACTCCACTCGGAGTGATCCACCTCTCTTGACTTCAAAGTTCCGATCCAGAGTGTACTTACGCAACTCTCGCTCCAGCTCCTCTCTCTCTTGGGCCAGCCTAAGACACCGGCTAAGATTGCCTTGTTCTCGTTCATGCTCCATTTGCAGAACAAGCGTGCTGGCTGTAGAATGAGTGTCGCCACGCTTTAGCGTCGGACAGTTGTCCGACGGTGGGTAGAGAACTGAACCGCTGATCTCAGAGGACAGACTTGATCTATTTGAGATCTCCTGTCCAAGAGACACAGAGTAGCAGCCATATCTGGGCAACGTTTGCGCTCTGCCAGAAGGAGAAATGTCCAATCCACAAGAGGGCATGTCCACGGAAAGGACGAAAGGAGGATGCCTTCTTTCACTCCTGTAAGAGCGCAAAGATTGTGATTTACGAAGTGTGGCATCACCAGGTCGCTCAGATGAACGTAAAAAGCCTTGCCTCGACATTTCATGCTTGGATGGTGCGGAATAGAAAGTGCCAAACTCTTCATAAGGCTCAAGCATGAATCGGCCATCTGGCCCACGGTGAATGAGCTCCACGGTGGAGGCACGATGGAGGTGAATCTGAGGTACTGATCCCTGGGAAGGGGTTTGGGTACATGGGAGCTGGTGCTGTTTCTGGTCAGGACAGTCGTTGCGATTGGATTTGTCCAAGGAGGAATGGTCTGAGGAGGAGGAGGAACTGGAGAGCGGGCGAAGAGGGAGGAGCTTCTGTTTTAGTACACTGTCAGGGCTGTCAGGGTCTGAGTCAGCTCTGAAGGAGATACAAGATGTGAAGAATGAGCGATTGAAGCAGTAATAACAGAAGTCACACAGACACTGCTAGATTTTATTTCACATCAATGAACCAATAATGCTAATAAAAACCTTCCATCCATTTCCTGAGACAGAAGGTAAAAGTAACGCATCCATCTTCATTAACAGGAAGTAAATGATAAGAGACTGATAAAATACACTTACTTCCTAGACGGAGCAGGGGGGTGATCTGAAATAAGCAAAGGCACAATGAATGACATGGTGAATTGAAATCTGAGGGAAGAATTACTTTATATTTTGTTCTAAACAAGAACTTTTTATTGAGCTGGGAAAGACACAGTCTATAAAACATTCATTGTGTTTTTATGGTTAAAAAAAAGCGATGTGTAGTTTCTTTACCCCGCATCATCTTCCTGTGTCGCCGGTTTCTTTTACGGCCAATTAAACACACCGTGACTAAAACGATCAGAAGCAAAAGGCACAGGATGCCCATCCCAATCATGACTCCAGCCCAGAGTGGCTGAGGCTCTGTCCCAGGTAGGCGTGAACTTGGAGGATGCATGTCCATGACTGCAAAATAAAAAGGTTTTTTTTTTTTTTTTTTTTTAATTCCATCACACTGCTCAAAAACAGAACAATGGATGATTTATGAGAATAATCCAAACAGATATGGGCCTAAATTGAATAACCAGAGCAGTTGGAAGGAAAGTGGAGCGAGGCTTGGGCACTAACCCAGAGTGGAGACATTGATCGAGTGACTCGGCGTGCTCAGCTGCTCTCCACGGCGAGACAGGAGTCTTAGCTCATAGTTGCAGTTCTGCAGAATGTCAGAAAGTGAAGAGAAAAACAAAAAAGGCAAAGCATTGGAATGATATTTATTGAAATATCATAGAATGGAAATATCACATTACACTATTGAGTACTGATTTCAAACCGCTCCATTCTCAGACTGTAATTGTGGCTTTAACGGTGCAATTTGTAATATTTAAAGCAGCCCTGATGTCAAATTTGGCATTTCAGACCTGTCTGTTACACGAGAGAAGAACCGTGTTATATCATTTCCAAGAAAACAATGACATTTTTGATGACTCATCCTGTATTAGTCTTGTGTTTGTCCAATGATATGCTCTCTAAAATGTATAAGCCCCACCCCCAGGGGTGTCTTGCTCTACAGAAGCAGCTCAGTAACAATAAACGTGTTTTGTTTCGTCAGTGTGTTTTTGACTATGCGTCTTTCCTTTTCCAGCTATCACTCGGTGAAGTGGTTGGAGTTTATATACTTGGAAGAAGGTGGAGATGTGACTTTGCGGAGGACTTTTTCCATCGCGGGGCTGTTTAATGCCAGAATGCTGCTACTTCAGACTGACGGAGAACGCAATTCCATCTTCATACGCCGTCTCCATCAGTAGAGTCAGTAATTTCATATTATGTACCACCCGTTGAAGACCCTGCAGCACTCTGTCACAATCTGTGCTGTATGGCAAAACTCCAAAAACACATGGCTAGGAAATTGTCCTGGTTAAAGTGCACGTGGGTGAAGTGTGTGAAGGCGGTGGTGAAAAATCCTCCACGACTGATAATATTTGGTAAATGGTCGGCACTTATATAGTACTTTGATAACCTTAGCGGTTCCAAAGCGCTTTACACTGTGTCTCATTCACCCATTCTCACACACACACTCACACACACTCACACACACCAGTGGTAGCAGAGCTGCCATGCAAGGCGCTCGCTTGCCATCGGGAGCAACTCGGGGTCCAGTGTCTTGCCCAAGGACACTTCGGCATGTGGAGTCACGTGGGCCGGGAATCGAACCTCCAACCCTACGATTAGCGGACAACCAACTCTACCTCCTGACCCACAGCTGCCCCGTAGTTCTCTAAGTAAGTGTGTTTAGATATATACTTGAATGGAAATATCAAATCACAGCTCTCAAACCATTTTGAGGGGACTTCTATGTGTTTCTAGCTCTATATGAATCATTTAACCTTAAAAATACCTTAAAAGCCACAACATGTAACTGAATGCTGAAATTGCTGTGCAACAGATTTTGAGATTTTAGCATTTGCATTTCCTCTCACAGGTACCAGAGGACTACAAGACAAACAAACGTACAAAACAATACCTTTTGCAATCCCTGAACAAGCATTTCACTCTTATTCGCACTGATGTCGTCATCCAACGTCGACCACTCCCCGTCGTCAAGACGTGACTGGAGGACAAAACTGTCGATAGGTAGCTGCTGAGTCGATGGAACCGCCCAGCGTAGATAAACACCCTCGGAGCTCTGGTTGAAGGATAGCGGCGTGGGCGGCTCCAGCTTGGACGATGCAGGAAGTGCATCTGGATAGGAAGCAAAAAAATATAAATAAATCACAAGTTGTGCAGATGGATCAGGACAGAGAGAAAAAAGATCTAGAGCTGGTTAATAGAGGTAATAAAAGTTGGTTCTGACCCATGGTTCGGGCAGAGGTGATGTCACTGAATGGGCCGCTGCCCAGCTTGTTGTGAGCCATCACGCTGAACTGGTACTCGGTGGATGGAAGGAGGTCACCGACCAACAGACTGGAGCTGGAGGACGGACCAGGAGCCGAGCGCCACTCCTGCTGCTCCTCAACTGCACACATGCACTTCAACCTGAAAGAGAATAAGCGCAATTATTACAGATATATCAGAAGTGGACTGAGGGGTGTGTTCATGAAGTAGATCTCAGTATTCATATATCCGATATAGACTAATAGAAAGTGTTTGTGTTTAAAGGCAGTGGTCTAAACGCTACTCAGAACCTCGTCTGTGCGGAAGCCTACTTCTGCTCAGGATAAATCTGGCAACCTTGAAGGTACAGGTAATTTGCTGTGCCAAGCCGCATAACCCGACCCGTGTAAATATCGACAGGACTTTTGGACTCAATTCGACAACTCCGAATACGGCCCTGTGCGACCAAATCCGTTTTAATGTCAATAAAAACAGAGACAAGACTGCATGTGACGCTTAACATGGCGTCCTTTTTTTCCTGTTAAATATAATATCATTTGTAGTAGTTCTCGTTTCTGATTGTGGAACACTAGGAGTAGCCATTACATAAGGAATTAACCACTCCGTGTCATGCAGTCACAGGAAAAGAATCAGTGACGGGATGGTGTGATGACGAGGCGTTACTGTTAACAGCCCGAGGTTTATTTTCCTGTTTTCTACCAACATTAACACATTTTTATGCGTTAAAATATACACATATATATTTATTGTTATGTTTAATGTTCTCGTGCGCGTTATAGTTGCTACAAACAGTCGCTCCCTCACCAGCTTCTCTTTCTCTCTCTCTTGATGTCCTGAAGATGTCAGAAAACTTAACAGCTTTACCTTTACCAGCTTGACCAATCAGAGTCCAGAATTCCAGAATATTAAGATATTATAAAGTACCGTTATAGTACCGGTATTGTGGTGTTTAACCTGTTATTGGTATGGAGGCAGCATGAACGCAGAGACACACGCACACACACACACACACACACACACACACACACACACACACACGGCGGAAATGATAATGAACTTCTAGACACTAACCAGACGGTGAAAGTTTGTGTATATCCTCCATCAAATCCAGGCACCCAGGACACATTGGCCTGGTTTACTCCGACTTCAACGGACATGGAGGACACGGCGTGGGGACTCGTACCTGACACACACACACACACACACACACACACACACAGAGAGAGAAAGATGAGAACAAGAAACAGCACAGAGACAAGCAGAAAAAAGAAAAAAAATATCAATTCTGTCTGTGTTTATGTGTGTGTGTTTGTGTATGTGTGTGTGTGTATGTGTGTGTGGGGGGGGGCTTGTTGTGGTGTTGATCCTCACCGAGCACTGTGACGGTGGTGGTGGCGGTGATGGTGGAGACTCGGTTTGTCACACTGCACTCCCACTCACCATAATGCTCTTTACTCAGAGACTGAAGGAGCAGAGAACCGTTCCCTGTTATAGAGTACAGAGGGCGAGAGACAGAGGGACTCAGCTGGGGAGAGAGAGAGAGAGAGAGAGTGAAAGAGAGCGTGCAAGCAAGATGATGAGACGGGTAGATCGAGAGCAAGGTGAAGGAAAAAAAGTCACATTCCGAGGGAGAAAGAGTAGTGTGAGACAAAGGACAAGAGATGGAGAGGAAGAGTGTGACAGAAAGAGGAAGAGAGAGAGAGAGAGAGAGAGAGAGAGAGAGAGAGCAATGAAAAAAAAATGAAGAGGATAATATGAGGTTATTATGCGATTAACTGATTACTCATTATGTAAAAGCTGGCGGCAAACAAATAAGGAATAAAACACTCGGTGTCATGCGGTTACGGGAAAATAATCAGTGACGGGGTGGAGTGATGAAGAGTGTAACTACACCGTCACACCCTGAAATGTTTTATTCCTCTTATAAAACTACAATCTGCCAACAAGTAAAATGGTTTATGTAGAGAAAGAAAGAAAAAAAAAGACACTTCATACTTTTTATCCATTTATAGTTACATTTAACATTCTGGAACATTTAACATCTAAGAAACTAATAGTTCCTGTTCTCACTAGTTAATAAGGCAAGAAACACAGCCAGGTTTCAGCTTTACCTCTGTTACAAACCACTGACACTGGAGACTCCTTCCTTCTTTCCTAAAATTGTCATTCCCTCCTTCTTTCTTTCTTTCCTTCTTTTTATTTCTTTCTTTCTTTTTTTCCAAACTCCTTTGTCCTTAAAATGTCGAGAGAAAAAAAACCCTTTATGTCTTTGCCTCTGTTACAAAGCATTGATACTGGAGACTCCTTCTTTCTTTCTTTCCTTCTTTTTCTTTCTTTCCTTCTTTTTCTTTCTTTCTTTCTTTTTTCCAAACTCCTTCGTCCTTAAAATGTTCGGGGGGAAAAAAAAAACTTCTTCTACGTCTTTACCTCTGACTGTTACAAAGCACTGACACTGGAGACTCCTTCTTTCTTTCCTAATATTGTCATTCCCTCCTTCTTTCTTTCTTTCTTTTTTTCCCAAACTCCTTTGTCTTTAAAATGTCTTTACCTCTGACGGTTACAAAGCACTGACACTGGAGACTCCTTCCATGAATGTTAAATAAACCTCTCCTTACAGAAAACGTGCTGTTCGAGTCCCTGTGAACGAGCTGTTACTACAGAAACGTATAAGAACGTACAAGAACGAGTGCGTTAACATGAAACAGCTGCGCGACTGTCAAAGCTGAAAATTAACCAACACCTTCTGACCAATCAGGATTGAGAATTCAACAGCACCCTGTAGCACCCTGTATAAGCTGGACGTCCTGGTTACCTTGGTCCACGTGACTTTAGGTGGAGGATCTCCGTGCGCCTGGCAGGGAATAATCAGCGTCCTCCCCGCCTCCGCCCTGTACTCCTTCCGCGGCGCGAGCGTGATAGATGGAGGATCCTGAAAGAGTTCATCACATTACAGCACTGCATGACTTCCTCTCGTTTCCTGTATTCGTTTCTATCAGTTCCGGTTTCTTTTAAAGCCTCGAGGAGCTGAAATTCCTGATTGCTTTTATCATGACGTAATAAATCGGAATAACTTTCCGTCATCTACAGAAACTTTAGAGTTACAGTTATTGTGCTCGAAGTGTGCAGAACATGGCTTTGCTTTTTTCCCGTTACGAGAGTCTGACCTGCAGGATGACGGTGGTGCTCTCTGATTGGCCCATCGTCCCGTAGCTGTTATACGGAGTGCAGGTGTACACGCCGAGCGCGTCGTCGTTAGCCGTGGTGATAACGATGGAACCGTCTGCCGTCTGGATCCATCCTGGGTACTGAATGACGTGAGAATAGGTAAGTGATATTTTATTTACTAATACGCGGACCATATTTAAAGCTTGGTTTTGTACTCGTCACAGTCTCGTTCCTTCCTGTTCGCATCTCGGCTCTAACGTGTTCTATTTCCTGTTTTAGTCCAGGCTCAGCTCTTTATTATTGTTTTTAATTATTGCTTCCTTTCCTAAATGTATTCCCTTCCGCCTTCAAACTTCCGTTTCCGTTCACTATACGCGTCTATTTAAATCCTCTTTGTCTATCATGTTGTAACTTCTTCATGCCTTTTACTGTAACGCTGTCTTTTTAAAAATTATTTTCGATCTTCCTGCTTACAGATTTACGCAGAACCCTTCCCTCTGAGAGTTAAGGGAACGTTTATAAGCCTGACAACTAAAATGCGAGACCAAATGTCAGCATGAAATATTAAAAAAAAATAAAATAAATTTTTTTATAAAAAACTATTTCTTCACTGAAATTGCACCACTTTTTATTAAACGTCATTTTGGGTCTTTGATGAATTTTTGGTGATTGTGTAAGAAATAAAACACTCCGTTGTGCTGTTATAGGCAAAGAAAGACCTAAAACAGCACATCCGAAAGTGTTTTATTCGCCTTAACTTATTTTTAAACCTTCCGTGCATAAATTATTATGAATGATACAATGATGATATGAATGATACATCCAGATTCTTTACATTTTCTTTTTTTTTTTTTTAAATTCCTTAAACGTGCATGATATATGAATTTTGATTCTGTCTAAAAACTTAATAATATCAAATATTAAAAAGTAAATAGAGATCCAAGAGTCCAAGAGTTTTTTTTTTTTTTTTTAAAAAGGCTAAAACAGTACGCCTGGAGGAGTAATAATAATAATAATAATAATAATAATAATAATAATAATAATAATAATAATAAATCTTTCAATGTCCAAAAGTTTTAACATTCAAGTCAAAAATGTGTAATGCTGAAAACAAAAATTAATAATTATTTAAAAAAAAAAAAAAAAGATCATTTCTGAACATACAAAGAAACACTAGTTTTAAAAGTAAACAAACCAAAAAAAAATTATATTTATATTATAAATATTTATTTTTACTTATTTATTTATTTCGATTTTTTTATTTATTTTTTTTTTGTAGGAAATTAGCAACATTTGAGAATGCCAAATCGTCTACAGCGTTTATGTTCATTTACACTAAAGCTCTCAGGTGATTTGGAGGTGATTTACATCTAATATGGTCCTAAAATATAAAAATAAATAAATCTTAAATTGACTGTCCATGACTGTAGACACTACGCATGAAAGCTTTCTATCTGTTTAATGTTGGAATATCCAAAAATCAAGTTAGTTCCTGTTCTCACTTACGTTATAGCAGCTATAAACAGTCTCTCGCTCACCAGTCTCTCTTTTCTCTCTCTCGAAATTAATAAGAAAACAGAAATACACAGCTTGAACCACAACGCGTAAACTCCTCTCTCCTGAAGATGTTGTTACTTTACGTCTGACTGTTACGAAGCCCTGACACTGGAGACTCCTTCCTGGAGATACATGTTACTTAAATGCTTTTCCTTTGTTAAATATGTTTATTTTTTAGATTATGTGGCGCGTCCTCCGTACAAGTCCCCGTGTAAGCTGTTCCTAGTTGTTTCGGAAAGGATAACGTATTAGAACGAGCGCATTGATATGAGCACGTAGGTCATTTCCGCGTGCTGTGTATTTTCTAACTGGTGAGAAACAGGAAACGTCTCTCACAGCGTCGAGGTCCAGCGCTTTTCCGTTTTTGGTCCAGTCCACTCGAAGCAGCGGCGGTTCAGAAACCAGCGGGCAGGAGATCACTCCTCTCATTCCTGTAGGGAGGAAGATCCACTCGGGTATCTGGGTCACCTGTGCAGGGTCTGTTACAGGAGGAGGGGTTAACTCGGTCAACACAGCGGGATGGACGGGTTTTAGCTTCTTTTTTTTAACGTTGTTAATGGAGTTTAATTATTTTATTCGATTTGTTTTGGCTTCTGGATTCACAAATAAGGGACGCAATTCAAACCATAAGCCAAAGGACAAAGACAATGGATATAGACAATTTGAAACAATTTGTGGTTTAAAAAAAGATTCCAGATAAGGGTCCGTTAGAGCAAAGCCATTTTTGGAAGTAGAACCTGTTGATAGTTGGTTCTTCACACATATTTTGGTGCCAAAAACAACCATTTTTCACAATAAGAGCCCCTATACATTTGCTCTGGATGAGAGCATCTGCCAAATGCCATAAATGTAAATAAACATTTATTTATGTGATATCTTCTCGAAAGTGAAATTCAGGATTATACTTATTTTTTCCCCACAGAATAATGAAGAGCATAATTTAACCTCAAGACTTTAATATATAAAACTGTATTTCAAAACTTTTATTTTAAAATATATGCAAATATTTGAAATGGGCCCCATTTGTTACCTAAATTGTAAGTCGCTTTGGATAAAAGCGTCTGCTAAATGAATAAATGTAAATGTAAATGTAAATTTAAGATAAATGTATGTTATCTTAAATTATAATAGATAATATATTATATTATCAATAAAATAATTTCTTTAATTAAAACTGGAAATATATTTCCATGAATATTTTGGAGAGCAAAATATTCACAATATATATATATATATAAGTTTTTGGTAAAATTTCATTTTTTAATTTATAAAATGTTATTATTTATGTATATTTTATTACACACACACACACACATATACATACGTTGCACTGTAAGCGTGGCCGAGGCAGTGGGCGAAGTCAGAAGGCCGTTCGTGGGCATGCACGTGTATTTCCCAGAATCCCCCGGGATTAAACCGGATATGAGCAGCGTGCCATCTACCATCACTTTCACACGAGATTTCAGAGATCTGACGAACCACACAAAGACAAAATGATCAGGGTGAAATCGTGGCACTAAAATGTCTCACTGATGCTGAAGCTGGTGTTTTGGTGTAAATCTGGAGACCCACTCTATGTGGTAGACGTTCTCTCCTTCTCTCATCCACACGTAGGTCATGTTGGGAGGATCGGCCTCGGCCTGGCACCGCAGCAAGGCGTCATGGGACATGTTAAGGACGGTGTCCGTCGGGGGAATCAGGATGACAGGAGGACCTGTAATGAGGAGATGAGGAAAAGTCATTTTAATAACGATGTACACACTCAGGGTTGTGCTGTGGAAGAAAATAAAACGAGATCATTTTAGCTAGTTGACCAGCGTTAGCAATGACTCGTGATTTGCAGACATTTCTTAACTCCACCACCTCACCACTAGATGGCAGTATCTGCTTGTCCAACCTCACTGCCATTCGGATTACAACACAATAAGTATATCAGGGATCTCTCCAACACAGTGGCTCATAAACTAATGTGTTATAGCAAAGAAACGAGCTCACGATCTGGGAACAGCTGCCAACTCTGTTCAGGGGAAAGTAGTTCAAAAAGTCGCTAGAAATGACCAGATGACATCACTAATTGATTAATTTGCATATCCAAATGTGTTACATGAAGAAGCAGGATTTTCTAAAGATTCTTTGACTAGAATCAAGGTTTATCAGAATATAAAATAATAGATTATGCCATATTATACATACGCTGTGACATCACTACAAACAGTTTACACATTTACAAAATTCTGTCATTTATATCAAGAATTCAGACAAAATATCACTGAGAGTTTAAAAAGAAATACAAAGTGCGCAAGTGGACAAACAACAGTCATTAATGATTGGACGTTGGAAATAATGGTGATCAGTGATTGGACGTTGGAAATAATGGTGATCAGTGATTGGACGTTGGAAATAATGGTGATCAGTGATTGGACGTTGGAAATAATGGTGATCAGTGATTGGACGTTGGGAATAATGGTGATCAGTGATTGGACGTTGGGAATAATGGTGATCGGTGATCGGACGTTGGGAATAATGGTGATCAGTGATTGGACGTTGGGAATAATGATGATTAGTGATTGGACGTTGGGAATAATGGTGATCAGTGATTGGACGTTGGGAATAATGATGATTAGTGATTGGTCACACAAGCGCAACTCTACACTCTAGTAGTGAGTCAAGTGAACCTGCTCTCTCAACATGTGAGCTAGAGAGCTGTATAAGTTCACAACTTGCACTGTTCTAGACAACTGAATCTCTAATAGAAAGGGAGGCATAGTATAGGAGCTGACCTATGACCCTGAGCTGCATGGTGTGAATCTCATTTCCCTCGCTGTTAGAGGCTTGGCACTGGTAACCTCCTGCTGTCTCTCTGCTTACAGAAGAGAAAGTCAGACTCCCATTCAGGACCTTTAGAGAGAGAGAGAGAGAGAGAGAGAGAGAGAGAGAGGGAGGGGTCAGGATGATGGGAGGGGACAACAGGAAGGGAGGAGAACATACATGGAAACTTTGGTGGAGAGGAAAATGAAAACCGATGATGCAAGTCACAAATGTCATGATACTATTAATGTCCATAATCACAAGCATTTGACATGTTTCTTGTGTAAAGGTTCTTTGGATGGTTAACACTTCTAGCTTTTATTTACAAGGGTTATATGTGAAACTTTTCCTAAAAGGAAACCCTTTCATTGTGACCTGTTGAATAAATTATGTGACACGATGTTCATCTTCTGGACTGAGAAAAAGAACTTCTCTTGGCTTCATTCTAGAAAACAATGTAATGTTTAGACTTGATGAGAAACAACGGCAGATTTGAAGGGCAGCTGTCTGAGATTCCCAAGATGTCTGAAAACACCGTCATTTTATACAGAAGTTCTTGTGTATTTAGATCTTTCTTGACTGAACATTACTGGTTTGTTAGCATTAAAGGAAAGTGTTCCGCGATTATGGCGTCCAGCAAGGTTCTCTGTTAGGCCCATTATTATTCTCCCTCTATATACAGCTTCACGTGTGATTCAGAAACATAATGTCGGCTTTCGCTTCATTGCTATGATACACAATTTATACACAGCCGTTCAGGCAGATTCCGCAGCACAGCTACACAAGATGGAAGACATAAAAAAGGAATACTACATCAATTCAAGTTTTTCTCCACCATGTTAAAACTCATAGATATATCTCACCATCACATCGCTGGTCTGGGTGATTAGAACTCCGTCTTTATACCACTTGATGGTGGGAGGAGGGTTGCCATGGGCAACACACTTGAAGGTGACTGGTCTGCCGAAGAAGGCTTCGGTGATTGAGGGCGGAGTTTCGCTGAACACAGGCGGGGCTGAAAGTACAAATAAACCAATAAATACTTTGAGAAATTTATAAATAACAACACAGGACAATAACTCCTCCTCCTCTTCCTCTTCCTCATCATCATCATCACAAAAAGATCAAATCGAGATAAAGTCCTCGCTGCAGACAGAAAGTCCAGGGGGTGGAGCTAGACCTGATCCGGCTCCTCCTATAACCTTAACCTTTAATCCGTCTCATAATCTGTCCCTGACTCTACCCCCTGGACTTTTTATGAGACATTACTAAGAAAAATAAAGCTTGGAAGGAAGTTAGCTTGCTAGTTTTGCTAATCTACAGTATCTGAAAGCAAAGCTAATATGAAGCCTAGCACTTAACATGTAAATCAAACTTAAATATGTTTTAAACACTGATGCATATAAATCGCACAGTGGGCTGCAGAATTTTTTTTTTAAAATGCTGTACAGGCCACGCCCACAAGCGACAATAGTAGCGGCCGCTACATGTCCACAAGAGACAACCTACAGTACAAGCGACGCGAGTTTCTTGTTAGTTCTATTTTCTTTCTTTCTTTTCAGTCAGATTTAATCTGGATATTAAGAAAACTAATACGCAAATTATAGATTGAAAGTAAATTACTCATTAAACAAGTTCCAAAAACAATTTCACGTCACTTGTTGTCCTTAATGCCCTAATGCCATTAACGTGGATGCTAGTCAACAGCATTTTGTGTGTACGCTAATTCCATGCTAAAAACTCAACCCTGTTACTTATTTAAGAGCAAAACGCAGCCTCTCAGGAAAGAAACTGCAATAAAAAGAGAGAGAGAGAGAGATTGTTTCCTTAGATTTATTAGATTCAGTGTTGAAAAATGATAAACTATAAACACTTATAATGGCTAAATCTCACCGCGATCACCGAATCACTACTACTGCTGCTACTGAAGCTGTTATTCATAGACATCAGCCTGCAGGTTGGTGTTTCCTCTGAGAATTAGACGCTAGATGTTACACACACGCGCACACACACACACATATTCTCTCTCCGTGTATTATGCAATTTCCCCTGTGGGATCAATAGCATCATAGACTTCTCGTCTCCAAACTTGTGCACCTGAGGTTAAAGTAAAGCCCTCAGGCGTCTGGGCTCTCCTCAGCTTAGCCAGCTTCTGAAAACATGCCAGTTTTCCAGTCTGGTGATCACGTTTAGAGTTTATATAACTCGGAGATGTCCTTCACGTGTGTCATGCTTTGTGATTTCGAGAGTCAGTCCAAGCTCGTTCCAAAACTGTAGTGCTAACTCGAGCAACCAGCTTGATTTGTCCATTGAATATTTTGAATTGAGTTAGCACGAGCTTATTTAGAAGTCAGACAAAGAAGCGGTGTGAAAGGATCATCTCAGCTCGATCGTGTAGTAAAACATATCGAGCAGAGATGTGTATAGATCTTTTAGACCCTTTTTTTTCCTAATGAGTGCATGTGTAAGGACATAAATTAAAGGCACACACTATGACTGCGTTTACATGGACAGCAGTAATCTAATTATTGACCTTATTCTGAATAAGACAATATTGTGATTAAGGTGTT
>JANDJT010000060.1:2030867-2045709 GCA_024331685.1 Stegophilus panzeri
AAAGAAAGCTAAAAAGGAAGGAAGGAAGGAAGGAAGGAAGGAAGGGGGTAAAGAAAGCTAAAAAGGAAGGAAGGAAGGAAGGAAGGAAGGAAGGGGGTAAAGAAAGCTAAAAAGGAAGGAAGGAAGGAAGGAAGGAAGGAAGGGGGTAAAGAAAGCTAAAAAGGAAGGAAGGAAGGAAGGAAGGAAGGAAGGGGGTAAAGAAAGCTAAAAAGGAAGGAAGGAAGAAAGAAAGGAGCCAGGGTAAGGTGGGAACGAACAGAAAGAAAGGAAGGAAGAATGAGCCAGGGTAATGTAGGAAAGAAAACAAAAGAAGAAAGGAAAGGGTGGGGGGAGAAAACTAAAGAAGAGTTCAGCAGCGCTCTAGTATAAATATTAAATGATAAACTGCGTGATGTGGTTCCACAAAAATAGAGTAAATATTTCATGTTTATATACATTTTATTATAAATTACACTGGTTTATGCACAAAGAATAAAACACGACTGTTAGAAGAAAACAACAGTGTGCAAAAGTGCTTTATTCCTCTTATACCACAGTAATTTATCACAGTTTAAAAATTTGTTAACGAATGACACTTCTGTGTTTGTTTTTAAACCGTTTATACTTGCGGTTAATGTTGTGAAACGTCCGTGAAACACGTTAGTTCATGTTCTCACTTACGTTACAGCAGCTAGAAAGAGTCAGCTAGAAAGAGTCGGCTATATAGCTCTTTAAAGCAGCTAGAAAGCGTCGTTCCCTCACCAGCCTCTCTTCTGCTCTTTTATATTTAAAGTCGCAAAGAAACCACAAAGCGTAAACTCCTACTCCATCTGTCCAGAAGATGTCGGAAAACATTAATAATGTTAATAAATAAGCATTTACATAAACCTATCGTTCATATCACAGCTGGAAAAGTACTGTCAGCGCATACAGACACTGAATCCACTGTAATAGAAAGGAATTTAGTCTCTAATCTTAGATTACAGGAAGTATCATTTAAAGCACGTGCGCTTTAATTAGATGAGATCTAGACAATTTAATCTTTATTTAGCATCACCGTGTCCTATTAGATTCCGTGGGTTTCGAACAGCAAGCGATTGTTCTGCGCTTGAGGAAATGGAAATCAGATGAAAATCATATGCAATCATTTGAAACCGGAGGCCGGGAACCTCATCCTGGGCGTAAAAATGACGCTAACAATCGCTAATAGCTTCACTGTATGAACTAGCAAGCTGGCTCCATTGATTGTTAGCCACGGTAGCATTAAAACCTCCTACAAACATTCCTTCTTGAATCGTCCTGGAAACAGAGCGACGGACAGATGCAGACCGTCCCACGGCTACGCAGCCAGCTAATGAAATCTGTCTCTCAGCTAATGAAAGGTCGTAGGGTCGAACCCTCCATTTGGACAGGGGGCACGATGGCAGCCCGCCACGTAACCACGGCAGCCGTTCATCTCCTCCACATTAGCGGCATTGTGTGCCTTTTTAAGGACGAGCTCCGCTCGCGGTCCATTGACTCGGGTATCCTATTCAAACACGCCCTTTGTGCCGCAGCCTCGGAGCACACAATACGGAACGATGGAGGAAAAGCGAGGAGGTCGCGTCGGACACGGAAGAGTACAGTTACAGCAACTAGGGAGTGGCACGGCGACAAGGTGTAGGGATTAGCAAAACAGCTACAGGACCACTAGCAGTCTTATTTTATATGTTAACAGCCAGTAAAAGTTATTTAAAAGTTTCGATTATTTTAAATCTTCCCGAGAGGAACTGATTTCAGCTTGTGCTGCAGCATAGTATTAATCATAACACAAAGAAACTTTAGGTAGCACATCCTTCTAATTATCTCTAGAAACTTTATCTAACTTTCTTAGCTAGCTAGATTAGCATAAATTGTAGCTTATATACCTGGCTAATTATCTCTACAAGTATTATCTAACTTTCTTAGCTAGCTAGATGAGCGTATTTATAATATGATGTATTCATGAATCTTAAAGAATCTTTAGCTATCTTGGAAATGATCTCCACGATCATTATCTAGCTATGTTTGCTAACTAGACTAGGTGATTAGGCTGTTTATTTAAGTGGCGTTAATTGCTTTAATATTACCAAGGGTGACTGATTTTGGATTGTGTTCATGTTATCAATTATTACACAAAGAAACTAAAGCTATGATATATTGCTAATTATCTCTACAAACTTTATCTAACTTTATTTGCTAGCTAGATTCGGCTATTTAGTGAAGTTCAGTTACTAATCTAAGCTCTCTGATTCTCTGTTTCATTCAGGAATTGACTTCATACGCAATTTTGGCTTTGTGAGATTTTGCCAACAAGACAGAACACATTTAGGACTATAACTACCCTGGTAGTTTGGCGTATTATGTTACAAAGCATACTTGACTCTCAGTGGCTTAGACAGATGATAAAATTATAAACAAACAAACTATAGGTCACGGTATATTATCCACACAGATGGTAAAGCTTTGGTCGTTCACATTCACAAGTAAACATCCTTCACAGAAATTACTGTATATCACTGTAAGTGTAAGAGGGGCACAAACTTATGGAAGGGATGGATTTCTAGAATGGTGTCTTCAGTATCGTGCACAAATTAGAGACGTGGGACAGAGTGCGCGATACTGAAGACGCCTTTCCACCATCCACCACACCAACACATACTTTCCATAAGTAAATACTCCCACCTCCCATGCTATCCGCTGCACAGATTTCCACACAAGCCCACATTCAAACGCTATGCTAGTCACGCTAGACAATTCTGTTACGCTCACCTTCATATCTGGGATTCACTCGTGGTGCATGTGCGCCGAACTTCATAAGGATGGGAATGTCGTAATCCCGCCGGACCCACTCGACTACGTGCAGCGGAGCCGAGGAAACTTCCGCTGGAGGACTGAGGGGGCAATTCAGCAGTGCCGAACCTCCCTGTTTCGCCCGCAGCGTGGTCCGCTCACCTCCGATTCCACCTAACACAGGATAACACATACTAATATCAATACTAACACTAATAACACATAGATATCAATCCTTTAGCTAGGATATCTTAATCCCTTCCTCACCAAGTAAGCAGAGCACCACCGCAGCAGCAGTAATTATAACTCCAGGTACAGGAAGCTCCTTCAGTGCCATGGTAGACGTTCAGACACACTCGGTCATCTCCTTAACTGCGATAAAGATCATTCGGGTCAAATATTAATCAATCGTTCATCCGACATCACTGGAGAAGAAAAATCACCCAAAGAGTCAATAACATATTAACAAAAAAATAACATTTAACCTTGGAAATCATTCAAACTATGAAAAAAAAAAAAATCTAAATCCTCTACCAGTTAACACAATTCTGCCAAATTATATTTATCAAACAAGATTATTCGTAGTATTTTTACAAATAGGCAGTTGAGTGAAAAAGTTTGTGTACCCTTACGACAAAAATCCAGAATTGCTATGGAATGTATAGCGACGAAATGTTTACAATTTCACAAATGTTTCTTCGTCACAAGTGCCATAAATTTCCAAAGAAATCGATAGTGGAAAAACAGACATATATCACTTTAAATATTTGCACCTCCTTCGATTATTTTCTTAGAACAGCAAGCCCCGAAACGCTCTATTCTTTTTATACCCCACCAATTTGTCAATCGTTACACTTTTATTTTATTTTTTTCCATTTATAGTTACATTTAATGTTGTGGAACGTCCAAGCTCCTCTGTCCTGAAGATGTTACTTTAAAAAAAAAAATGACAGCTTTACCTCTGACCGTTACAAAGCCCTGACACTGGAGACTCCTTCCAAAAATGTTCAATAAACATCTCTTTACCAAAAAACGTCTCCAAATGATAATGATAATGAGTCTTTAGTGATGCACAGTGAAATTCTTTTCTTTGCATACCCCAGCATGTCAGGAAGCTGGGGTCAGAGCACAGGATCAGCCACGATACAGCGCCCCCTGGAGCAGAGAGGGTTAAGGGCCTTGATCAAGGGCCCAACAGTGGTAGCTTGGCAGAACTGGGGCTTGAACCCCCGACCTGCAGATCAGTAACCCAAGCCACCACTGCGAGTTTGATGTAGCCCTTTAAGTACCTGTGAATGAGCTGTTACTATAGAAACGATAACATTTTAACATGTGCTTGATGCTGTATGTTAAACCTGTGTCGGGCGTGTAGAGTGGTTTGCTATGCAGCTGAAAGGATTAGTCAGTCAGAATAACTGGATTGTCCACTCTGCGTTGTTTAATAATTGTGTTTGGTCGATTGTCTGTACAAGGATGAGTAAACAACACACGAACAGACCGATGCATGTCGAGGACTCGTGCTCACAATTACAGCAGCAGTGCAAACTATTTCGGAAACAAAGAGTCAAACATGGAGAAATTGGAAATCGAGTTCTTACTTCATTATCATCATTTTATACAGAACTTGGTGCATAAGCTGCTGTTGGGTCCTGGGATAAATGGCTCGGCGACGTTCCTGTGTGCACATATTGAACCGCATAAAAGCTTCCAGAACACGCCGTCATATCCAAATCCACAACTCCACACCCGAATCCAGCGCAAAGAGATTATCATGGACTACGATTCCTTGTTTTTAACCTTATCCGTCTATGCTTCCATAAACCTTTCTGGTATGTTGTTTTTTTGTTTTTGTTTTGTTCTCGGTATTGTTTTTCATCGTCCCTGGTTTCGTACGAAAGAGTAGAGCTCTGACTAAAATGACGGACATTAATGGTATAATATCCACGATTTACATTAAAAATGGATGGGTTCTTCTGCAATATTAATATTCTGTTCTATGACAAACGTAGAGTGTTATATACAGTAATTAATATGAATGCATGCATGTAAACGTTTCTAGTGCTGGATATGGAAGATCCGTAGAAATAATTTTTTAAAATTCCAGACCTCTGTTAGAGCTAGTTCTAGCCCTAATGGCAGTTAAATGAAGCGTCCGTGCTTATGTATGTTCTGGAATTGTTGAAAATACACTATAGCACGGCCTAACGAGAAGATCGTGATCATGTGACCAGCGACTGACTCAAATTCTGGCCTCATTTCCATTCCACAGCGATTCAAATGAGCTGCAGGATGATGTAACTCATGTCAGAAATGAACCTGATACACATCTAGCGTCGCGCTTATCAGTATAAACACGCCGGGTCATGTCCAGCTGCAGTACAATAACATCGGTTTATCCGCTACTCTGCCGAATCGAGCTAGAAATCCATGCATAACATCTCCTGAACAGTTTTCTGCTGGAGTGCACGCTGCCATTTTGTTTTAGGGTTTGGTTAGTTTGCTGTTTTGCTTTATGCAAAACATCGAATCTGTCATTGAGAGTTTGAACAAGAAAAATTCCAAATGAGCGCACGTGTGTGAAGAAATAAAAAATGTCAAAAAAAAAAAAAAAAAGGTATGGACCTTCTTGAAGTACGGTATAAAACACCCTGTGTCATGCTGCTATAGGAAATTCATCAACAACTGCATGGTGTGATGAATTTGATTATTTTCCTATAAGGAAATGGATTGTGTGTTTTATTCCTCTTATGCCACCGCAATTTGTCAATGCTAACATATTTGTATTTATTAAATAATGATACGTCACACTTTTTATCCAGTTATAGTTACATTTCATATTGTGGAACGTCCAACGAAACAAGTTAGTTCCTATTCTCGTTCCCTCACTTTCTCTTGACGATAATAAGACAAAAACAACCTTTACTGCAAAGCGTAAACTCCGTTGTCCTGAAAACCTTACCTTACAGCTTTACCTCTGACTGCTACCAAGCGCTAACACTGGAGACTCCTTCCACAATCGTTCCGTAAACATCTCCTCACGTAAAACGTCGCCATACCGACGATTCCACCGTACGAGTCGCTCCGAACGATCCGTTACTATAGAAACGGTAACGTATTAAAATGAGCGCGTTAATATAAACCTGTGATTTGCAGCAGCGCTTCTGTCAGGGCTGCTGCTCTAGAGGATTCATCCGCACCTTCTGACCAATCAGCATCCAGAATTCAACAGCGCTGTGGTATAACGTGATTAAAAAAATAAATAAATAAATAAATAAAGATTCTTTAATCACTTGTAGGCCCACAAAGTGACAATTTCTGTTCATTTTGTCTTTTTTTTTTCTTTTTTTTTTCCTCTCTCTCCCCATTCCAAGTCTATGGGGGGATGCAAACTTTTGCACTCCACCATATGTGGAAGCTCTGGTGATGTTACTGACTTGTTGAGTCATGGAGTTTATAGCACTATTTAAGGCCAAAGTCCTGAAAGCAAACACACTGTGTTTGATGGCCGTGTGCTGCTGAAGATCAAGCAAAAGCCAAAAGCTACCTAACAGCTTTAAAGGAACAAAGGTTGTAGTGTGTGTGTGTGTGTGTGTGTGTGTGTGTGTGTGAGAGAGACAGGATTATGTATCATCATGGTTTCTCTCCACATGAATGTTTACACATTATTGTGAGCTTCCATGAAAAGATCTTCATATCTTAAACCCACATGAGTCCTCTGTTAAATTGCTGTTGAAGTTGAGTTTAATCCGCTTTTAAATCTTTTTTTTTTTTTTTTTTTTGGTAGTAAAACCTTGTAATTAGAAAATCTGAAGCACTTCTCAATCCCTGGAGAGAGAAAAAAAAAGACGTGTGAAAGCTCGCCTTTGATTCCATTTCCATATAAGGAACATTAGCATTCAGTCACAAAGCTTTGTTTTTTCTTCCCCTTTGCTTTCTATTGTATGTCCCAGCAGGGCGGGGCATTATGACCATATGACATCAATACTGTGATAAACGTCACAATACATTTGTCTGAGATATTGTGCTTTTCGTTTTATATCTTTACATAATATTAGTCAGTGTGGTTGCGAATGTCACGTGATGCCAAACTGAACAACTTGCTGTGAAAGACTGCTTTATATAATAACAGAACTTCCTCTACAACATCTGAAAGAGCATTCCATCATTGTCCGTCCGCAAGGATCGTCGACGAGTATTATGGCATGCAGGAACAAGCTAATTTAGCTAGCGAACAAGGAAGAGGAGCATTCTCTGACGCTAGTGAAACAACAAACGCCAACAGCTGAGCAAGCAAGCACTGATCAAACGTATTTATGTTAACAATATCCATTATTTGGAGGCGTAACGCTGGATTTCTTCAGCTATAATTAGCTAACGATGATAAATACGTAATGCTAGCGTATCGCATTACTACTTGTTTCATAGTTTGTTATACGGCAAGCAAACGTCATATTTGTTATACGTCATTTGTTGCCCAAATGAATGAATTCCCCAGTTAAGTGATTGGCTCTAACCTGGACACGCCCTCTTTGTAAAGGATCTGGCTACATTTGTGGGTGGAGCCTAGCCAATAAGAAAGTAACCAGCTAAATGTGGAATTTATAGCAAATAGTCCATGGGTGGATATTTTTTAGACTTACATAAAGATAGTCTTTGTGTAAAGTCTGATTTAATTATGGCAATACCAGTAGGTATGAGATAGCTAGGTTTGCTAGCTCAAGCTGAGCTCTTGTTGTTGTTGTTGTTGTTGTTTTTCTGGAACATTATTTATGTACTGAATTCCTGCTCGTCTTTGGATTCTACTTAAAAACCTTTCCAGATCCCCAAATCAGATCTATAATATAACATATTATTCACAGCACGTAAATCGAAGAGGGCTTCGGCTGAATGCGCGTTGTGACGACGTCACATGACCCAAATCTGCGGAAAATCAGCGGTAATTTAGAAAGATTGCTCCGGCGAATATTGCGCCGTTTGCTTGATTTTGCGTTCATTTCTGCGATCGCAAAAATCGCACGATCGTGAAGGGACTGGGTTAGAGTTTAATTTGTCAACGCCGGCCTCCGTTTTTTTCAAAAAGCTTGCCCTAGGTAGCAACAGTAATGAAGTGTGGGCGGGGCTTGGAGTCATTCATTTTTGGAGAGCGCCTGTGGTATCGAGGTTAGGTTTCGGATTAAGGCGAGAATGTCCTCTAAAGGCGGTTATTTTGGACCGATTTAAAAACAATCGATCCTTCTGTGAAATGGCGATCCTGTAATTCAGTGCACTGAAACACTTTCAAGATGGGGTGACATTTTCGAACGGGTACATTTTATAACGATTTCGATCAATCGGGTTTGTGGTATCATTTAAAAGAAAAAAAAAAATTTTTTTAATAAAAAAATAGGCCTTTGTCATTAAGGTAAAATAGAACTTATTATGTTCTGAATACTGTCTGCAGTGGGACTTTGTTTGGAAGAAATATCACTCATTTTGTCATGTAGCTGTTCATTTCCTTGGGTGAGATATCGTCGCCCGAAAAATTAGATTCAGTGTTGGAAAAAACGTTAAATTCCACCACAATTCTTGAATCACCCAGTGCTAATAGTAGTGATAACAGTTTTATATTAAATGCAGTACTGTGATAATATTTCGAAATGTGTGACAAATGATTATATGCCACTCAAAGTAATTAACACATAACTCATTTTTTGACCTCAGAACTCTAAACTTTTGACCTCAGAACTCTAATCCAGACTCTAATCAGTAAAATCTCCTTGAAAACAACGGGGTGGGGTCTTAAAGCAATAAGGCCATAAAAAACGGCTAAGCGCTAGGGCTACTTGAAGGACCCGGAGCGCAAGAACTTCAGCCCTCTGGAAAATACTTCAGCCCTCCGAAGCCGTGCTCTCCATGGCAACCCGCTGGTCCTGTGTTTACCCGTAAACACAGACGCTAACGGGTGTTGAGAGAGCTAGCGCAAGCCACTAACTGCATTTGTGTGCTGAAAGGAGGAAACAGACGGCTGGGATTTAACGTACGACTGGGTTCATGGTCATGTTCTCAGATTTAATCATGGTGGGCAAAGCATTGATTTACCGGGGCCAGAAAGGCTAACCCGTTTTACTGTGCCAGTTCCGTTTGGCCTTTCCTGACCCAAACAGATGCCACGGGCAGATGGACACAAGAAACGAGAAACGGCTAGAAGAGTCTAATAATGGAGATTAGTGGATTCATCATCCATTCTTCTCTGGAGAAGAGATTAGAAGATCTGAATCAATAATTGGAAAGGTTATCAAATCATTACATTATATTTACAGCATTTAGCAGACGCTCTTATCCAGAGTGACTTACATTTATCTCATTTATACAGCAGAGCAGTTGAGGGTTAAGGGCCTTGCTCAAGGGCACAACAGTGGTAGCTTGGGAGTGCTGGGGTTTGAACTCATGTCTTTCTGATCATTAACCCAGAGCCTTTAACCACTGAGCCTCCACTGCCCACAAATCCAATCAAATCCAATTTTATTTGTCACATACATAACCATATATAGTATGACACGCACTGAAATGCTTTTTACGACCTTTAGTCCTGTTTTTTACGACCTTTAGTCCTGTTTCTTTTTACGAGGTCGGTCTGTTTGAACAGAACCGTGGTGTGTTCTCCGCCTCGTCGCCTCGTTCTTCAGGCAGGTGACAAAAATCACACTCGGGTCCGGGGGCATCTGAGCGACGCGACACGGTCTCGATCCGCTTACAGTATAAGCGAACTCTAATGAGAAAGTGATTCGACTCATTTGAAAGTGATTCGACTCATTCGACTCACCTACAGGAAGTGAATCAAACATGCTGTGTGCTTTTTTTTTTTCATGGCAGCATTTTTTGTTCATATAAAACAATGTTGTAAACGTGTGTCACGTGTTCTGGAGATTCTGATGAACAAAAAAGAGAAACTACACACGATATGAGACGTACAAAATATTTAAACTAGTCCTGTTTCTGAACAATGACTCTGTTTTTTTGTTTTTTTTATCGTTCATTTAATTATATGCAGCGTGAAATCAGACCAAAACAAATAGCAACCAAAGCCATAAGTATCAGATTCACTCTGATTCAGACTCAAGAAAAGGACTAGGTGTGAAAGCGCAGACTTGTGAAGAAGGAATGTTCTTCTTATACGTGGACACAGCAAGGCTGTCTTCTTCCACCGCATGCAAAATGTACTAATGGAGGGGAGGGAAGTGCAAACAAATCTATCTCTACTGTCAAGATCACACCCTGATCTCCATAGCGTGTGTGTGTGTGTGTGTGTGTGTGTCACACCCTGAGATTTGTCATTCCACAAACCTGTCCAGATGCCTGTGAGTCTTACGAGGAAGTGATTGTGATTCTGATCGTGTGTGTAAGAGAGAGAAATTTATCCTAAAATGAATGAGTTTCCCTTTATTATGCAAAGGAAGTCCTAAAAATGGGTTAGAAACGCTAATCCCGCCCCTGACTCGAACCTTTGTTGCTGCTCATGCAAACTGAGAATTCAAGTCTTTGAATTTAGTTGCGTTGGGTTACAAAGTTAGCGAGGCCAGGTTTTTCTAAAGTCTATATTTTATCAACAACAACAACAACAACAACAACAACAACAACAAAAATAACATTTTAAATGAGGAAAATCGCAGTGGTTGGAATTTTGTTGGATTTCTTATGAATGAAAATGTAAGGAAAGTTACACACACACACTAAACTCGACGCTAACTGTTCAGGCGAATCAAATTTTCAATTCAATTCAGTTCAAGTCTACTGAGTTGGGGTAGTTGTTGGATTTCCTTTGATTTCATACAAATGAAGTCATAAGAAACGGTACAAACACTAACCCCGCCCCTGACTCCAACCGTTGTATCTTTCCGTACTCGTTTTTTCATTCAATTCAACTGAGTTCGAGGTCGAATTTGTAAGCGTGAGACTGAGCTAACAAAGGCGGCCTGCTTGAGTTTACTAAAAGTGACATTTTAGTTTCTGCGCTAGTTTTTGAAAGATTGTAAGATCAAACCGCAGGATTTCTAGCGAGCCAGCCTGATCTCGAGAGAAACTTGTACAAATTCAACAAAAACGAAGGCAAAGTGGTTGGATTTTGTTTTGAAATGGACGTTGAGGTGATATAAATGTGCAAACGTGAGACAGAGTTAGCAAAAACATGTCGTATTTCCTACAAGAGGATTTCGCTGAGTTTTTTAAAAAAAAATTTATGATTGTTGCGGCCAAAAATGCTCGATTTTGCTCTGGCTTTTTTCAAAATTTGCGGAGTTTTTTTTTTTTTTTTTTTTTTTTTTTTGCAGAAAACTGGTTGAATTGGCGAAATCGCGGTTGCGCGAAATTGTTTCGCTCGGTCTTTCGCAGTGATGTCTGTTGTTAAACGAGACCTTTTAGCTGTCCTCATGTTCGTGAATCGAAGATCGCTTCGGCTGAATGCGCGTCGTGATGACGTCACGTGACGCGTCTCGGCCCGAATCTGCGGAAAATCTGCGGTAATTTTGAAATCGCGAAGTTTTGCGTTAATTTCTGGAGGGACCGTATAAAGAGCCACTGAGCGAGGCCTTCTTCAACATTTCATTTATGACCCAACCTATTATCATATAAATTTTAGCAAGATGAAGGTTGAAGCCGTGGGAATTTGTTCGATTTCATATGCATGAGGTTATAAGATCAGTTCCCACCGCCGAGCCGGAATCCAGCACCGGATCCTGATCCGGTCTGGATTTTAACTCTCACACTCACCTGAACACTAGCTCACCTGTTTCCTGTTTAGTCTCAATCCACTCCTCCTATTTAAACCACACATATTACACTATTGTCCCTCAATGGTTTAATATCGTCTTGCTTTCGTGTTCGATTCCCTTGTTTGCCACACCCATCGTTTTTACCCTCTTTAATCCGGTTTCACCTGAACTCTTCTGTTTTTCCGACCGCTTGACCTTCTGAAGACGTTTCTGCCAAATGATTTGGATAAAACTGTGCGTTCGTGTAATTCCCTCAACAGTTAAAGTTCTACACCAGCAAACAGAAGGTTATGAGTTCAGAAAGTCTGAAGTTGTTCACTTCGGTATGAATGAATTTGTTGAGAAAAGATGCTAACCTTCACCTTATATAATCTTAACGTCACCCTTCATAACTTTTCATACAAATGTGATTTGTTGCCAGGTTGGACGTGCGTGTCCATGTTGGTCAAATACTCTGTAGCTAATAATGTGAAAAGGAAAGACCGTAGATGGATTATTACAATCTGTTCTTTGATAATGAATATTGTATACGCTCGTAAGGCTTTATCCCGTCTTCCAGCATGACTGAGAGTAAACCAATGAGTCACATCAGGCTTTAAATGAGAGACGATCTCCAGCTCACGTTACAGCCATATGTCCATAACGCTCTCTTCCAGGATCTTAATTCACTTTAATGAATAATTCATGTGCAAAAAAAACCCCAAAACATACAGAGCAGCTTCAGCGCTCAATTGTGGGTTAGGATTGGATCTTAAAGTGGCTTTCAGGCACTGAGATGATTGAAGCAGGACGCTCGTTAAACCCGGATGGACGGGAGCGTGTTTTAAAAGCGTCCTCGCTAATCGCAGGGCTTCGACCGCATGCGCTTTTCTTTCCCACACAAACGAGCGTCAGTGGTCTTAAAGCCGCCTCTGTGGAAATCCGATCAATTCTCGAGAGTGTTACGCCACAGTGTTGCTGAATTCTCGATGCTGATTGGTCAGAATGTGTCGGTTATTTTCTCTGACAAATCAAATCGCATGTAAATATTAATGCGCGCGTTCTAATACCGTACGTTATCATTGCTATAGTAGCGCCTCGTTCACGGCGATCTGTACTGCGGACGGTCCACGTAAACAGAAGGAAAATTGTTAATACGGTGAAGATTCATTTAACGAGATGGTTATTTAGTATTTATGGAAGGAGTCTCCGGTGTCAGCGTTTTGTACTCAGACTGTCAGACATATCGACCAGGGACGAACGCGTTCCTCTTTATCCCTCGTGGTTTTCGTGAATTCTTTTCTCGTGACCGTCACCTGAGACTCGTCAGGGATCTAGACTTCGGTTTCTATAAAGCTGCTTTGTGATAATGTTTCACCGTTTTATTGCACTTATTGTTTTATTAGCTTAACCTTAATTATAATAATCAGACTTTATTACAGAGACATATTACATATTAGATCACCGTTACACACAAAAAGCAATATTTATAATCACTTTGGACACCATTTAATCCAAACTGTATCAAAATCTCAAAAATGTCGTTCGCAGTCCACAATTTAGTTTCAAATGACGTTTCACAGAATCCCTCTTACGAATAAAATAATCACTCTTATAAATAAAACTGTCAAAAGAAGAACCATTTTGGTTCCTGAATTGGTTCCCATTTCCAGCACCGTAATTTTATAAAAAGAAGTATTTAGCATTTAATCCTATACACCATAGTATATTTTAAATTATATTGCTGTTTTAATGATCCACGTGTGAAATAAAGGTACCTTTTAGTGTCTTTTACCTGGGAAAGTGTGTGTGCCGTACATTTTAAAGTAAAGCTTTAAATGTAAGGACTGACTGTGTATATTAAAACCTTTTTAAAGGTCAACGATGCACACTAAAGGTAGCATCCCAGTGACAAGACAAAGTACAGTTTTATACCTTTATTTATATTAGAATTATTTCTAAATAAAACATTATACCCTCTCAGAAAGAAGGATACCAAACAAGGGAGAAGGTTTTGTAACTTTCAGTGCATATTTTCACCTTTAAAGATAATGTAAGGGACATAAATGGACCTTAAAGACCTGTTGTACATTTAAAGCGATAATCTGACAAACCCGAGCAACTACTGTAGTACTGTTTGGTACCTTTATTTCAGAGCACTGGACTCTGCTTTTGAGATTTAGGGAAACAAGTCATTTATGATTAAAGCACTAAAATGTGTTTTGTTTTTTTAAGGAATGCTATTTAAAAAGAAAGAGAAGAAAAAAAAAAAAAACAACAACTATGCTCTCTCAGAAATAAAGGTACCAAACTGTACTTCTCCTTGCAGTTGGGACGGTACCGTCAATGGAGCATGTTTTGTACAGTACCTTTTAGTATATATTTTTCACCTTTAAAGATAATGTAAGGGACATAGTTGGACCTTTAAAGCTCTAAAAAAAAAAAAGAAAAAAAAAGAAAAGAAAAGAAAAGAAAAGAAAGAAAAGAAAGAAAAATGCACGCGCAACAAAATAAAGCAGTTTGTTTACCTGACAAATGTGCAAATTAATAATTAAATTATTAAATACTACTACTACTACTACTACTACTAATAATAATAATAATAATAATAATAATAATAAACATTTATAATACATATCCAATACTCTATCCAAAACTTAATGCATAAAACGCGCTCGTGCTCAGGTGTAGATAACGTTGTTGCATTACGGAGTGCATTAGAGTAGATGAAAGAAGATTAAAGTTGTTCTATCGGTGATATAAAGTCTTGAACACTGCAGTAATAACTCGTACTCACGCGTGGATGAGATCAGTCCTCACAGCATCCTCGTGCTCGGTGTTTAAAAGTCTAAAAATGCGCCACAAAAGCGCTTCATTCTTCCCCCTACTTCTTATTCTTATTCCTGCAGTCCGCATGCACGCGCAGCTCCTTCCCGGTCGCGAGCAGGTTCTGTCTTCTTCCACTCCTCCACGCTCACCATCCAACTTCCCACAGAAAGGAAAGAGCCGCCGGATCAGTATCAGAGATGTCCGTCAGTAAATAAATGGCTTATTCGTGGATTTTGTGGATCAGGAAGTGAAACGTTTCCACGGAAACTCTGATCAACTCGGCTCGTGCGCGGAGTGTTTCACAGGCGCGCGAGACTCGCGCTCTCTGTGTGTTCTGTCTCCTCGAGGACGCGCACACAAGTTTACCCTCATCAACCAGGAAGGGATGTGTGCGTGCGTGTGTGTGCGTGTGTGTGTGTGATTGTGTGCGTGTGTGTGTGTGTGTGTGTGTGTGTGTGTGTGTGTGTGTGTGTGTGTGTGTGTGTGTGTGTGTGTGT
>JANDJT010000060.1:2075673-2086426 GCA_024331685.1 Stegophilus panzeri
AAAAAAAAAAAAAAAAAAAAAAAAAAAAAAAAAAAAGAGAGAAAAAGAAAGAAAAAACGACGGTCCAAATGAGTCAATGTTGTTTTTATAGCACCATGTCTGGAAGGGTTGCTATGGGCAACTTCCGACGTATCAGAGTGTGTTGCCATGACAAACACTGAGCCGTAGTCGTAGTAACGCCGGAAAACACATGAATGCAGGAAGGAGGGAAGTCACAGAGGAAAACGTTAAATGAAATATGTGGACTGATAAAGGTACTACGATTAAAAATTAAAAATAAAATGTTGGTGAGATCCCAGTAAAGCCTCCGAAGCCATTTCATCACCAAAGAAAAGAGGGGCCTCATGCTGAAGAAATGTCGTTTGGACCGTACGCTTTTTTTTTTCTTTTTCCTTTTCTTCCCCCCCCCACGTTCAGCACCGAATTCCGTGAGAGGTAAAGAACGCTGCTAACACGCTCCTCTGATCCTTCTCTAACTTCCATTCGGAAATCCCCTCGCTTACCCCCTTCGCTCGGGACCGTCAGCGTTACTTCTCTCGCAATCTTATTCCAAATTCCTTATAGAGTTAAAACAGCTTGCGGAACTGGAAGCCAAGAGCTTACGACTCGCACTCGTGGGAAGGCGGCGTAATAAAGCAGACAAATCTCTATGCGTGTGTGTGTTTATGTAGTCATGGGGAGGAAAAGGTGAGCGACAGAGGAGCCAAGATTTCTGCAGATGAGAGAAAAACAGAGCAGATGTATTGAGGAAAAAAAAGAGAAAAAGACGGGTAAAAAAAAAAAAAAAAAAAAAGCAAAAAAATTAAAAAAAAAAAAAAATTAAAAAATGTAAAAACACGGGTGATCCTGAGGATCCCGTGAGAGAGTTACACAAAGATCCAGCGTGACACTTTTTCACAACACTACAACTATGTTATGGTCCGTACGGACGGAATCCATGCTAAAAAAAAATGGCTCAACCCTTCTTTTTTTAAAATTTTTTTTTTATGTTGAAAACGCGGTCAGTCGATGTGTATTTCAGTGTGGTGAAAGTCCCTTATTGTAAATGATCATCCATTGCACTACATCACTAACATTGACATTTACACCCCTGTAATGGCACTGCGACACAGAATCTCGAACAAGACCCTTGCGAAAAAGGGGTTGAGAAGAAAAATCTGGCACCTTTGCATCGGTTTACTTCGGCTATTCTACGTCTATAGCCTTCTTTTTTGTTTCTTTTTTTCTTTTTCTTTTTTTTTCATCAGCAAGTTTAATCGAATAAAAATTTAAAAAAAAAATATTTCCAAAAAAAAAAAAAAAAAAAAAAAAAAAAAAAATACCGTATCCATATTATCACATTCATTAACACAGAATGTAGTGAAAGAATTTAAAATAAGTAAAAAAAAAAAAAAAAAAAAGATTAAGAGAAGCACAATAATAATAATAATAATAATAATAATAATAATAATAATAATAATAATAAGCCAAGATGACGGATCTGGCTCCGAAATCCCGCTTTACAGGAATGGCAGAAGTTACGATCCGAAAAATTCCACATTTTACATGAATATAAAACAACCATAACAATGCAAACTTTATTTAAAAAAAACAAAAAAACAAAAAAACAAAACAAAAGGACGTTCGTCTCTGCAATTTCCCATCTGCATCTCGATGAATTAAAACGAGCCAGAAAAGTCCTCACACGGGGTGCCGATTTCCACATAGCTCACCTTTTAAAATGACTAAACAGTGCACAATTCCTCAACTACCAATCACAAAACTAACTTCGAAGCATTAAAGCTGCTTCCTCGTATGGATTTGATTTCTTCAGATCGCGTGGCCGAATCGTGAGGACTCCCAAGTTTGCTTGAATTGTGTCCTGACGTTTTTCATTTACGCCAAACGAATACACTTAAAGTGCACCTATTATGGTTTTTCAGATATTCCCTTTCATGTAGCGAGTTATAGAGCTGTTCGTGAATGTAAAAAGTCTGCAAAGTTTCAAAAATCAAAGCGCACGAAAAACGGAGTTATCGACTCCCAAAAGAAGGAACCGATTCTGAACGGCTGAAACGACTCGTTAGTGATTCCAGACTTTACTTCCTGTACTAACCGACGTAGGTTTGTAACAAAAAACGCCGCCTCTGATCTTCATCGTCTGCTCGCTGAGAGCGGTAGACCAATCACGACAGACTCGGACGTCTGACCAATCAGAGCAGAGTATGCTCTCTGAAAGGAGGAGTTTAGAACGAATCCTTTAGAACGAATCATTTAACGAGTCGTTTGTGACACTGGGGGGAAAAAACGGTAACGCTGCAGTTTAAATGATGAGCACGTTAACGTGTTTTTTTGACCTCGGATGCGCGTAAATCTATCGTATGAGACCTTTAAAACAAAACTAGGTACGTTTCAAATCCATAATAGGTGCGCTTTAAGTTTGATCAATTTCTGGCCTAAAAGCCGACGTTTACGAGTTAGCGCTCGCGTGCGACAAAAATAAACGGCCTTTAACTTTAACGTGTCGCCGATTACGCAATGAATATTAACAATCCTAAATGATATTAAAACCCTACAATGACGGAAAAACAACTTTATGCCACTGGAACGTGATCAAAGCTAGGACTCTATATGCCACTCACCTTGTTAAATAAAGTTTTAATGGTAAACAATAACCGCTTAGCCTATTATCTGGACCCCTCCAATTAAAAAAAGGTGTTAAATAAAGGAAAAAAAATTATCTATAAAATGGCACACGATAGGTAAAAAATACAGTATAAAAAATGCTAAATCATACAATCAAGGTGCTCAAATATGGAGTGTTAATTATTTTACTTTTATCTTCACATGAGGCAAATACTTCTTTTTTTTTCGTTAAATTTCTCCTAAAGGAGAGGGTTTAGGGGTTTGGGAAAGGAGGGAAAACGGGGTAAATGTAGGGGACTATGAGATTAAAGGAAGGTTAGTGGGTTTCGGGAGTGGAGAGTCTCGACTCTGGACCTAGCGTTGGTATCGGAAACACCTCCACTTGTAAACACCCCCCAACCCCCTGATCTCCTACAGGGAGCTGAGAGCTCTAACCCAGGCTGGTGATGTTAGCCCTGCCACCAGGGGGTGCCACGATGCGCTGAGTGCTGCGACGTGGAACGTTATCGTCAATCTGAGCACCTGCGAACAAGAAAACAGGAGCAAACACCTACGTCAGGCGACGACGACCGTGTTTCTCTCATGAACTTTGCACTGTTATTGTGTTTCAGAGCATATCACTGACGACATCGCATCAACGCATCCTGTTATTGTTTCAGGCCTCAACCTCTGTGACTCTTATCCAGTTACTGAGCGTAAACTTCTACTGGACTACGTTCTCATGATATAATATAATGCAAGGGTTCCTCGAGAGTTCTATTTGGAGGAAACCTTTTTAAATGGAACCTCTCTTTTCTCCCAGAGGGACAAAGCGAAGAATGAACAGCCCAAACATGAAACTTGTGTTAGTGTCAAGTCAATAGTAAGAGTCATTTCTGGTTCTTTAAGGGTTCTTTCAACCAAGAAATCCTTGCATTATTGTCAAGATCCATTGATTTTAATAATAAACTCTTTTCTTAAGGGTTAAGTGGGTAACGGTTCTAGATTTCTAAGTGGTTTTCTATTATATATGACATCGTGACAACTATAGACAAGAGCAAGGTATGAAATTACACTCTTCCTTGAGGATAAGTAAAGGTGCTTAGCTTTCTAAAGGCCTATTACTTGTAATCTTTTTTGATAGAGAATTAATCTATTGTATCGTTTACGCAGAACCTTTAAGGCTTCCTATTATAGTCTATTATTATCGTGTATTCATATTGTATATTCTTAGAAAAAGAGCACTCTTCAAAGGTTTTATTTGATGGTGTCTAAAATGGCATTACTTGGAACCCTGTCTGATAAGAAAACGCTCTGTCTTATGGTTTTACTTGGAACCTTTACGGCCTTTATGGGTTCTACATAATCGCTTTAAGGGTAATAAAGGGTTCTGGAAATGAAGGGTTCTTCAAAAGTTCTTTAAATAGGTGAAGGGCTTCTTGGCTTCCTAAAAGTCTCACAAGTCCGACGAAATATTCTGTTTTAAGGATATACATAGAAATTTAAAAAGGTTCCCCCTGAGGGTTCTAGTTTTTTCTAAATTCTAGACTTTTCTACTAGCGTAGTAGTACTGTAAGTAAGGACACTTTTTAGAAAAAAGTTTGAAGAGTTGAACTCTCTCTGTTTGGGAATCCTCTGTTGTAGGGTTCTCAGTGGTTCCCCAGATGGTTCTAGATTGAAGAACCGTTTTTAGTTTTCTGCAAGGAGAACGTTTTCGGAAAACATTTTCGTAAAAGTGTTTTACTCGAAAGCCTCTCTGTTCGTTCTACGTAGAACGTTTAAGGGTTCTCCCCACAGGGTTCTAGATTTTCTTTTTTCTATGGGAATATACTGTATACGGTATACAGCAGGATGAAATACTGTGCATCCAGAGTTTCTCTACTCTTACGGTTCCCCAAGTGTGTTTCGGACAGGTAAGTGTTCTTAGGTTCCTGAATGGTTTCTACTTGGTATCCTCTCTGATAGAGAAACACTATTGTAAGGTTCTGCGTATAACGTCTAAGGATTCCTCAACGCTACAAACTTTGGGTTCTAAATGTAACCTTTTTACACCTCTGGAAGAGATGCTACAGCTAAGTGCTCGCTAACTACACTCATAGTTCTAGTTTCTACACTCACCAGAGAGGCTGAAGCCAGACTGGTGCAGGTTCCTGACAGGCTGACCTTGCTGTTTGGCTGGAGATGTTTTGGCTGAAGAAGCAGGGGTAACAGCCTTGGGAGTCACGGTAACTTCACACACCGGGCCGTCGTACAGGCCACGAGGAACGCCCCTCAACTCAGCAAGCTGCAGAACACAGACATATACATATCAAATACAATCTTTATTTACATCACAGCGCTCATAAATCTTTTAATCGGATTGGTCAGAAGGTGTTGATTACTTTTCTATAACAGGAGCTCAGACAGTAGTGATCACATCATGTCACGCGTTTATATTAATGCGCTCGTTATAACACGTTACGCCGTCTCTTTGATAGCTGGCGCACGGCAATGGCCGAGCTGCATTACTGGAAGATTTCGTGTATGCCGTGCTTAGGAGGCACTCCTTCATCATTTACTCATCATTCTGACATTTTCCGGCACTCTACTGAGCTTTGGTGGGCGTGGCTAAACGGAAATCAACTACGACGTGAACACGTTTTATCGGCTGATCGGCAGGAACGTTTACACGCAACTACAAAAACATTTTCGCGCAACTTCGTGAAATGAGCATAAATCAGGCCCACTGTGTTTGGGAATGAATCTCTTGGTAATGGTAAAGTATGGTAATTATGGTAACCATGGTAACAATGGATCCGTATGTGGTTTCTTACCCTGCTGCGGGCTTTTATCCTCTTGTAGACGTAGTCAGGGAAAGGTTTTCGGGTCACGTAGCGTCCTGAGCCCTCAGTGGTGTGCAGGGTTCCGTCCTCTAGAACAATCTTTCCCTGGCTAATGACCACCAGCGGAGCTCCACGCACCTCCATGCCCTCGAAGATGTTGTACTCCACCGCCTACACACACAGAGACATTGTTTAAGTGCGTTTAATCCAGATTTCCGTGTATAAAAAATTTTAATATAACACTAACGAGGTCTTCTGTTGTACATGTGATGGAAACCTTAAAGGTTCTTTGTAGAACCCTACCACAGAGGGAACTGTTAAGCTTAAGGAACCCATGTTCCTTAATATAGATATATCCAGAAATATACAGTTTATCAATGTAACGTATATATATATATATAAAATCTATATGGTTTAATATAAATGACTGTTTTAATATATTGTATTATTATATATTATAAATGAAATATTTATAAAAAATAATATTGTCATTTGTACATCATGTTCCGAATACAGAATACAGATGTGGCCTTTAAGAACGCATGTTTTTTCCCCCACACGGTTTTTACGCGATTCGTCACGTGGCACCCTGCAGGCCCGCCCACTTCTTCTTCTTCGAATTTCAATTCGTTTGTTGTGCTTCACGCGATAACCACCAGGTGGCGCATGGAACAACATACTGTAGCTGAACACATAGCGCACTAACAAAACAAAAAAAAATAGAACGCGCGATCGATTAGATTTAAGGAAAACAATATTACGTACGGTCGACATAAAAATGTAAAGATTCTCCTCCACGCGTTAAGGATACTTGCGACTGTGATGAAAAGCGGATCTGGTGTGTGAGACAGACTAACCATACTCACGATACTGTGTATTGCGATACAGTTCTGCACAATATATCGATCATACAGTATCACCCAGCTATAATGTACCGTGTATCTAACTTTTTTTCCCCATGACACCTCCTCACCGTTATGTCCCTGTTCTCCTTCGCTCTTTCGCTCCTGTCTTATATTTTCAACAAGCGGTTCTGGTTTTCTAGAGTTAAAGCAGTCCAGGACGCCAACCCGAGTTGTTTTTTTTTCCTTCTACTGTACCACAAACGCTCGTCAGTCGTCGACGTCCCGTTTTCGTCGGATCCACATTTGGTAAATCTGCGTTTTGCACCTTATTAGCGTTTGATGAAGAAAGCGTGAGGAAAAACTCCATTAATAAATAAATAAAGTCTACAGTTTCCACTGATATGATGTGGGGGGGTTAAAATGATGGCTCTAAAAGCATTTCCTTGATATTTTGTGAAAAGAAGAGAAAGTCAGCAGGGTGTGTGTTGCTGAGGTCAGCGTGACCAGCGCAATAAATATTACTGCCACACAGCTAATGATGGCACGCGAAGTCCCAATTGAGGTAAAAACAGCATGAGGTCAGTCTGGGCTTGCTCACACACACACACACACACACACATACACTGTGGCCAATTTTCCTGTACCTCATGGAATGGCATCCTTCCTGACTGAACAGAAAATACAGCGATAAAAATACAAAAATCATACCGTATGTGTGCATTTTTCTTATATATTTACAGCTATAGTTTTTTTTATCCATTTATAGTTACATTTAATGTTGAAGAACAAGTTAGGTCTCTGATCACCTGCTAATAACCGTACGGTGTTTTATTCCTCTTACATAACAGCAAATTGGCAACAATTTAAAAAATTTTCTTCACTAAATAACGGCACATCATACTTTTTTATCCATTTACAGTTACGTTCAATGCTATCGCTTACATTACGGCAGCTATACAAGGACGTTTCCTCACCGGCCTCTCTTTTTTTCTCTCTCTTCAAGTTGATAAGATGGAGGGGTATGTGTGTGTGTGTGTGTGTGTGTGTGTGTGTGGAAACGCAGCTTGTCATGTTACCAAAAAAAAAAAAAGCATACATTTCAAAGCTGTGACACTGGAGACTCCTTCCAACGTTGTTTTAAACCCTGTTATTATTAGTCAAAGATTACGTGGCGCGTCAACCGTACGAGTCCCGGTACACGAGCTGCTGTTACTATAGAAACGATGATATTAAAAAACGAGCGCGTTAATATAAGCGTGCGATTTGTAGCTGCTGTTGTAGAAAACTAATCAACGCCTTCTGGCCAGCGCTGTGGTATATAGTTCAAGAGTATACAGGATGCATTTAGACCAATTCACACACACACACACACACACACACACACACACACACACACACACACATGCGTCCTGTTATGGCTTCCAACAGTCAGTTGAGTTATGATCCAACACTTGGGCAGCATTTTAGCATGACATCAGCGTTGAACCATGAGTCAGAGCTCCACACCCAGACTCTGGTGAACAACACGACCAATCACTTTCAGTCGACACTAAAAAAAAAAAAAAAAAAACCCTCCATAAAAACTCCAACAGTATGCATAAAAAAAAAAAGACTCTGTATGCTGATGGCATTATTAAATACACCCATCACAACTCATTTTCCATGGAAGCAAGCACGGTCACTTTGGAAATACAGTACGTTCCTATTTGTCTTGTTACCTGATTTATTCATTTATTTATTTTTGCATCACATCACCAAAATTTGCTCTACATTGGTCGACCGTAGTGTCACTGACGCGACTTTTCTTCACACACTTTAATAAAAATTTTTAAAAAGAAGAAGAAGTGTGTTCTTTAGATAGTTAGGGGTTCTAGGGTTATTCTTGGAAACCCTATGTTTTACTGTTCTAGATAAAAACTTACCAAAAAAAAAAAAAACCCTAGATAGACAACCCAAATCTTTTAGTTTTTATATTCTATAACTAGGATCAAAATTTCCAGAACATATGAGATGGGGTTAATAGCGTTCAAAACAGTGTATCTAGGAATGTAGACGTTAATACACTGAAAACAAAAGACATGCTATTAGCATCACATACATATATAGAATTAAAATTAAATTAAAAGTTTCGCTATGCCCAGGTTTTACGTTACGTTCTTTTGAACGTCCATGGAATAAAATAACATCTCAGATGCCACGAGCGTACCTTCTGGCATCATTTAAACATTTGAATGACAATGTAATACGAAACAATGTGACAATGTGAAATTAAAAATGACCTTATATGGACATGGGCGTTGTTTCGACTCGGGACAGCTTCATTCGCTGCTATTGTCAAGCAACTGACTGATGCCGTACACAACAGCGATTCGTCTTTGCGCGTTCGCTGAGAGTAGGCTAACGGTTGAGAGGCAGGAATTTGGCCAATAGTTGCTGCAAGGCTTTTAGAATCGACCAATTGGTGTGCGAGAAGGCAGGAATTACAGAGAGGAGTTAAAGCAATGCAGATATGCGCACACATGATGAGACCATAAACGCATCATAATGAAACTAAAGCCGAGTCCCGGACATGTTCTCAAATTTAGACGCTTTTTTAAGGTCTGAAAAAGAGGACACATCCGGGGAAAAAGAGGACGTATGGTCACCCTACGTAGCACGGGTACTAATTCATGAATTGATTAGCTAACTGAGCTAGCCAGAATTGGTCATTACATAATGTTAGAAAGAAAATGAATATAGGTTTATTGTAATTAACAGGTCATGCTCTGGTGTTCAACTGATTTAGAAAAGCAGAAAAAAAACCCCAAAATTATGCTTACGACGCAACCATGAATTTCTCCTCCGTCTCAATTCGGAACGCATTTTCTCATATTTTCTCATCAAACGGATAAATACGGATATGGAAAGCATGAAAAACGAAGAGTCTTACTCCCACTGGTAGTCACTTCCTATTTGCATTCATTTAAATTGATCCCAACAGGCCCCGCCCTCATCGCACATCGCAGCTTGACCTCACCAGATTGTGGCTCTTGGCCGAGATGATCTTGGTGATGTCGGGGTCCCAGAGCACCAGGTCAGCGTCTGATCCCACGGCGATGCGGCCCTTACGGGGGTACAAGTTAAAGATCTTAGCTGCGTTTGTGCTGGTCACGGCCACAAACTGGTTCTCATCCATCTTCCCAGACACCTGAAAGGGGAAAGAGCGTGATCAAATTGTTACCCAAAAAAAACAAGTAAAACTGAGATAAATCCTTTTGCTTGAAATCTTTTTTTTTCTGATTTCAAATGTCCAGTATGTCCTACTCACCACACATTTGTCCCAGATGATGGACATCCTCTCCTCTGTGCCGTTGGTCCCCTCAGGGATGAGGGTGAAGTCGTCTTTCCCAACGGCTCTCTGAGCGGTGTTGAAGGTGCAGTGGGCACTTCCTGTCACCTGGAGGTCGCCACTGTAGACACGCAGAGATGAAGTCAGTAAATATGCCGACTTCTATATTTTTTCCCCCATTTTCACCATATTTGGAGTAGCCAACCAGCCAGCTCTCCCCAATCATACAACACCTACCAACCATTGTGAAAGCAAACATGAAGGCTTCCTGCAAGACAACTAGATTACTTCAAACTGTTGCTCACGCTGCATCACATGAGCTATCTACCATCTTACGCATATATGAGCTCACAGACGGCTGCGATTATCTAGCATCGCTCTGATTGATTGAAGATAGAGTGAGAGAGAAGTATGCCCCGCCCACCCAGAGAACACAGCCAATTTAGCTCCTTTGGCTCTCGGCTACGGAAGGTTCTGGCATCGTCATGGATTCTAACTCGCTAGCTTTTTCTTTTTCACCACTCGGGAACCAAATCAACTTAATATTTATAGCAATGGTTGCAATTTATAGCTTGGTTGCAATCTACTGTATACTGAGAATAATTTCCAGAACACGACATTTCCACAGAAACAGAAAATCACACAGCTTGGAGAATTAACCGTTGATCTCAACTGATTTTGTCGTTTTGTCCACCGCAGACTGACCCATACCATAACTAAGCTCCTTGCTGAGATTGGTTAATAAGACAAAACAAAAAAAATAACTACGCAGCATGGTACAAGGTAACATGGTACATGGGGCAGTGGTGGCTTGGCTCTTGGTTAAGGCTCTGGCTAAGTGATCAGAAGGTCAGGGGTTCAAGCCCCAGCACTGCCAAGCCGCCATTGTTGGGCCCTTGAGCAAGGCCCTTAACCCTCTCAGCTCCAGGGGGCGATGAATCATGGCTGACCCTGCACCCTGACCCCAGCTTCCTGACATGCTGTGGTATGCGAAGAAAAGAATTTCACTGTGCTGTATGTGATCAATAAAGACTCATTATCATGGTACCAAAGCATAAAGTGTAAAAGTTGCAGCTTTCCTGGAGACTCCTTCCATAAATGTTAAACTCCTTACAACAAAAAAAACATCACCATTTATAAACTGTACTTCAAAA
>JANDJT010000060.1:2126044-2138545 GCA_024331685.1 Stegophilus panzeri
TCTCTCTCTCTCTCTCTCTCTCTCTCTCTCTCTCTCTCTCTCTCACACACACACACACACACACACACACACACTTCCTGAGTTTGCACAGCTGAATTATCCGTGTCTCTCGCTGGCCTCTGTGCTTTTCCTGTATCATGACGAGTCCTGCGTTCACACACACACACACACACACACAAAGTTGATTATCTGAGATACAACTGCGGCAATAAATCCAGTGTTCCTGGTGATTAAGAAAGAAGCAGGAAAAACAATCACATGACTTCCTTTAACCAAGTAAACATATGGGGGTCATGTGACTCCAGAGTGTGTTGACTTTGCTCTGGAACTAAGATCTGATGAGCTAAGCAGGAAGCTCGTATCCTCACACACTCTCACACACTCCGTTTGGAAGGCTGAACACTCTGATATGGGATGATACGCTGATTTACATGGCGATGCAGCAGAACCTGATAACGGCTGAGCCATAACATCCTGAAAAAAGACACAATAGTAATGTTGTGAAAAATCAAACCTCTGTCCATCAAACCACAATTAGCATCAGGTTTCTGAAACACAAAAATGCTCACCCACTACACGCTGCTTACTCCATGCTTAATCATGGAACAACGTGTGGATGCAATTCCAGTGGCAGAGACAAGCAACAGGGCAATAAGAGACAAATCAAACCAAGATTTTCCTGGACGAACGGAGACGGAGACAGAGACCCAGACAAACGGAGACAGAGACCCAGACGAATGGAGACAGATACAGAGACTAAGACGACGGAGACAGAGACCCACACGAACAGAGACAGACCCAGACGAACAGAGACGGAGACAGAGACCTAGACGAACAGAGACGGAGACAGGGACCCAGACGAACAGAGACGGAGACAGACGAACGGAGACAGAGACAGAGACCCACACGAACAGAGACAGACCCAGACGAACAGAGACGGAGACAGAGACCTAGACGAACAGAGACGGAGACAGAGACCCAGACGAACAGAGACGGAGACAGAGACCCAGACGAACAGAGACGGAGACAGACGAACGGAGACAGAGACAGAGACCCAGACGAACAGAGACGGAGACAGAGACCCAGACGAACAGACGGAGACAGAGACCCAGACGAACAGAGACAGAGACCCAGACGAACAGAGACAGAGACCCAGACGAACAGAGACAGAGACCCTCTAAAACTGAGACTTTGGTAATGCCGAAGACCCCGTTTTAGATTGAAAACTCCGAGCTCGCGTTTCAGTGTAAACAGACCAAAACGTTTTGAAAATGAAGGCGTGGCTTCACTCACATTCGCTCCCTGATTGGTTCTTCAGGATCATTGCGTATCCTTCCCTGATTCGTCAAGCCCCCACCACATGACCGTTACGCTTCCTTGATCGTATACACAACAACACGGAGACTGAACCGCGAGCTTTGCTGGCTTTCTCGTCATTCTTAGCAGCCATTGTGCAGTTCAATTCTGTATTTTATAACACTGCAGCTGCTGCACGTGCAAGAGGCGAGCTACGATTAGAGCGATCGCCAACAAATCTCATTTCGAGCGGCGTAATCCCTACACGGAACGCCGGTCTGGACTAGCGACCAACTTCCTGTTTACACTCGTATGCGCATGCCCAGTGTGCACGAATGGTCACGTGACATGCGTTTACGGTCGTGTAGCGTGGACGCAGATCGTTTCTGAAACACGGCGGACAACGCCAGCGTGGACGAGGATCGTTTTCATTTCAGAACGAAAACGCACTAGTGTAAACAGGGCCTCAGGTTGCCTTTGTTTTATATTGTACTGCGTTTGAAGATCTAAAACTATTTAGTATGAGATGTACACAAAAACAGAAGAAATCAAGACGGCGCAAATACTTTTTTCACAGCACTAAGTAATAATATTCGTGTATATTATTATTATTATTATTATTATTAACCATGTGCTACTGTGTGACTCCACCATCTGCTCACCTTCCACAGCTGATAATAATAATAATAATAATAATAATAATAATAATATTACACCCCCTCCAATCTCCATCAACCTGAAATGGTGGAAACACTCATTTTCCTGTTAGTTAGTTAGTTTGTTTGTTTGTTTGTATGCCATTGGTTCTGGACGATTACATCGTCTACAGCGATATCTTCAAAATCGCCGGCTTGGGAAAAGGAAATCAATATCAAGTCTGCTCAAATCAAAGCAGACTGCAAACTGTGCTCTGTGAACATATCGACAGGAGGAACTCCGACGTCTTCTTTACAACACAAGTCACCTGATAAACCGCCTTTATGGTGTTTACGCAGGTTAAAAACGGCCGAACCTGAGGGCGTGGAGAACTGTCGGCGAGAGAGGTCGTTAAAAAACACAAACGCTGGCAGTGAAGAGAAAAGAGGCTCTGAAGTGCTGGAAACTCGAGCGCACGGTTAGGTAAGAGGGCTGAGCACTGGAGCGCAGCCTAATCCTCTTCCACAGGGCACGTAACGCATGTACACAGAGAGAGGGAGAGAGAAAGAGAGAGAGAGAGACAGAGAGAGAGAGCGATAAAGAAGAGAGACAGAGAGAGAGAGACTGAGAGAGAGAGAGAGACAGGAGAGGAGAGAGAGAGCAAGAGAGACAGAGAGAGAGACAGAAGAGAGAGGAGCGACAGAGAGAGAAGAGAGAGACAGAGAGAGAGAGAGAGAGAGAGAGAGAGACAGGAGAGGAGAGAGAGAGCAAGAGAGACAGAGAGAGAGACAGAAGAGAGAGGAGAGAGAGAGAGCGACAGAGAGAGAAGAGAGAGACAGAGAGAGAGAGAGAGAGAGAGAGAGAGAGGAGAGAGACAGAGAGAGAGGGCGAGAAAGAAGAGACAGAGAGAGAAAGAGAGAGAGCGACAGAAGAGAGAGGAGAGAGAGAGCGACAGAAGAGAGAGAAGAGAGAGACAGAAGAGAGAAACAGAGAGAGAGACTGAGAGAGAGAGAAAGAAGAGAGACAGAGAGAGAGAGAGACTGAGAGAGAGAGAGAGAGACAGAGAGAGAGGGAGGAGAGAGACAGAGAGAGAGAGAGAAGAGAGAGACAGAGAGAGAGAGAGAGAGACTGAGAGAGAGAGACAGAAGAGAGAGGAGAGAGAGTGCGACAGAGAGAGCGAGAAAGAAGAGAGACACAGAGAGACAGACAGAAGAGAGAGGAGAGAGAGAGCGACAGAAGAGAGAGACAGAAGAGAGAAACAGAGAGAGACTGAGAGAGAGAGAAAGAAGAGAGACAGAGAGAGAGAGACTGAGAGAGAGAGAGTGCGACAGAGAGAGAGGGAGGAGAGAGACAGAGAGAGACAGACAGAAGAGAGAGGAGAGAGAGAGCGACAGAAGAGAGAGAAGAGAGAGACAGAAGAGAGAAACAGAGAGAGAGACTGAGAGAGAGAGAAAGAAGAGAGACAGAGAGAGAGAGAGACTGAGAGAGAGAGAGAGAGACAGAGAGAGAGGGAGGAGAGAGACAGAGAGAGAGAGAGAAGAGAGAGACAGAGAGAGAGAGAGAGAGACTGAGAGAGAGAGACAGAAGAGAGAGGAGAGAGAGTGCGACAGAGAGAGCGAGAAAGAAGAGAGACACAGAGAGACAGACAGAAGAGAGAGGAGAGAGAGAGAGAGACAGAGGATAATTCCAAAACTGTGAGTCCTGAATCCCGAGTCGTACGTGCGGCTCTATTTCTGGAAGCGAGTGGAATAAAACCGAATCTCAGTTAAACTAAACACTTCGGGGAAAGAAAATAAAAACGCAAGCATGATTCACGTCTCACAGGAGTGATGAAACTCTGCGCACTTTTCCGAGCACAGCGGCGTCTTTATTCTGCACGAAGATGTGAATTTTACTGCGAAACTCTAATACCTTTTTATCTCATCTCAACTCTCTCAATCATGGTGTTTAAAAATAAAAATAAAAAATCATTTACATTTACGGCATTTTGGCAGACGCTCTTATCCAGAGCGACTTACACACATCACATTTATATCACATTTATATCTGAGCAGTTGAGGGTTAAGGGCCTCGCTCAGGGGCCCAGTGGTGGCAGCTCGCTGGTGCTGGGATTTGAACTCATGACCTTCTGATCAGACGTCCAATGTCTTAAGCACTGAGCTGCTACTGCCACTAAGTAGGAGGGGCATACGCTCTCTCGCCTGCCAATCACAGCGACACTAGCCAACCACGGGTATCTGTGACGTCGTGTAGGCGGAAGAGGGCGGATGGCTCCGATTATTATCATTATTATCTATTAAATATGACATGAAAAGATCTTAACAAACGTGTAAAGAGACAATAGTACGGTTTATGTTGGATGGAGGAAAGGCGTACGGTGATACGGTGATAATTTCAGCTTTATGATGGAAGATAATGTCAAAATCGAAATAGATTTAATTGATTACAATTTCAAAAATAGATGTACTTTTTTTTTTTTTATGTCATCTTACATTTCTTCTTTATTTAGACTTACACATTTTTTATTAAAAGAATCTGAGGAAAAAAACTCTCATGGCTTATTATTATTATTATTATTATTATTATTTTAAGAACACAGCAAGGCCGAGGCGTGACAGATTTCCATTTCTTGGAGAACGTCCGGCACGTCCCGCACGTCTAAAGCTTTCCAGCTCTGGAGCCAGAGCGATCTTAAAACCTTGCCGTTTGCATGTCTGCGTCTCTCGCTGTCTCTCGCAGTCTCTCCCGTCTCTCCAGCGCCAGGTTTGTGCTCAGCTAACGAGCGCGTGACGACCGGCTCTCCGCCTCGCGCTAAACACTTCCAGGTCTTACTGTATACCAGCTGTATTAGGAGTCGGACACAGAATTCATTCACGTCAACATAATAAAATAAAGATAATAACGTCTCTATGATTACAATCATACACTGGGATTTCATTACAACTTTATTATTATTATTATGTTATACAGTACGTCTAAATATGAAGAGTGTTCATTTGTTTTTTTTGTTTTTTTTCCCCCTTTAGACGTCTGTAAAGATTTCAGCCGGCGATGTTTCTGGTTTCTCGTATGTGGACTATTCTGTCCTTGATTACGTGAAAACAAATACACACACGTGGTAAGGGCAATACGACAATATGGTAACAATATTGTGATGAATTATGCCACGATACATTTTTCCAAGATATTCTGAGTATCATGATATCTTGAGCACCTTTTTATTTTTTTATTTTTTTATTTTTTTAAATAAACAACAACAACAACAACAACAACAACAAAAAAAACTCCGAATAGGAGGGGAAATCTTTCAAACGCATGAAACCATTGACACGATTAAATTTTGTAATTTCTCGACAGCAAATCAGAGTGTAATTGAACACATTTTTTTTTTTTTTTTTTTAATAAATATACATGTATTTTGTTAGTGCGACGTTTAACGTTTTCCGAGCTCTTAGCAAACAAAAATATAGTGCATCATAAAAATATTTTCAGAACATCACGATGACATTTTTTTCCCCTCATATCATACGCACACAACCGTGTATTTTTTCCCCCTCTCTCTTACTTCTTTACATTCTTTTTGTTTTGTCTTGTAATTTCATTTGCCATTCTGTTGCACTATTTGTTCCCCCTTAAATGTAGCTCAACTGACATTTTACAATTTACACTGCAAAAATTCATACAAAAACATCTGAGAATTTGCTGCAGATCACTAATATACACATAAAGTACACCTGTATGCTTACAGGCGAAATCTCGCGAGACAACACGAGATTTTGACTGAAAATATAGATGTCGCGATATCAACACGTTTTAAATGAGAAAGATTAAACTATCGATGAAAGCAGCTGCTGTAAAGATTTTCAGACCTGAAGAGTAACTGTAATTTATATATTTTTTTGAAATAATGCGAAAGCAGAGCTGACATTATGTTTACTAAAGGAATATATAACTCATTATTTTATATAAAGCTAGCTAAATTGGAAATCAGGCTTTTCTCAAGCACTGGGATTTTTATTTGTTTATTAATTATAATAATTTTTAAAAAAAAGATTTCAAAACTATAAAGGTTTTTTTTTTTTTTTTTTAATGTAGCGTATAAATCTCCATGTTTTCAGTCGTCTTGTTGACGTGAAGCTCAGCAGAGCCACGTCACAGCATTCACCGTTATGATTGATTCGGAGACTGTCAATCTTTCCTATTGTCCCGCCTCGTTAACACTCCGCGCATTATTATTGGTCACGACAGGTGTCAATCATGTCGGGAGCGCTATAGGGAATGCTTGGGTTAAGTTGTTTTGAACTCAGCAAACGTCGTTTTGTACATTAAGCGACGCTTGAAAAGTCCTAAAAAACACAAAGTGTGGTACGATAAAGTCTTATCTTTCGCACTACCTGGATGACGGGCTAATACGAGTCAAACAGGCGACGGTACATACCGTTTAATCCCGACTCTCCTGTGTTTCGTGTAGCAGCAGCGTCCGACATTATGTCTCTGAAAGGAAGGCTTGGGTAAAACTGCCGAGTACACGCGCGCGTGCACGCACGCTGTGTTCCTATTGGAGGATTTGTGTATATGATGATCCCTGCGAAAATAAGGATATAAACGTGTCATTCTAAAAAAAAAATAATAATAATAATACTAATAATACATAAATAAATAAATGTGATGTATATACTTGGGTGATATTTAGTCTATAAGTACTTTTTAAAACGTAATTTGTCAATTCACATGTCAACATTTCAATATGGGAAGTCCAAATAGTTAAATTCGTGAGCTCACTGTTGCTAGGCAACTGAAAAAATATGGTCTGAGGTAGCACGTAGCTGTTCAAGGCTTTATAAAAAGAAAAAAAGAAAAAACAACAACAACATTGTAAAGACCGAATAACAGTGGAAATTGGGCAAAACAATCAGAAAGATCAACTTTTACCTCAAATTGCTAATAAAATACTCGGTATAAGTAAAATTGTGGTTTGATTCCATATGGAGTGAATTAAGTCGTTAATAAAATAAGGTACAAACACTGGCCTTACACCTATCAAGAGGTTTACCCGTCATTGCCTTTTATACAAATTAATCAATAAAAAAAAAACCATATGAATCGATATGAAAGAAACCACTATTGTGTTCAAACAGAACTCATGAATATGTGCTTGTACACCTGTGCTAAGCATGGACACCAATGTTATGCTAGCTAATGACTGAAGCAAACAATTCAGCTAGCTAGCATGAGGTTATGACCTTATATAAAGTGACAACTAAGCTAGAAATGAGACAAAACTGTTGGTAATCTCGGTGTTTATCTATAATAGTTTGGTGAATTATAAAGAAAAGATCCAGTACGACTAAAATTACACTTCGCATCAAGTGCAAATCCAGCTTCTATAGCCTATAGGTCGCCATATTGAGAAACTACTCTGCAACACTAACCTACTGAATAAATAAATAAAATAATAGAAACACTCATAGAATTTGTAATGGTTTAATGTCTATAATTGAAATTGTATTGGATGTAATGGAAACTGTAACAGTCCCTGTGGATCTCTACTGGTAATTTGTTGCCTTCTATTGGTGGTATGTGGATATCATTCAGGACCATAAATGATAATGGTTTAATGGTTCGCAGATGGTTTGTAGTGGAAACCATTTGAATTTCTGACTGTTTCTATTGTCCGCCCCCCCAGCAGGGTATTAGACTACTAGATTTGGAGCCGTTAGAAAACCTCGACTTTGGAAGTGGTGAATAGCTCAAGACTGGGACATTTCTCTCAAACACGATCCCATTTCAACCGGTGTTCTCGATCTCATTAAGCTTCTTCCTTTAGCTGATTCTTTGCCATACCATTCCACACACAAACATTTCCATCTATGTTTTGCTCATTGCAGAGAGTACAAAAGGATACACGGGACACTTACTGTGCTTCTAACACCTGTAATTCCATCTAAGTAGTTGCTAGAGTTTAGTAAACACGAGAGGACATAATTGCAGGTTTAGAGTACAGTAATACGAAGCTATAAGACGGCAACACAAAGGTTTCGATAGGAAAATACCAGCCCAGTGCTCCACAACAACATTAACGCTGTCACACAGGTGGGCGGAACGACGGACTACACCTTTTCGCTCTAGTTTTTCCAGCTGAAGAAAATGCTTACATCATAATTCCCCAGAAACGAGGCCCAAAAAGGCTAGGTTCACAAGGAGCGTCATGAAAACGAAAAGTGGTTTGTCAGGAGCAGAGAAGGTTTTGAGGTGCGAATTTTGTGCTAAATTGATAGACCTATACACTCAAAGTTCGCCTAATAAACATTAATTAAATAAAGCACGCGTGTCTTTCACACCCCGTGCCCTTTCCCCTTCGGTTAATTGTTTTGTTTTAGGGTTTTTTCCCCTCCTTTTCTGCCAGGCAAATTTTATTCGTGTTTGGTCGACTTTATCTGAAAAAGCAGAAAAGTGTAGTTTTCAGGTAATGTATCGCTGCAGCAATGGGTCAAAAATCGTTTAAAAAAAAAAAATATATAAAAAAATTTGGTTAAATCAGTACTCCAGATTTCAGTTCAGTCTCGGGGGGGAAAAAAAGAGACACGACTCTGAATGTAATGTTTGTTCAGTTTATAAATACCATTATTTCCATCGTCATAATCTCTATAATCTTTCTCAGCTTGCAACGAGAGACAGACAGAGAGGTGGGAACAGAAAAAAAAAATACAAACAAGAGTTCATCAGTCTGTTGGAGCATGTCGAGGTCAAACAAACGGTGGCAAACAAATCATACGACTACAATACTGCCACGGGCTCGTCTGCACCGAGACCGGCCTTCTTTGTTCTTTACGTGCGAGTACGTACGTGTGAATGCATGTTAAAAGGTATTGTGGGTATTTTGGGAATGAATGGCTGAATGGAACCATGTGGTTTGAGTACAGTATTGAGGAGAATTTATTGAGCAAAAGAAAGACAAAATTCTTTAAACAGAATTAAAACAACCTAAACAACTTGGCAATTTCACTGAGAAGATTAAAAAAAAAAAAAAAACTTTAATGGCACCAAAAAGAGCTGAGGTGTAAAGAATACAGGGACTCATTCATTCGAATTAGGCATGTGCTGATATTAAATATTTATATCGCAATACAGTATCGTATTGCGGAGGCAGCCGGAATCCTCGTCCGGTGCACGGAATTATGGACTTTCTCGTTTGTGTTTGAAAAGTACACGTTAAGAATATTAATATATGCAAATATTGCGATGTATTGCGTAATTGATTATCGGCACATTCCTAGTTCGAAGGTTTCGACAAGTACAAAAAAAAAAGAAGACAATAACAAAATGACTGACATTTCAGAACCTGTGGCCAACGTGGCCCTGTAGCCAGGCCTGATGGGTAAGAGAAGAGGATTGTGGGTACACAGAGTGGACGGCGTGTGTCACGGCTGTCTCGGTACAGCATCATGGCGGCAGTTTGCCCCGCCCCGTCCTGCTCGTGATGACAAAGATGACGACAGTAGTGGTGATGGTTGTCACAAAAACTATTTTCTCTAGTTCCTCTTTAACTTTTTTCTCCACGTACGTGCACACACACACACACACACACACACACACAGTCACACACTCGCACGCACGTACGCAGACGGAGGTGTGGGAGGTGTGTGAGGTTGGTCGTTCGCGCCTAGTTGCCCTTCTCCTGGAAGATGTAGAGGTTGTTGGTGGTCGCCACGGCGATGATGTTGGCGTGCGGGTGCCAGGCCGTGTGCAGGATCTTCTTGTTGAAGTCCAGGCTGTCCACGCTGATCTCGTCCTTCTTCCTCTTCCCGCCAGCGCACACGCGCCGCGGCTTCAGCACCTGCCGGGGCTTGCAGCTCTCACGGCACGCCTCCAGGGTGACGTCTCGCCGCTGCGTGCGCTCCAGCATGCGGAAGAAGTTGTTGTATGAGCCCGTCATCACCACGCTGAGTGGGGAGAGGGAGAGAGAAAATAAATAAATAACAGAAAACTAAATACATAAAATGTTAAAAAAAAATAAATAATAATAATAATAAATTAAAAAAAACAATTATGCTGCTAGCTTGTCACTAAGCAACAACATGAACATAGAGTACAAAAGTTTTAGTCAGAATTAATGCTGCATACAAAAAAGCGTGTGTGTGGAGATGTTCCAAGCTCTCTGTGTATCTAGAGTACAGTTTGAGCTGTGTGTGTGTGTGTGTGGAGATGTTCCAAGCTCTCTGTGTATCTAGAGTACAGTTTGAGCTGTGTGTGTGTGTGTGTGTGTGTGTGTATGCATGGCCATGCTGGCATTTTTAAGCTCTCCAGTTGTATTTGCAGGTATTTTCAGGGTGTGTGTGAGTGTGTGTGTTTGTAAGTCAGAGAAAGAATGTGTGTGTGTGTGTGTGTGTGTGTGTGTGTAGGCTTTTCGAGCACTCTGTGCGTGTGTGAACATTTCTATCTCTTTTTGTCTGTGTGCGTGAAGGTGTTTCAAACTTCCCCTTTCTCCTACCAGCTGTGTTCTCATCACTAGTTGCGTATGTAACATTTCCAGCTGTGTGTGTAGTCATCACTACTTATGTGAAAACATTACCAGCTGTGTGTGTAAATGCTGCCAGCTGTGTGTGTGTGTGTGTTGTGTGTAAACATCACCAGCTGTGTGTGTATTTAGTGAGCACCAGCAGAGTGAGTGAGTGAGAGTGTGTGTGTGTGTGTGTGTGTAAGGAAAAATATAGAACAGGCGTTCCAACACCAAGAGTGAACTGTCTGAATAGAAGAGGTTTAAAGTGTCGCTTCCTGCTCCAGTTCGCGCCGGGCCGCATCACACCACCCCGTCGCTGATTACTTTCCTTTAACAGCGCGCGCTCTCGCAATTTCATCTCATTTAAATTAGTGCTGATTACGAGGACGCGGGTTATTTCATCACGAATATCCAGTGCAACAGTCAGTGATGCGTCGAGTCCTCTAAACCTGCAGCGTGTGATAAGAGCGGCTCGTCTCGATTAGAGGACCCCACCCTCGTGCTGTACGAGTCCCTGCGAGTGAGCCGTTACCATAGAAACGAGGGTGTTAATATAAAATTAATAAAAAATATGATTTGCTTTTTTTTTTTTTTAACCTGGAGAAAACATGTCAGGTAGATCATATAGAAGAAATAACTAACAATCTGGCTAAATGATCTTCTGATCTGCTTGGTCGCTGGACGCGAACGTAACGCGTAAACATAACGGATCTCCGTCCCGATCTCCTCCTCACCTGTCGTTCCCGCTCCAGCAGCACTCAAACTTGTCGAAGATGCAGTCGTTTTCATAGAGCGAGCACAGCTTACTCCTGAGGTATTCGTGAACCTGTGGAGACCAGAAGGGTTGTGAGGTCAGAGTCGGCTAGCGCAGTGGTTCTCAACCTTGGAGTTAGGGTTAGATCGGAAATGGGGGTGCAAATTGTTTTCAAGAAAGAAAAGAAAAAAAACAAAAAACAAACAAACCGGGCATCATTTGGGTATTCGGTGTATTTCAATGCTTTTCAAATAGAATGTGCATAAACGAAAAACCCCACGTTCCCTCTCCCTCTGTATAAGGCGGCGCTTAGCCTGCCTTTTATAGCGACAAATCTAGTGACTTTTCGGACCAACCGTAACGACTTTCCGGATGTGTCCAGTACTGTCCTGCAAGCACGAGGTCTCGCTTTCCGTCTGCTCTGTTCGGCGACAGGCCGAGAGCCTGAGATTTAACGACGTCATGGGTAACGTGACACGCCCTTCGTCCCAATTTACATCGTTCTTATGCGAATGTTGAATAATTAATGAATTAATGTAAAATAGTACACGTTATTACAGTCTAGTTCTCTTGTTCAAAGTAGTTATAGTGTTCAGAAACATTTCTGATCATTCGTGTTCCATACCTGTCCGTTATATAGTTTCATAAATGTTATGAGAAGTAAATAAAAAAAAAAAAAAAGTACAAAAACACAAAAGCTAGCTAAAATTTATCTATCTATCCAAAACAGACTATAGATTATGAAAAACATATGCGTGTGTGTATATATATATATATATATATATATATGCGCCACATGATGGGGGAGGCTTGCGGGGGCTTTAGTTACAAAAGACTGAGAACCTCTGGGCTAGCGGGTCAAAGGCTTTGTATCAAAACAGTTTTTAACCCGTCCTTCGCATGCTTCGTACACTACTGGTCAAAAGTTTAGACATACTCATTATTAATTCCTGGAAACTCATTATAAAAACTCTGGAGTAACACGAATAGAACTATGGGAATTATGTTAAATTACGATAATAATAATAATAATAAAAAAAAAAAAAACCCAAAATAAATCAAAATAATTTAATATTTTAGCGTCTTTAAAGTCGACGCCCTTTTTGTCTAGAATTTCCAGAAATGTATTCTTGGTGTTTTCTCTCCCGATTTCTTGAGGAATTTCCCTGAGGTGATTTTCTGAACAGTATTAAAGGAGTTCACGCCGACGCCGGACTCTCATCGGATGCTTTTCGGAAGATATTTCGCTCCCGAGTCGTCCGTTTAAAAAAAAAAAAAAAAAAAAAAAAAAAAAAAAAAAAGATTTTTTTTTAAA
>JANDJT010000060.1:2140996-2157069 GCA_024331685.1 Stegophilus panzeri
CACGCGCTCTCTCTCTCACGCGCTCTCTCTCTCACGCGCTCTCTCTCTCTCTCTCTCACGCGCTCTCTCTCTCACGCGCTCTCTCTCTCACGCGCTCTCTCTCTCACGCTCTCTCTCTCTCTCTCGCGCTCTCTCTCTCACTCGCTCTCTCTCTCACGCGCTCTCTCGCTCACGCGCTCTCTCTCTCTCTCTCTCTCTCTCTCACGCGCTCTCTCTCTCACGCGCTCTCTCTCTCACGCGCTCTCTCTCTCACGCGCTCTCTCTCTCTCACGCGCTCTCTCTCTCACGCGCTCTCTCTCTCACGCTCTCTCTCTCACGCGCTCTCTCTCTCTCTCTCACACACGCATGCACTCTCCTCCGTTCACTCAAATCTGATCCAATATAGCTTTCAGCTAAATACGTTGATCTATTATCTCATTTATTATCTATGTATCTTATTTATTTATTTATTTATTAAGATTGAGCTAATTTTAAAATCTATAATCTCAAATAAAATTGTGCTAACAAATAATAAGAAGTAATAAAATTGTAGAGAGAGGATTTAGACACCATTTAGAATTGTTGTGCCATTAAATCTATAATCATTGTAATTTTTTTTTTTTTTTTTTAAAGAATTAAAACTATCATATATTTACCCAATAATTAAATCGTGTGTGTGTGTGTGTGTGTTCAGATCATGTTTAGAGACCACTGAATAATTAATACATGACCAATAATTAAAGGTTATTAACATAATACTAAATAATGACTATTGAGAAACAAATAATAGTGACTATGATGAATGTCATGATTTATATTATTATTATTATTATTATTATTATTATTATGCACGTATGCAGGACGTTAATTCGCTTGCGTTTTATTTACGTTTATTTCAGAAATATATTCATAGATTCCTTCTAATTAATTCTTTGAAGTTATTCTGCCTCACTACGTTTTAATTAGAAGGATTTGCTTTGGAGTTTTACGTTTCCATTTAAAAGTTATGATAGAGGTTTAAATAAAAACAACAAAAACAAACAAACAAACAAACAAAAAAAAAACACAAGCATGCACACCCTCTGCCCGAGCCTGACCTTTGCCCTGTGCAGGATACTGAAGCTGCGGTCGGTGATCTCCAGGTGCCACAGGTTGATGCGCAGGTCGTCGGCGGACAGGTACGTCTCGTTGTCGCTGTTTACTGAGATGGAGTTGATGTGGTAAGTGTGAGCGTTTGCGAACACACGGCGAGGGCTCGCCTCCACCATCAGGTCCATGGGCCTGAACACGGGTACCTGACACACCACACAGAGCACGCAGGTAAGACTCGGGAGGGATATGAGCGCGCACACACGTGTGCGTGTGCGTGTGTGTACGTACCCGTAGAGTAGTAATGGTGGTCGAATCTCTGCAGCGGCCATCCTCCTCTTTTAGATTGTAACCCTCTGGTCTCTTATCGCGTTCACTTATCTTCCACAACTTTATAGTTTTATCTGTCGATTAAAAACAAACAAACAAAAAAAAAACAACAACAGGAATGAGGCGCTTTATGAGACTTAAAGGTGGACTATAACGGACGAGCTCCACATTCAGATATCTTCATTTTCTGTTTTATATATATATATATATTTCTGTGTTGATTCTTTTGATTCATTTGCCTGTTGGGTTTTCTGGAACAGAGTCGATTCAGAGTCGATTCAGAGTCGAATCATTTTCCTACTAGAGTCCAACTGGAAGCGGATCGAGACCACGTCGCGCAGACGTTCCCGGACCTTATTATAATGATCTAAACAAATGCGATTTTAACGTTGTACAAACAGCAGGACGTTATCCTGCTCATGCTTTATGCACGTCTTTACTGAGAAAAACACCTGCGATTAACTAGGCCAAAGTAAACAGTCGGTCAGTACTCGGGGTGAGAGATCATCGATCTGGGACACACACCCTCTCCTGCAGATATAAAAGCGCGCTCGCTTCAGTAATGCGTGAAACGTGAGCTTCTTAAGCTTCTACCTGTAAGTGTGTGAGGTTTCGTGGGCTTTCGCTGCATCCTGCGTCGGAAACACTCACCGTTTGTCGACAACAGAAACTGTGCGGCGTTTTTCTGTGGCAGCCAGCGGATCTTGTTGATCTTCTCCTCGATCTCCAGACTCTTCAGGTAGTCGAACTCGGGCTCGTGGCTCTGGAACGTGCTGTAAACGTTGTAGTCGCTGCGGCACTGTGCCTTGTTCTGGAGCATTAAAAAAAAATTAAAATAATAATAATAATAATAATAATAATAATAATAAATAAAGGACAGAGACAGATTTTGTTAGATGCGGGACAAAATATTGCTCACAAATCATTTTTCTTATGCATTATGTTTCCTCCGAGACCCCCTACGGATGAAAACGCGTTACTGTTTGCGTCACTATCTAACCGCTTCTTCATCACGGACACGCCGCTTCTCCACCTGCCGGTCTTGTAGGCTGCATGCGTTGCATATTAATGTTTATTTTCCCCGTTGTATCACCTCTTATTATAACTATATCTGTCCTAATACATTGTAACGTCAACAATCATCACAAAACAGCTTTGATCTCGGGGGCTTTTATGTGTGTGTGTGTGTGTGTGTGTGTGTGTGCGCTGCAGGCAAAAAAAGCTAGATTTTTTTTTTTTTTGCGTATTCGCAACTGCGCGAAATTGTTTTGCGCGCTCTGTCGCAGCAGCGTTCGTTGGTAAACGAGACCTTCCGGCTGTACTCGCACGCTGTACTTTCGGCTGTACTGAATGAGCGTCGTGATGACGTCACGTGATGCGTCTCGGCCCATAATTCTGAAAAATTTGCAAGCTCCTTCAAGTATAGTTATAATCACAAATAGTTCAAATCACCTAGGCAACTATCAGTCACTTCGGATTTCCACGTCGACACCGGGCATGCGCGTTGGGTGTATTTCTGAAAGAGAACTCGTGTTCGCCGATGTTAAAGCGCGTGACTAATCGAATGGCTAATATGCAGCGTGGAGCGATGCATGATGGGAAACGTGTGCTGATACCTCAGTGTCTTGCTGGAAGATGACGACGCGTCCGCCTTTGTCTCCGGTGGCTAACAGCTCCCCTGAGTGGTTGAACTCCACGGTAGAGATGATATCAGCTGTCGGAAACACACACACACACACACACACACACACACACACACACATACTGAATAACCGGTTACACTATACAGCAGGATGTTGATGCACATTATGTCATTGTGAACATTTTAAAAGCACAGCTCGTTATCATGCACACATTTTGAAGACACGGCGCTGCTGTTAAAACCAGACGACCGACACGCTGGCGCTAAACCAGCAGTTATGGTGAAATGAGAGATGAATATCAGCACACGGCGAACACACTCCCACGCTGCTCTAAAATAGGTGTGTGGCCGTCTGAGTCTCGCTCGCCTGAGACTGATTCACGCTTTAACCCTCGGCTGTTCGCTGCAGCACAACAACAAAACGAGCGAGCGAGGGAGACGAGAAGGAGGCTTTTGTGTGAGCTCGGGCTCCCTGAGGCCTCTCTCTAAGTGTGTGCGAGAGAGCGAGAGAGTTAGTTCATATAGTACAAAAGGACGTCCATCTTCTCAAAGCAGGAATAATAGCCATGGGACGAACCAAAGGGGTGCGGGGACGGGAGGTGGGGTTAGGGTCTGCAGAATGAAATGAAGGAACGTGAAAATGAGAGCAAGCTTCTGGAAAGCTTTGTTAAATAAATAAATAAATAAATAAACAAACAAACCAACCAACCAACCATCATTATAAAATCCTTTTAAAAAGTCCATGCTGTAAACACATACACGAATACAAAACGAATACGCCGTTTATCTAGTAGTTCCTGGCTTTTCAGACACTCGGTACAGTTCACTGAAGAATCCCGGGAGATTTCGAGGGCGTCCGCACGGAGACCACGGATCCCAGCGACGAGTCCGGGCACGTGGGGCGGCGTTGATGCCGTTAGTGAGAGTTACGCAAGACGGAGGACGTCATAAACAGCTGATTGTACGGAGTCTAACTCTGCGTTTCGGACGACTGGGAATGTTTTCTAACCGGCTCGGACTTTCCTGCTTCCCACGTTACAGCGTTCGAGTCGGAAATGAAAACGAACACGCTTTAAACCTGCAACGGAAACCGGAAGGAACGAGTTGTTTAGTTGGCGCTTCAGGTATTTTTTTAAAAAGCGGAGGTGATACATCAGTGTGAAACGAGTAGCATTAGAGAAGTGTAATGAGCTCGTTTGCATATCACACGAATATGCAAAACAACACGTGTTTAAAAGTTTTACCGGAATACAATCCGGATACGAGGCGCGTCAAATGACGCGGTTTAAAGCGATTCGATTTAAATCGGATAAAAAGGAGAAGAAGAAGAAAAAAAAAAAAACGCATCCGAACGCGTCTATGCCGTATTTCGGAGTGAAGTGGGCGGGGCCTCGGTTTGATCGGCGTCTCGTCCTAACCCGCGACCGATCGTTTCCGACTCCTGCGACGAAGTAGACCAAAAAAAAAAAAATCCTTCTGGTGCAAGACGATAAAAGTTTCCATGCAGCTGGGAATAGAGGTGATGACTCGAAAGTTTGTGCCCCCGCATGAAACAACGTCTGAGGTGTGCCGGGGTTGTTATTTAACGACCTCTCGGTATCCGTCCCACGCGATGAGGAAAAACGCACTCGCTTGTCACGATCTATTTCTATCCTTCAGATCGCTTTAATAAATAAATAAATAAGCGAAGTCGTTGTGGTTAGAGTTAAAGTTATGTGGGAACATGACGAGGCATGGATTCACGTCTTCCTTCTTTCACAATCAGATTCCAGCGCTCTGTCAGCTGAACAGAATACACACACTTCCTTATTAGTGCAGAGCAAACATTGTGCATCGAATACCAGGCATGTTAGGGGCCACTTATCCAGAGCGACGTATACTATAGAAGAGTACCATCGAGAACATTTTGTGAAAACCTGTCGTTTTATTTTACTACAATTATTAAAGCATATAAGAAGTAAAAAGACAGAAAGAAAGCGAGCCGAAACAAACCTGTAAACGAAGACAAATAAAACCGATCATTATAGAAACGTCGCCGTATGAAAACGCCGTAAACAAACGCCTCAGCTGATGGGAGATTTAGCGCTGATTTATTATTAATACGTTTATAGATTATGAAGTCTTTTTAACGGCGTAGAAGTGAGTGAGAATAACCTTGACTTCTGATTTTCCGTCTTTACTCTGATTGGTCATTTCTTGCTCCTAGCTGTTGGTGCTCTTATGCCTTATATGGAGTTTTGTGGGCGTCACAAAATGCAAACGAGCTATGTCGGGATTTGCATTTTACGGCTGATCGACGTACGCACACGTGTAAGGAGAAAAATCTGCGAAACTGTCGTTTAATCCTGTGAAAAATGTTAGTGCGGTGTTTACGTGCAAATTTACGAAAAGACTGTAAACACTGTGCTGAAATTTACATTCTTTAAAAAAAAAAAAAAAATGACGACTTCTACACATTTAAAGGTTAAAAAAAAGAAAGCAAGCACTTACCTTCAGCTACGTCATCATCGATTGCTCCTTTGACCTGCGAGAAGCACCACTGCACGTCGTTGCCCCCGCCTCCGGCACCTGCGGCGAACAAAACGCACGGCTTAAACTCCGCCCACAACCACAAACGGACCGATCTGACCGCAGAACAGATCAAACCCCACGGACATGTGGAGGGGTTCGTCCTGACATCCTGACTCCTCGGCTTAAAACAGATACGCCAGCATTGCATACAACCTGCGTCCACTTTATTAGGAACGCCTTCGCCTCGCCTGCACGGCAAATCGTGTCACGACGAGAAGCACGCCCTGGCCGAGCGACACACTTACAGCTCATAGGATTGTTCTAGGAAAATGTAAAGTCACGGACAGAAGAGGCAGTGGAAAAGCAGGATGTGCGGCTGCGCTATAAAAAGCCGCCTGGAGGGAAGCGACGCAGACGAGGACGAGGAGAGTGGCGTTCATGTGTGTTTAGAAAAATGAGTAGAGACGCTTCGTTACAGAAATAAAAGCGTTTAAAAAAAAAAAAACCCCACGAGTTAAAGAGCAGAAACAGGATGGGTTAGTCGTCAAAACTGAACGTCAGATTACACAATAAACCGGTTCAACGTGATGACTGAGCATCGATCCAAAACCTAGTTTTAATCGTGTGTGTGAACAGTAAAATCACGACGATTAGCTCATCACGCCAGTACGAAGGTGCGACAACTGACCGGTAGCACGCCTCGTCCAATTTATATCACGTTATATCCCGCTATTTTACGCACTTAATCGTGTACAAAAGGCGTCAGTGAGATTTCAGCACGCAGGCTGCATTGTTATTTTTAATGAAACGGTTTAAAAAGGAATATTATACCAGATATTCACTAGAACAGAATAATATCTGCACGATCCGATCTCTTGTAACATTTTTTAAGCAGACGTTCATCAAAACTTGACCAGCCATAGGGACATAAAGACGGCTGCGCTGTTATTCCTTCCTGAATGTGTTCTGCGTATATGTAATGCAAATTAAATTGAAATAAAACAACAACATGAATGCTACAGTGGAAATATTACAGACCGCTTCACTTTCCGAAGTAAAGAAAATCACAAGGAAGAAACATGATGATTTTATTACAGACCTTAACGATTAGGTTTTATTCGCTTAAATGAACATGTTTAATTAAACGTACAGTTACGGTGGATCGCAAAGGCATCCTATAGACAGCTACACCATAATCATAATAATAATAATAATAATAAGAAGAAGAATTTTAAGAGACATCCAAGACGCATGAAGAGAAACATTTCAATAAGCACAATCAGGGCAGAATAAATCGTAAACAAAACAAAACTTAAGGTCTGTAGCGATTCCCACACGCCTATACAGTCGAGTGAAAAAGTTTGCACACCCTTCCAGATGAAATGAAACCACGATTCGAGATTTTATTGGTCACGTACACTGTTATATACGTACATATTTAAGTCACGTTAAATATTTAAGTCACCGGCCACATCGGGGTGGTCGGGTTTTAATTACGTGGGTATAATTTGAAGAAAAAAAAAAAAAATATATATATATATATATATAAAAATTAAATTAAATAAATAAATAAATAAATAGTGTCAGATAATTAACTTTTAAAAACTTAAGCTTGAATGAGTTTGTGAGTGGGATGGGTGAATATAAATATGTTCATTTAAAATAATAAATAAATAAATAAATAAATAAATAAATAAATAAATAAAAATGAAATATGTTCTGGACTGGATGTAGAGTTTATTTGAGGAGCTTTTGGATCCAGCGGTCCCCCTTCAATCTCACTCCAGTAAACATGGGGGGTGCAAACTTTTGCACACAGAGTTACAGTGAGCAGATTTTCTCCGGAATGATTATGATGGAAATTGTGTGTGCATTGGTTGCTCTGGTCCTGAATGAATGAATGAATGAACTTTAGAAATCAGGAAATAAGTGACCTTGAACCTGAGGAAGGTGCTGTATATGACCTAAATATGAGAAAAAAAAAAAAAAAAAAAAGATTTTTTGCAGCTGAAAAATTATTATTCCCCCCATTTTCACTGCACATGACTCTGCAAATACCCATTAAAGTTCATCAGCTAGTTAGTTGAAATCCCTACAAACCTATTCCAGATGAATAAGTGACAATATATTTAATATAAACTCACCAAAATACAGTAATCATTAAACATAAATAAAGAAACAAACAAACAAAAAAAATCAATCAATAATGCGCCTGCTTTACTGGCAGCAAGTTGAGCTAGCAAAGCCGCGCTATTCATCCCCACCCATATTCCGAAACATCCCGCCTCCTGAGATATGATTGGCTAAGACGTTCCATTCACTAATAGCCCTTCAATAACAACAAGCCAATCATAGCACAGGAGGCGGGATGGGATTACCCAATCAAGTCAGCGTGTCTGATCATATCGGAAAACAGGTAGAAGGGGGGAAAAACACGCTAGCAAACCAAGTAAATTTGTTCCCTCCCCAACCCTTTGCGTATTCAACGTACAGAGGTTCTAAACAGCTAGACACAATAAATGCAATAAAATGCTTTAATTAACATACACAAGATTAAATAAAAAAAAAAAAAAAAGTTTGGGCGGAGTTGCTGACGAACCGGGAGGGAGAAGCAGGATGCTAGCATGCTAAAATAAAATAAGCTAAGCTAAAGGCACGAGCACTGTTTCCGTTTCTGGATCATTCCCATGTGATGATAGGACACAGTCGCTGCAATACAGAGTTGCTAATAACGCGGTCAGATTTTAAGCACGCTGCAATCATACAGGAACCGATGCATTAACTAGCTATCATGACGTTCATGCAGGCTAGCAGTTAGCTTAGCAAAGTTACCTGCCATGGCGAGAGAGAGAGAGAGAGAGGGAGGGAATCTCAGCGGCTGATAACTTTCCCGAGGTTTGTGTTATTGCACCAACAAAATAATTAATTAAAATCTGTGCTGGATAATAAATCTCGGATGTGTTCTGGCCGCTTTATTTTCTCTCCACCTTTCTCAAGCTGAAGTCCCTCTGAACCAGTCCAACAAACCTCCTTCAGCCTTTTCCTCCCACACTCCACTATCCACATTCAAAATGGCGCAACCCCGCCCTGCCGTGACGCCATCAACACGCGCCGACATCTTTCGGGGAACGTTCCCTGACATGACGCCTTTCATGTGCGTCAATATGTGTGTATTTTATATCGGCGCATATCTATCTCGTTTTAAATTTTTACTCTTAATTAACTAAAAACAATACAATCCAGTACAATCCAGAGTGCTTATTTTTATTTTTATTTTTGCAAACAAGAGCAGGGGTATATATATTACAAAATAAAAATAAAAACAATTTATTTAAAAAAAAAAAAAAGCGTAAATAAATCAAATAAAAATAAAGTGTATTTTGAATTTTTACATTATGAAATAGTCTGCAATGTAGAAAGCCATTTTTAGGCTATATTCATTTTAAAATGTCATTAGTTGATTATAACCATTTCATGACATGATTATAATAACATATTCCATTATAATTAAACAATATAACTGAAATCATTCTGTTTCTTCAAAGAAAATATTATTATTGACCTCTTTTTTTAAAATATGTCTGCAAGTTGTTTTTTCCCCCCTCTGGAATATAACCAAAATAATTGCAAAATATTTTCAGGGCTAATTTTACTGAAAACACATTTATCATCAATATTAATTTTAAATGTTCATACAGTAAGGGTCTTTCATCCATCCATTTTCCATACCGCACAGGTGAGCCTGGAGCCTATCCCAGGAGACTCGGAGCACAAGGCAGGGGTCACCCTGGACGGGTTGCCAACCCATCGCAAGGCGCAATCACACACACATTCACACACTACACACAATTTGGAAATGCCAATCAGCCTACAGCACATGTTGTTGAACTGGGAGAGGAAACCGCCGAAGCACAGGAAGAACACGCAAGCACTGTGCATACAGGGCGGAGGCGGGATTTGGGATTCGAACCCCCAACCCCAGAGGTGCAAGGCAAATGACTTAACCTCCTTAACCTTATTAATGATACAATATTACTTGGGCATGAGACACTTTTCTTTCCAATGAATCCATTTTCCAAATGAAGACTTCAACATCGTAACACCAAGGACATCGTCTTCTTGAATAGTATCTGTGCATATCACCGTATAAACTTTTTTTTTTTTTAAATAGAAAAACCTGCTTATGTGATCACAATTGTTGTGGTTAAGTGCTTTGAAGGAAGCAACCAAGAGGCCAAGGTTAATTCTGAAGGCGCAGGAGAGATTCTCAGCTCAGGTGGGAGAAACTGTTCACAGGACAACCATGTGAATTTATGAAGGCGTAGCAAACAAGACGAAATCTTATTTGAAGTAAATATCGAGGACTCAGCAAATGAGTGAAAAAAAAGGTTCTTTGGTTTGATTTTTTTTTTGTCAAAATTGAACATTTGTGGCCTTGGAACAAAGCTCTACTTTTGGCAAAAACCCAACACTGCTCATCGCCTTGAGAATAAAAATCACAATTAAGTCCATTTCAGTTCCAGGTTGTAGCACTTACAAAATGTGGGAGAAAAAAATGCAAGGGGGTGAATACTTATGCAAGGCACAATGTATATTTCTTTCCTTACTCAACACACGGCTGTGATGTGAAAGAATGACAATAAAGCTTGATTTGACTTGTCTTGAGAAACACCCTCATTCCATTGAGTGTGTGTGTGTGTGTGTGTGTGTGTGTGTGTGTGTTCAAATGTCGATGTTTTTCATGTCGTTACTTGTTTAAACTGGGATTTTAAAGGTCGACGAGCCCAGCTGTCACGTAGGAACACGTCGTTATGGTTTTATATGTCGTTCTAACATCGATGTCATTGAAATGTAGATTAAAATAACGATTCTAATCTAGCACAATGAGCACGTGTTTCGATTCACATCTGAAACGTGCGCATGTCGTGTTTAAACTCTTCCAAGATTCGTTTCTTTTCACCTGTGCTTTTATTGCAGGGTGAACACTACATTACATATTGGGCCGAGTGTAACGTGGCACCCCGAATTTAAATAAAAGCATCCAGCATATGAATAAATGGAAAAGTAAATGATCATGTACCGTGACCATCTCCAGCTGAATAAGAAGTTAGGGGGGGGGGGACTTATGTCTTATGTTGCTGTATGAATATATTCCTGTCTTTTTCTTAGCAGGAAATCCATATTGTGTCATTTAAAGAAAACAGCACAGAGACTTCAGTGTAGGAGCTAAAGCCAACCTACACTATCTCAGGTGCTGAATCAGAAAGTGCTGTAATTCTCTGTAGGAACACACACACACACACAGACACACACACACACACACACACACTGCACCAGGGATCAGCAGTGGAGGTGATGCTAATAGGCGAGAGCAGAGCCTGAGTCATCACATAAGCATTGGGAGCTGTACAAGTAAGCGAGCTCTTACTGACTTTCGTGCCACCAAATGCAGCACCACACACACACACACACACACACACACACACACACACACACCCCACTGTGCTTGGAACATGAAAATAAAGCCTGAGATAAAAATAGCTACGGTGTGCCCATTGTTACAGAAGGACATGCTAGGAAACGAACTCCATTTGCTCCATATGTGAAATTTCAGCTAAGCATTTCTGATGTTTGTAAAATTGTCCGTTTGTAAAAAAAGTTAAAGTTTAAAGTTTAATGTTTCCTCCAAAAAGACACGCTTGCGTGCTACGCCTACACTCTCTAAAACATCTTAACGCTAGAGGAAAACGCTATACGAAACACTTCTTGAGGCAAGGATTTGATATTTGACCACGGATACTCCGGCACTATGTGTCAGTCAACATGATTGACAGGTCAGAAATAACACCTTCATGTTCTAATTGGTTGGAGGTTGGTGGCCCACATCTTCACAGAGACTAGAGTTTTTCTTAATCAATAACTGACCAGATGAAGCTATGAGTCGTCAGGACAGAGGAGTTTACATTCCACGATGTTAAATGTAACTATAAACGGATAAAAAGTCATACACAACATGACGCAGAGTGTTTTTTTTTTTTTTTTTAAATTCTACATATACACTCCTCACTGAGCACATTATTAGGAACACTATAATAGTATTTGGGTAGGGCCTCCCTTCGCTTTGCTCTCAATTCTTCATGGCATGGATTATGCCTTGCACTGCTGCAACACGATTGGCTGATTAGATAATTGCATGAATGACTAGGTGTACAGGTGTTTAATAATAATAATAATCATAATAATAAATTGTTTGTTCGGTGTGTCTGTACATAAAAAGATTGCAGACTCGCAGATGTTTCCGAGCAACCGCCTAGAAAAATTCCTCTGTCCCGAAGATGTCGGAAAACGTGAACTCGCAGCTTTACCTCTGACCGTTCCAAAGCGCTGACACTGGAGACTCCTTCCATAAACGTTAAATAAACATCTCCTTCAACCAATACACAGAGTTACACATTTTTCAGTCCATTTACGTAGAGCATCTGCCACACAAGTCCCTGTGAACGAATTGTTAGTACTGTACAGAAATGATAGAATGTGATTTGCAGCTGCATTACTGTCTGAGCTGCTGTTATAGAAAACGAATCAACGCCTTCTGACCAATCAGAATCGAGCATCCGAGAGCACCTCACGGACATTATAAGGTATTATGTGTTATACGCAGTACAACATGATATGATTGATAGTAAGCGTTATCGTCTCTTTCATTTCTTTCTTTTCCTCCCCTCTCTCAGGTTACGGTGTGTGCACACAAAACAAATTGATTCTTCTTTTTCCACAAGCATTTTTTCTTTCTCCCCACGTCAGAAACGTAACTAGGAATAAGGCGGCAGATGGTTGTGTTTCCATTCTAGACTGCACGGCTCTCGGGAGCTCCTAATGTGAGCACTTTATCACGAAGAGAGCTGGGATTAAAACCAACGCCAACAGGTGGCAGTGTTGCATCATGGGAACGTGGACGGTCACTCCGATCAGGGCAGGCCGATTCTGAAATCGATCGGCAAAGCGTTACGGTTTAAGTAAACGGTTTATCGAGTTTGTGCCATTTCCATAAAACGTGGGTTCGAGTTAAAGTCCGGGTGACGGTTTGGGAAATTTCGCTTTGTCCTCCGAGTTTGAATGGAAATGAATGAGGACGAGGGAGAGGAAAAGGGAAGGAAAGCTTCTAGTCGTCACATGATGGCAGCCTTTCTACATCCAACATCTCTGTCTATGGACAGATGAGTAAAAAGAGAGAGAGAGAGAGAGAGAGAAAGAGAGAGATGAGAAGAAACAGAGGGATAAGAGGGAGGTGGAGGTTCTTGAAACATATCAATTGGTGTGAAAGGGTCACTATGGAGAGCCGAATCTCTGGCTCGAGTTTTTTTTTTTCTTCTCTCCCTCTATCGATCGCTTTGAGCGACAGCCATTTAATTAGCCTATGAAAGTCATGCTAATGTGTGCCAGCTCTCCAGGCCGTACCGTGCCTCACGATCACGCCATCCTCTCCTCTCACAATCGCTGTATCCGTCCTGGCAGGGGAGGACAAAGAGCCATGCCAGTTCTGTACTCACGGCCCGACAGCGTATTACAGTAGAACTTGGAAGCAAAACAAACAAACAAATAAATAAATAAATCACGTTTTTGTGTGTTTTCTTTACCAACCGCTGCAGATGAATCATGTAGAAATCAGTGATTTAGATCTGAACCCCTAAACCAGTGATTCATTTGTAAAACGTGAGGTAAAAATAGAGGCGGTCCGACGAGGATAAAAGTCCCGGAACGACAGCGCTCGAAGCGGTTGTGTGCTGTTGTATCGAACTAGGGATAATAGCGTGTTTATAATGACTTCGGTACGACGAGGGATTTCACGATGCCGTGGGAGGACTGGCGGCGTGCTCGAGCTCACAACAAACATTTTGAGTCCTAACTCTACGAGTCTTACAAAAGTACACTTAGCGCTTTAAACAACATAAACACCGATATAACAACTGGAATAACGATATCAGTGGAAATACAAGACTATCTGAGCATGCCTAATTATGCAAATTGCTCCACGATTACAGTACGGTCGTGATCGGCTCTGCTCATCCGTGGTGCTTTGCCTTTGTTATGAACGCCTAATGTGACCCTTTGGATAAGGGTGTCTGGCAAATGCCATAAATATAAACGTGAATGTAAATAAAACATGCGATTTAAAAGCAGAGCAAATCGACTATTATAACAGCACGACCTGAAGATTTTCATTCGTCTCACACCACTGCAATGTGCCAGCGATAACATTACAAAAACCTCAGCCATTTCAGCCATTTTTATTGGTTCCTGGTGATTTTCTAATAGTTTTAAACCCCAATGTTGCGTTTTTATGTGGATTCGTATTACAGGTGGTTCAGGTGACCTGTGCTAGACACATCTGATGCTTTTCTAACGGAACTTAGAAGTCCTACAGGAGTCTGATGCTCTCTAATGGTCAACTTTTCTCTTGGTTTGTAAATAATATGATTATAACTCACCGGGCAGGAGTTCGCATGCCGTCCGGGTCACGGCATCGAGTTGTTAGAAATTCAGCAGGCAGAAGACTGCTTTGATCTCCAGATTCATGCGAAGGAGCCAGACAGTGCGTCACGTCCGACTGTGGTGTGTTCTGAGATGATACCGAGACACAAGGAATGAGAAACACAACATAATGAGCATATTTAACACAGAGAGTCAGAGAAAGGTTAGCAAATGGTCATGAAGCCAAAGGAAAATAATTAGAAGCAAATATTTCCTTCGCTACTCACTGTAGAGCATTATTCCAGGACGTAAACCTCTAATTATACCACACGCAGCATAGCTAAAGACAACTCTCGGATAACGTATGTGTATTGTGCATAGCATTTCTTTGAGAACACAAATAAAATCTGATCTTCAATGGCGTTCTGAAAGATAACACTTACAGATTCACTTAGATGAGTATGTTTCTCTGTGTGTGTGTGTGTGTGTGTGTGTGTGTAAAACCACCATGTGAGTTTGTGTATGTAGGGGTGTTTATAATAGCCTTCATTAATTCTCATTAAGCACTGTCATTAAGGGCCATTAAGCACACAATGGGATAATCACCTCTCTGGAGCTCTGACCTGTATACACTGCTGTTTGGGGTTAAGCAGCAACACAAAACCTCACATGTAGAGCCTCAGTGCTGCACACGTTCCCCTCGCTTTATCACTCACACCTCTGAACCGTCATTAATCTTATCAGATCTCCGAGCAGTACAGAGAACGCTCTCGCCGTCTGCTGACAGTCAGATACATTACAGCGTATTTATCAAACGTCAGATGAACTACCGGTCCAGGATCGGGCTTTTACACACTCTTACACGCCAAGCATTTGTTGAACACCTTTCTCAAACCTAAGAGAAACGATAATAGAATCATGCAGACAGAATACCTGGACAAGATTAGAGATTTTTAAGTGATGTAAGGAATAAAATGATGCCTGAGACCATGGATAGTAGCGAACAGTGTATACTGTACAGTACATAACTGTGATAAAGTTTCTCTTATATATTAGGTGCAATAAAACATTAAGGACGTTAACTAATAATAACATAGAACAATTATAATAGGAAGTTATGTGAATGTGGTCTCTCTCTCTCTCTCTCTCTCTCTCTCAGTCTCTTTCTCTCGCTCTCTAAAATATTAATTGTACTGTACTCACCCTTGTTCGTCTTCATTCTTCTTCTCTGCCGGACAAAGGATGATTAACGTCCCAGGTGGAACCGGAGAAGATTTCATCACGTTACTCAGAACAGTTTGCAATTTAAATGATGAATTATGAATTATTTCTGGACCTTTCTATTTAAAGGGGTCATATGATGCTTTTTAATGTTTTCCTTTTCTTTTAGTGTGTAATGTATCTGTTTGTGCAAAGTTACAAAGCTCATAGACTGATTGATTCTGGGCGGCTGTGGATCAGGTGGTAGGGCGGGTTGTCCACTAATCGTAGGGTTGGTGGTTCGATTCCCGGCCCACGTGACTCCACGTGCCGAAGCGTCCTTGGGCAAGACACTGAACATTGAAGTTGCTCCCGATGGCAAGCTAGCGCCTTGCATGGCAGCTCTGCTACCATTGGTATGTGTGAGTGTGTGTGTGTGTGTGTGTGTGAATGGGTGAATCAGAACCAGTGTAAAGCGCTTTGTAGAACCGCTAAGGTTAAAAAAAGTGCTATATAAGTGCAGACCATTTATCTAACAGAGAGCACTGCTCCAGAAAACGCCTCAACGCCTCGATCAAATGTCACATAGATGCACTACGTGCCTTTGAACCGTCAGAACCATTTTTTAAACTTGTATTTTATGTTGTCACTTCAGGACATAAAGTTGTTATGGTGAAGAAGACAAATTAAACCGTTATAAGATCGTATCTGAAAGGTAAGAGAGTTACAAAATAATGATAATGAGCCTTTATTGGTCACATATACATATGCAGAGTGAAATTCTTTTCTTCGCATATCCCAGCATGTCAGGAAGTTGGGGTCAGAGCGCAGGGTCAGCCATGATACAGCG
>JANDJT010000060.1:2172856-2183547 GCA_024331685.1 Stegophilus panzeri
ACACCTCCTTCACTGAGACTAACAGACACAGAGGCCACACCTCCTTCACTGAGACTAACAGACATAGAGGCCACACCTCCTTCACTGAGATTAACAGACAGAGGCCACACCTCCTTCACTGAGACTAACAGACACAGAGGCCACACCTCCTTCACTGAGACTAACAGACATAGAGGCCACACCTCCTTCACTGAGATTAACAGACAGAGGCCACACCTCCTTCACTGAGACTAACAGACACAGAGGCCACACCTCCTTCACTGAGACTAACAGACATAGAGGCCACACCACCTTCCCTGAGACTAACAGACAGAGAGGCCACGCCTCCTTCTCTAGAACCTAGTCTCAAACCCAACACAATAAGTACTGAAGGACTAAAAATAAAATGGTTGTAGAGTGCTGCTGAATTGTGAGTGAGGTAGAGAGAGAACGCCAGGAACGATCTGCTTTGACAGAAATCCTTTGTGTCGACTTCTCACAGCCGTTCGGAGTTGATTTAACAGGATCAAAAGAGCCGTCAATAGCCATGCAAATAAGATTGACAGAAGAATTAAGTTTTTATCGCTTTAATTACGGACCTTGAAACCTGTAAGAGAATTTTAAGCATGTTGCGGATTGGGACGCTGCATTTCGGTAGCTTTTTTTTTTTTTAATTTCAATTTGTCTTAAAAAGCCAAAGCTGTGCTCTTAGTGAGAATATGTTTCATTTGGCAAAACAGTTCTCATTCAGGCTTAATGAAAGTTGGGTATCTGTAAACTGCAGGGGTGCAAACCTCAGGCTTCCACACGATATCATACAACGTCGTTTCTTAGGCAACGATTAGCTTTTTGACGCTACCGCTGATTCTGCTACCATCACGTAAATCACGTAACGTAGGTTAGGACTGGCGCAAGTGCAGATAAGAGCTTTATTAGACGAGAGATAGGCAGACAAATCCACAGGGTTAGTCAGAAATCAATAACCATAGACAGGCAAGGATCAAACGATCGTGCAAACAATCCAAACTTGGCGAAGTGGAGAACATAAAACAAAACGTTAGCATCGGGAAATCTGCGAGGAGCACAATGCTAACATGATCTCAGGTTGATTCGGTCAGAATCTGCTTTGGCACCAAAGACCTCATTTTTGCTAACGTTACTAACCTATGACGATGATCTCGTATAGCTAGAGATAGCTTGGCTCGGAGTTCAAAACTTTGTTTGTTTGGGAAGATTGTTCAAAAAAATCGCGATTTAGATCGACAGTCAATAAGACTAGCCGGGTCAGAGGATCAGCTGAATTCTACTATACACCGTGTGTTTAAATGAAATCTGACCGAATTGATTTACGCACAAAGCGTAGCTGCTACACGTGTGTAGCGCAGATCCCACAGGAACCCACTCGACTTCAGAGACGAGTGTGCCAAATTGCACGTCCTCTCCACGGCTGATTGAGTGTTACGTGTTTTTCATTAAAAGCCGTTCGGTGTGCGGTAATTCACAGTAATGATTTTAATGGCGCCAATTACCGCCGTGTGGAAGTTCAAGGTCTTGAAAGGATGCGCAGATATAAGATGTCGAATTGTTTATATCTGAGCGGTTGCACACAAATACACTGCCTTATTATCCCTGAATGCCATAAAATCGTAGCATTTCACAACCGTAACGTCATTTAGTCTCGTCAAATAACCCTGGTGCTGCTGCGAGGAGAATGAGATGCTGTTTGTCTTCTCTCACGCCGAGCTCCATTTTTGGTCTGTTACAGATAGTGATACACACACAGGAAGTGGAGAGAGAGAGAGAGAGAGAGAGAGAGACCATATCTACGCTCTGTTTATTCGCTTTTCAATGTGTACACTGACCTAAAAGGTTTGTTTCCTTTGAATTGTTTACCCATGTTTCCCCCTGTGCCCTTCTTTTGATTTTTTGTTCTTGTTGATTTTTTTTTTTTTATTATTTATTTGTGTGGGTCCTTTTATAGATCCCCCCCAGGCAGGAACTCGCCATCTGCTCTTTTTTATTTTTTATTTTATTTATTTATTTATTTATTTTTTTAGTTTTAGATCCTTTCACTTCATCGCTTAAATGCAACAACGCCCAGATTCACAGCAACAGATATCATATATATTCAAAGAACTGACCGGTCACGTGTCAGTTTATACACGACACCTGAATAAAGTCTTATTTCAATGCTCACGTTGACCGATTTGTTCGATTTTACACCTAAAGGCCGATTCGTAACACACACACACACACACACACACACACACGCACACGTCACGTCAAGACGTCAGTCAAATCCATTTTGAAAAGCATTAAGGTGTGTTAGTGAAGTGTAGAACCCTAGCACACACACACACACACACACACACACGCACACGCACACGTGTCACTGCCGTTGTTTAACTCCATTTGTTCATTTGTGTACATGACTGAAGCATAAACTTAATAGAAATCCATTGAAAACGAAGACGCACACTTTCTATACGCTGTGCACTTTAGTTCATAATCAACAGTCTTTTATTTAAGGATGAAAATGTATGTCAGGGGTGCCAATAATTTTACATATACATATTTTACATATACAGGTTTATTGTTTGTGTGGAAAATCACTGTGTGTAATGTTTACTCGTTGCATTCAAGGGTGCCAATATTTCTGCATTTTGTATTTTGATGAAAACACACGTCTCCTTCTCACACCGTCTGCCCGGGGTTTGCAGTTCGTGTCGTGCACACAGCCGAACGTTTCCTCTTTCTCTGTAAATCGCCGCAGCCGGGGATGTGAAATTGGCCCGCTGTGCAGTAAGCAACGCTGCTTAATATTTCACATCTCCACCTAATTTACAGCAGTGCAGCAGGCCAGCACTGACAGGAAGAGAGAATTTGTCAGTAGTACAGTGTGTTCCATGATCGTCCGTCTCACACTGAGACAGGCAGATGGATGTGAGATATCAGAAGGGGAGAGAACGAGGTCAGAACCAAACTCACAAACAGCCTCAATAAAACATCAATCATCCATCACGGGCTGCAAGTCGGATACGCGCTTAAAACGCCGCGCATCAGCACCGAATCCGCAGGACGTGATGATCTCTGCAAACGGTTCCTTAAATAGGAGAATGGAAAAATATAGGCTACATACGCATGCGTACGTTTCACGTGCGATCATGGGTCCTTCACGTGGTTATGCGAGTAATATGTGATGAATTCATGTGAAAAATGAACACAACTAATCGTATGGACAAAATCAGACATAAAGACAGACGGACTGTGTAAAAAAATAAATAATAATGAAATAAATGAATCGTATGTAAAAAAAAAAAAAAAAAAAAAGAATTAAAATAAAAAAAAAAAAAGAAAAAATCACGTGAAATAAATGAACTGTGTACCAAAAAAATCACGGGTGAAAATAAACGAATCATGTCCGAAAATAATTACATGAACGTATATGAGTCATATATAAACAAAAATTATACGTGCAAATAAATGAATCGCGTTTAAAAAATCGTTGTAAAAAATGACTCATTTGGAAACCAAACAAATCCCATATAAAAATAAATAAATTACGTGTAAAAAAAAAAAAAAAAAAAATGTGGAAAATGAATTGTAAAAAAAAATAAAAATAAATAATTAATTGTGAAAAAAAAAAAAAAAAAAAAAATCACAGGTGAAAATAAACGAATCATGTCCAAAAATAATTACATGAAAGCATATGAGTGATATATAAACAAAAATTATATGTGCAAATAAATGAATCATGTATAAAAAAAAAAATATGTAAAAAAAATGACTCATTTGGAAAACAAACAAAAAAATAAAAAATATTATGTAATATTACGTGTAAAAAAAAAATCACACCATATATTAATATCATATCATATCGAGGGGGGTGGGGGGGGGTCACGGTGGCTTAATGGTTAGCACGTTTGCCTCGCACCTCCAGATTTGGGGGTTCGATTCCCGCCTCCGCCCTCTGTGCGTGGAGTTCGGGGGCCTCCTCCATCAGTCCGAAGACATGCGCTGTAGGATGACTGGCATTTCCAAATTGTCTGTAGTGTATGAGTGTGTGTGTGATTGTGCCCTGTGATGGGTTGGTACCCGATCCAGGGTGTCCCCCGCCTCGTATCCCGAGTCCCCCTGGGATAGGCTCCAGTCTCCCCGCGACCCTGTGTAGGATAAGCGGTACGGAAAATGGATGGATGATGGATGGAAGAACATATCATATCAAGTTTGAAGCGGGTATGAAGACGGACAGATATAGATCGATAAATGCACAGAGTGTGTCCCTTCTCTCCCACTTCACTCAGAGTGTGCGCTAGATTCCTATAAGTGATTTGAGACACAGCCGTATCTCCCCTAACTAGAGAGAGACAGAGGCGTCTGCTGTCCTCATATTGAATGGCAGTTTGTCTCCTCTATTTGTCTCATTTTCCCACTTTACCTCCATTGATTTTCCCCCATGGATCCCTGAGCATCTCTCTTTCTCTCTCTCTGTTTGACACACACACCACCATGACGCCCTGTAGACCCTTTCAGCCCTACACACTCGCTCCAGACGCAGAAAAACCCCTGCTGCTATGTTCATGAACCAGACGAGGCTGAAACAAGGTTTGGAAGATGTTCATGCCATCGAAGAAAGATCAGAGTGTGAGGTCTACGATAAGTGTGTGTTGAAAAAACTTTAAAAATCCCATTTTATGTTGGAAAAATATTCAAGCATGACATATTAGCACCAATTTTTCCTGAACAAGCATAAATTAAACAAGCATACAGCATTGTGTTCATTGCTGAGCATTAAGATAGCAACAAGGACGTCCATTTTGGACGTACATGTGCGACAGCGATAGCAGCATGTGACAACCTGACAGCATTTGTATGCAAATTAGCCATGACACGCTAAAGCGACAAATCCAAACAGTTCGCTAGAATGATTATTCGGATCAGTTTGGTGTGTGCGGTCCCCACTCACGACTTTAGTTCCTACCAGCAATCGGTTCCTATTTACTGTGTGACGCATCACAATGTAACCAAGCACATTTTAAACAAAAGTACGGTGTATAAATTATATAGTGGGTTGCAGGATGTATATTTTAGCTGCTAATGCTTTTCATCAGACCTAAAATAAAAACAACAACAACAACAACAACAACAACAACAAAAATGCTTTGGGCAGACCACGCCCACAAATGACAAGGTTAGCAGTCACTACATGCTAAGAAACAAGACCGATGTTGTTTGCTAGTAATACGATACATGCTAATTTCTACGGTGGCCAAGAAGTGCAAAACAAATCCCAAAAAAACAAAAACAAATTATAAACACAATGTAACGTAGGACAAAATGGAAAAGGTAGGTATATTTTACGAATGGATTACTTACCGCTGATTGGACGACACATCTGTCAATCAAGATATTGTTATTTTGTTTTCAGATTTTTTTTTTTTTTTTTTCATATTTCTGATTTGTTTTGCACTTCTCGGCATGTTAAAGCAAGCCGTTTTTTAACACGACATAACTTTATCACTTTATCGGAGAGAAATGACAGCGGTTCACGAAAAGGCATTCGATTAAACGATAATTATTAACAACGGCGGCCATTTTGTGTCAGCGTGTTAACACGGCGGCACCTTTAACGAGCTGTGACAGAAACTGCAAAATAACGAGAGAAAAACAAGAAGAGGAAAGATGAGGGTAATCAGTAAGTGATTACAGTTTTGTCACTTAATCAGACGTTTCCATGAACGACGCGGTGTCACAAATTAAAGTGGGAGAGAAAAGGAGAGAGAAAGAAACGGAGAGAGGGCTTGTTAATGGTTGTCAGTGTCGAGAGATGATAAAGAAAGTGTTGAACGGATGTGCACGTGCGTCTGATTTCACTTTTCTATAGAGCGAACGCCACACTCGTCTGCACGCCTATGCGTCTGGTATGTCGAGCGGAACACCTCGCGTGTTTCCGGAGAAAAATGCAGGAGCTACGCTTTACCGCGGCTCGGACCGAACAAATCATGTTTACTGCCTCTAAATCCAGACGACACATTTAGAAGGAGGGGGCTGACATAAAAATAAAAAAGCTCTCGCAAGCTTCTGGGCCGCTTTTGCTTTATTAATTCCTCTTCCCTCAACTGACCTGAAACATACCTGTGGTTCCTGCACTGCTGGAACTTTCCGGAGTCCATCAGCTTTATTAAACGAGTAGCACTTCACGGCTCCTGGCTGAAGCTCCGTGTTTGTCGGCGTGTGTCCGTGCACTCGTATGAAACCGAATGTTTTTATACAGAATGTGACGTATAATCAGTAGCTGTGGGCTGAAATTGCTTCCTCTATCTGAGTGGTAATACAGGAAGAACTAAACATCTGGCCCCCGTCACATACGAGTGTTTATGTATAATTTGCATTCAGTACAGGTTTACTTTCAGTGCCTGGGATCAAAACGTAATCAGATGTTCTTCAAGCAGAATTGTTCATTATAGAGACTCATTTACACACGACTGTGAGAGCGAGAACAGCAGCACGACTACGCGTATTTAAAAAAGATTGATTAGTGGCTGAATGGGTGGATTGGTGGATTGAACAATGAACATATGGATGGATGCATGAGCGGATGGATAAACAAATGATGGACGAGTGCATTGATATATAGATGGATGGATGCATGGGTGGATTGAGGAATAGATCATTGGAAGCATGAACAGATGGATCGGTGGAGTCCAAACTCTTTAGAGACAGTTTTGTAACCTTTTCCAGCCTGATGAGCATCAACAACTAGTGCCATGATACACTTCCACAAACATGTGTTGTGAAGATCAGCCTTTGATAAATCCTTGTTCTATAAATAAAACAGGACTCTCACTCACTCACACCTGATCGTCATTCCATTGATTGAAAACCCCTGACTCTGATTTCACCTCCAAATTAACTGCTAAGCCTAGATGTTCAAATACTTTTGCCACTCACATATATGTAATATTGGGTCATTTTCCTCAATAAATAAATGACCAAGTATAATATTTTTGTCTCATTTGTTTACTTGGGTTCTCTTTGTCTACTTTTTAGAAAATCAGATTATGTTTTAGGTCATATTTACGTTGGGATATAGAACATTCTAAAGGGTTCACAAACTTTCAAGCACCACTGTCGATGGTTGGATGGATGGATTGGAGAATGCATGGACAAAGAGACAAATTAGATATCCATAGAAATAAGGTTAAATCTGTAAATCGCCTATAAAATGGGGTTTCTGAGAGTCCTAAAGGGGTTCTTTTTGGAACCCTTTCTAATAGGGAACTACTCTGTTTTAGAACCTTCAAAGGTTCCCCAGAGGAACAAACTGCAAATCTATTTAGGGTTTTAGATTTAACCACTTTTTTACTTCTAAGAGTGTATAAGACAAAATAAAGTTTAAATGATTTATGGATGAATAGATAGGTAGAGGAATGGAAAAATGGATGGATGGATGGATGGACGGATGGATCGAAAGATAAATGTATAGATAAAAGGAGTGATAGATGAATGTACAGTATAGCTGAGTGGGTGGATGGCTGAATGTACGGATGGATCGGTGGATAGATGGATGGACGGATCTATTTATCTTAAAAAAGAATTAACGGACTGAGTTCTTAGAATATGATTAATGAGTCACCTTGAACACCTCCATAGACACACTGTCCATAAACAAGACTACAGGGAGTGAAAGTGTATTAAAATCTTAAATTATGTCTCCATTTAAGCAGAGAAATTGTTAATGAGACTTGTTTTAGAGCGGGTGTATGCAGACGATGAGTGTAATGAATGGAGATGTATGCGGACGTGTGCGCTGTGTTTAGCTACGGCACTTAACAGAAGACGTCTGTGATAATATGAAGCTCCTGCTGCGTGCCAGAATCCCATGAATAAGAAAATATAATGTAAAGAACGGAGCATCATACTTAAGTCATGAAGTTTTGAAGAAAAAAAAAAAAAAAATAGACAAGAAGAGCTGAAGATTTTAAGATTTCCTGAAAGCAAATTAGTGAATTTATGGTCGATGGTCGAAAAACTAAAAACAAACAAAAAAACATGCGTGTAAGGCCCTGCTAGCTCCGTCTGAAAGTCGAAACCATGGACTTTTCTCTTTTGACGCTCCTACTTTTACTCAGCCTCTCTATCCTCCATCTTCTTACTTTCCAGCTAAATTCTAACTAGCCCTCCGCTGTGACAGAGACATTTTCTTCTAGACAAACGGATAAAGAAACATGGATGCTTTTCAAACGGAGGGGAAAAGCTGAACGACGCCCATCAGCCTGGATCAAGGTGGCTTTTCCACCCAAGTATAAGTGCTTGTTTGATGCACAATAGTCACGATGACGTGCAATGCTAAGCTAAAGATTTTCTTATACATTCTAAACCTTTAAGTTTTTTTTTTTCATGCTTTGTTTAACATGTTTTTGAGTCAACTTGAGCCAACACAAGTCTTGCTCAAGGCATCCAGACCAGTAGCCAGTTGTACTAATTGAATGAAAGCTCTATCCTAGCCTGGGTGAATGTCAAAGGACACTACATTCTAGTTGTCAGACTTCTTAAAAAATTAGCTTGCATGAAGTAGCATGGTGTTAATGTACGAACTGCCTCTTAGTAGTGCAACACCTTACGGAAACCTAACTGCTCCATAAATACATACAGATCAGTGCTGCCAGTTCTTTTCAAGGGAAAGTAGCTAATGCTAATCAAAAAGTGACTTTCAAGAATAATTTGCATATTCATTGAATCATCAGGGTCATTTGCATATCAAAACACGTTACAAGAAGAAGGACGATTTTCTGAAAACTCTTCATAATAGAATAGAATGGAAAATAATTTGATCAGAATAGAAGATAATAGACTACACAGTAAGTTCTTTCTTACAGAAAGAAGTCATCTTTGGTCACGACATCACAAAAACTATTCACATATTTACAAAATATGTGTATATAATTTGTATTAAGAATGCAGACCAAATGAAGTGGTACTGGTGAGGAGTCAGGAAGTTGACATGAAGGAAACAGTTATGGATGGAACTTTTTATTACTGTCAACATTGTCAAGAAGAGAGAAGAGAGAGAAAGAACAAACTAGTGTACAGGTAGAAAAAAACAATGGTGATCAGTGATTGGCCATTGGGAACACTGTTGATCAGTGATTGGCCATTGGGAACATTGGTGATCAGTGATTGGTCGTTGGGAACACAGGTGATCAGTTACTGGTCATTTGAAACACTGGTGATCAGTGATTGGTTGTTGAGAACAATGTTGATCAGAGATTGGGAATAATGGTGATCAGTGATTAGTCATTGGGAACACTGGTGATCAGTCATTGGTCATTGGGGACACCGGTGATAGTGATTGGTCATTCAAAACAATGGTGATCAGTGATTGGTCATTGGGAGTACTGGTGATCAGTGATTAGTTGTTGGGAACAATGTTGATCAATGATTAGTCATTGGGAACACTGGTGATCAGTGATTGGGAATAATGGTGATCAATGATTAGTCATTGGGAACACTGGTCATCAGTCATTGGTCATTGGGGACACTGGTGATAGTGATTGGTCATTTGAAACAATGGTGATAAGTGATTGGTCATTGGGAGTACTGGTGATCAGTGATTAGTTGTTGGGAACACTGGTGATCAGTGATTGGGAATAATGGTGATCAGTGATTAGTCATTGGGAACACTAGTCATCAGTCATTGGTCATTGGGGACACCGGTGATAGTGATTGGTCATTCGAAACAATGGTGATCAGTGATTGGTCATTAGGAGTACTGGTGATCAGTGATTAGTTGTTGGGAACAATGTTGATCAATGATTAGTGATTGGGAACACTGGTGATCAGTCATTGGTCATTGGGGACACTGGTGATAGTGATTGGTCATTTGAAACAATGGTGATAAGTGATTGGTCATTGGGAGTACTGGTGATCAGTGATTAGTTGTTGGGAACAATGTTGATCAATGATTAGTCATTGGGAACACTGGTGATCAGTGATTGGGAATAATGTTGATCAATGATTAGTCATTGGGAACACTGGTGATCAGAGATTGGGAATAATGGTGATCAGTGATTAGTCATTTGGAACACTGGTCATCAGTCATTGGTCATTGGGGACACTGGTGATAGTGATTGGTCATTTGAAACAATGGTGATCAGTGATTGGTTGTTGAAAACAATGTTGATCAATGATTAGACATTGGGAACACTGGTGTCAGCGATTGGTTGCTTAGAATAATGGTGATCAGTAATTGGTCATTGGAAACAATGGTGATCAATGATTGGCTGTTATGTTTATGGAAAGAGTCTCCAATGTCAGTGCATCATTGAAGAGAGTCTTCAGGAGGACTTCTACTATTCATGATACTAATGTCTCAGTAACATGACAATACTTTTGACACATTTAATTCCATACCGTATATTAATTCCAAGAGAGCGAGAGAGAGAAAAGCAGGCTTTTGAAGGAACAACTGTTTATATCTGCTATTACGTAAGTGCGAACAAGAACTAAGTTGTCTCATGGACGTTCGACATTCCATACCTACTGTATATCTCCTGACCTGGGTTGACTTGAATGCTTTAACATGATAATAATCTATGTTTAAGCTTACAGACCAGTGAGCAGTGAAGGCTCGAAGCTTTGTGGCTTGACAGCACTTTGATCCATCCGGCTCGTTTGAATCCTCGCTCGAGTTATCAGAGATTGTGAACGGA
>JANDJT010000060.1:2186327-2196941 GCA_024331685.1 Stegophilus panzeri
GGCCTATGTGTTACCTCATATTTATACCCCTGTGAAACAGGAAGTCATGGTTGAACAATTTCCTGTTCCTAGTCACCGAGGTGTACTAATAAGAAGTAAAATATCAATGGGAATATACTTCAAATATATATATTTTCTCATATGAATTCATAGAGGTGCCAATAATTGTTGCAGATCTATATTTAAAGACTTTTTTTTTTGATAAACCTGTGTTGTGTTTGCAATTGTTTGATATCCATGACAGCAGTGTATTTTTTTGAACAAAAGATCAAAAGGTTAAACAATAAAGACAATTTTTCACAGCCTTCTTTGTATGTCATTGTATGCTTTGGGTCATTGTCGTGCTGAAAGGTGAAATTCCTTTTCATCTTCAGCTTACTGAAAGACACCTGAAGGCTTTAAAATCAACTGGTATTGCAAACTATTCATGATTCCCTCCTCCTTGTTAAAAGCCCCAGTTCTGGCTGAAGAAAAGCAGTCCTAAAGGATGACGCTGCCACCACCATGCTTCACCATGGGTATGGTGTTCTTTTAGTGACGTGCTTTTTAAATTGACTTATTCAATTCAATAAATCGATCTGTTCGTCGCAAACAGCTGAAAATCTGTACATTTGGACAATAAACCTGAATCATTTTGATTACAACTGTAGACTTTTCATATCCACTGTATATCTCTACTTTAAGAAAACAAATATATTTGACCGAAATATTTTTATTTAGGTAACTTTTATACAGTACAGAACAAAAGACTACATAATGTGCAAATACACAACAGTGCAGCACAATAAATACCCACAACAGTATACTCAGAACAATAAATATACAAAAGACAACAGAAATATGCTGGTGGTAGCATGGATGCTCTTGCACCTTCTGATAGATGGCAGGAGGGTGAAGAGTCCACGAGAGGGTCGAGAGGGGTCATCCACGATGGCCTTATGCATACAGCAGCTATTATACGAAGTGACGATTGCGGGTACACGGACCCCGATGACACTTTTCAGGTATTAGGTCTGTAAGCAGATATCGACTCTCAAAATGTCCGCAGTGATAACGATTCCAGTTGGGGGGAAAAAAAAAAACACCTTTACTGGTCAAATCAGATATCAGAACCGATTTGTCCATTCATCCATCTGGACTAGCTGGAACTGCAGGAAATGAAACCAGCTGACATTTGAAATGTTTAATTATGTAATAGTAGCTTCGAGTAATTTCTTCCATGGCATTTACAGAAAAATATTTGTATGTCAATAAAGAAAATAACTTATTATATAATAGACCACTTTTCACACAAAACCTTCATGCTGCCTGTCAGGGACTAGCTGAAAAAAAAATCTTACCAGCCAATCTTCTCATAGAACTGCACACAATGCACCTGAGAGGACTGATGCATATTTAAGGCAAAGCGTTGTCACACCAAACACTGACTTTGTTCAGTTTAATGCTCTTTATAGTAGGGTTTTTTTTATTATTTAGAGAGGTTTAATATTGTTATTTTTGCCCCACCCACATAAATAAAAAGGAGAGGTATGGCTCTAGTACAATAGCGGCTAGTTATATATCTATATAAAAAAATAAAAAATTAAGAACCTGACTCATTAAGGTGTAAGTCATCCATCACCTGAATATAATCCTCTCCAGTATTGGTCATTATTGTAATCGCTGCACCACTGTATTAATAGTATAGAAGATATGAAAAATCCACTGTATTCCAAGTTCATTTTGCATATAAGAAAGCCCAGAGCTTCTTTAGTTCGCTCACTTTGTGGCTTGAAACATTTATACTCGTGCGCTCGTGAAGGACGGAGCTCCAAATCCAGCGCCGATATTATCACGGGCTTTCCTATGAAAAGGTTACAAATATTTTCACGCCATCCATCTAGAGCTGCGAGGAAAAATAATAAAACAGGACGTCTGCATTTTCTGCCACTACACGATGTATCTGAGCGAATACCACGTATCAGACCTTTACTACTGTCGGGGAAAAAACAAAACAAAACTGTGTGTAGGTTGAAAATCTACAAAATGAGGACAAGTTGAAGTTCATGCTTAGTGTATGGAAGCCACTGGAGATGTTTGCTACATGACCCTTTAGGTGCCCTGAAGCGAACATCATTGTAGAGGTCAGGAGCAGAAAGCTGATACAATTATATAAAGCTGATAGAAATATCTCTCTGTACATACAGATGAGTGCAAAAGTTTGCACCCCCACGTCGGTTTCTACGTGGATAAAAACATTTTTTGTTTGTTTTTAATCCTAATACCAGAACTATCACCTGCCTTCAGATGAACATGAAGTCTTCGTTAATGGTAAGATTAACATACAGAATGATTCATTTCTTATATACACTGTATGGCCAAAATGTATGTTTGTGGACACCTCACCATCATACCCATATGTGCTCGTTGAACATTTTCATTCCAGATTTAGTCAACGTTTACTGTTATGATGCGCTCCATTCTTCTGGGAAGGCTTTCCATTAGATTTTGGGGCGTGGCTGTGGGGGATATGTGTTCATTCAGCCACAAGAGCATTAGTGAGGTTGAGGTCGGGCGCTGATGTTGGGTGAGGAGGCTCCAGTTTCCGTTCATCCCAAATGAGTTTGGTGGGGTTGAGGTCAGGGAGAGACAGAATATGTGACACGTGTTGTATAGAGTACATGCGACTGAATTCGTTAAAAACAAGCCGCTAATAGTCAATTCTTCTCCATTCTCTTTCTCTGTGTGTCAGGAGCGACAGGAACACCTTTCCATCCAACCTATCACTCACTATAACATCTGGAAAACTTGAAATGAATGTCTTGTTGGATTTACTCTTTCAACAAAAGGGGTGTGAAAACTGTCACCTCCCCCCACCCTACACACACCCTCCTTGCTACACACTGCCTCATCATCATCATCATCATCATCAGCCTCTGTCTCGCACGCCTTCACCTATACTTCCCTACAAATTCCCAGTAACAAATGTTGCTTTCTGTGACTTCCTGACATTCCGTTTAAATGAACCCTCGCCGATTGACAACTCCGGCTCTTGCACCGGAGTTGGGAGTTTTGAAGTTTGGAGCACTGATGTTGCCACAACAACACTTTCTGACAGCACTGAATATGGATGGGAATAAAACAGCGTGCCGAGGCTGAGCCGCACACTGCGCTCTGTTCTCTTCTTACTTCTGCTGAAGTGCACTGAATGTTCAACTCCCATATAGAGTGTGTGAGTGACAGAGCGAGCACACACACACACACACACACACACACACACACACATACACACAGAGCCTGGGAGGTGGAATGACATTCCAATTTATATTCCTCCTCTTTTGCAGACAGTGTGAAATATTCACCGAGAATTTAGGATGTGAAATGATCTGCTTCAGCTCGAGCGCTCTGGCCAGAGTGGGAGTGGGAACCCGAAATCTGAATAATTACTCATGCAAGATACAAATACATTTGACCCTTATATTCTTTTCAGGTTCAAATAGAACATTTTAGTTGAAAACGTTGAACAACTTTATGTGCTTAGTTCAAGCATTTTTTAAAATTTGACAAGCGTTTTTTTTTTTTTTTTTTGCTCAGATCTGAATATTCTGAACATCATCTTGGCGTGTTGCTATTTGATTTACGCGCAGGTCGATTCTTTCACGATTACACGCTGTTTCTGTCGCTATTTGTTGTCCCGCCCATAAAGGTTCCATGTAGGTCGCTTTCAAGTGGCAGAACAGAAAAGTTCGAATTCTGACTATCCTACAAAATTGTCTCTGCTCTCAGGGTGGGAGGGGCATACTCTCTCTCTCTCTCTCTCTCTCTCTCTCTCTGCCATGTCAATCACAGAGACACTAACCAATCATGGATGTCTGTAAGCTCATGTATGCGGAAGAGGGCGGATAGCGCTTTCCTCCCAGTGTGTTACACTTCCCTGCGATGCAGCATTCCTGGTTCACGCTCCCTGTTTGGGATGTGTTCTTTGATGGAGAGAGTTAGCTAGAGGGTAGTTGGGAATTGCCAAAACCAAATTGGGGAGAAAATGAGGGAAAAATCCCCAAAAAAGGCACCAAGTAGAACCCTTTTCAAGGCCTAAGAACCCTTAATTATCCAATGTTTTTTTAAGCGTACAAAAGCGAAGGGCCGACTCCATCAAAACCCGCAAAACATAACATCAACTCTATTAAAACAATCAATTAATATATATTTACATAACAGTCAGCATTATCAGTGGTGTTAGGATATCAAACCTAAAGCGTTCTCGGTCTGAGTAAATCCACCGACCCTACAAATGCTCTCTATTTAAAAGTGTGTAAATTCTTTTGCCGTGCAGATTTGCCTTGATTTAAAGTCTCTGTCGGACGCCTGTAACGCACCGGCTTGAATAGACGAGAGCGTTTGGATCGATCCCGCTGTAATTCTGATGCTCAGCCATGCAAAACTCATTCAGCAGCCAGCGACGCCAATTATCTCACCATTCGCACCTTCCCTGAGCGCGGCTTCTTTGAGGAGGAGATTTAAGACACGCACCAGGTTCAGAAACACTGTGTGGTTAAGAAGGTTGTCTAGGTGAGATCCTGTAGAACTGACAATTTCTACTTATCTCTGTGCTCATTTCAGCTTTAAGCTGAGGCTCAAAAAGCGCTGTATAAGTGAAGACCATTTAAGCTTTAGACCCTTTCAAAAGAATTGAATTCCAAAGGAGTAAATGTCATTTTGTCTTGTGTTTTTCTCTCATGTTGTCCTTAACTGGCCTTGGGTAGGTTGCTTGCACGTACATCTGAGTATAAAAGCCCACTTATGTATCCAACTTATGTTGGGACTTAGGTTGAGACTACGAAACGCTGTAGTGCCCAGGGTGTCTCTGCACAACATAATAAACCATCTCTTTGACTATACCCTGGCTCTTGGTCTCCTGATTCTCCAAACATCTTACTTCTGGTGAAGCTGAAGCATTTGAATCATTTTAATCAAAAAGATTTAAATCAGCTGCAAATCACAGGTTTATATTAATGCGGTCGTTCTGATATGTGATTGTTTCTATAGTAACACGGTATCGTGGATGCTCGATGAAGCTCCAAGTCTAATAATGAATGGATTAAACGAGGTGATGTTATTTAACCAAGAAAAAAAAAAACAACATCTTAATCATTGATATGGTTTTATGTTTTATTTAAGGAGACTTTTCATTATAATTTATGGAAGGAGTGGCACCACATTTTCCAAACTGGGAAAATCTTCAGGCCAGAAGAGGTTATATTTTCTTAGGTTAATTCCTTAGATTTATAGAGCACTTTTCTAGACACTCAAAGCACTTTACATTGTATGTAAAGGAGAAATCTCCTCAACAGCCATCAGTGTGTAGCATCCACCTGGAACGCCCACCACACACCAGCTATTAGTGGAGAGGAGAGGAGGGTGATGTAGCCAATTAAGGGATGGGAATTATTAGGGGGCCATGATAGATAAGTGCCAATGAGGGAATTTCGTCAGGACACCGGGGTTATACCCCTACCTTTTTTACGAGGATTTTTAATGACCAAAGAGAGTCAGGACCTCGGTTTATTGTCTCATTTGAAAGACCGTGCTGTTTTTACAGTATAGTGTCCCCGTCACTATACTGGGGCATTAGGACCCACACAGACCACAGGGTGAGCGCCCCCTACTGGCCTCACTGATACCACTTCCAGCAGCAACCTTAGTTTTCTTCACTAGGTCTACTGGCTAGGCTCAACCCTACTTAGCTTCAGTGGGAAACCAGGCTAGAACTGCATGGAGATATGGCTCTGGCAGTTGATGGTCTCTCTTATTAACTTCAAGAGAGAGAAAGAAATAGAGGCTGGTCAGGGAATGACTGTTTTAATGTAATTGAGAACAGGAACTGTTTCCTGGATGTTCCCCAATAGTAAAAGTAACTCTAAATGGATAAAACGCATGGTGACATTTAGTAATATATGAAAAAATTGTCATTGTTGGCAAATTGATGTGGTATAAGAGGAATAAAACACATGCTGTTATAGGAAAATAATCAACTTCAGGATGGTAAGAGTAACTCCACCTCATCACACAACATGGTGTGTTTTCATCCTTATTTAATTAACAAGGAGATCTCTCCGATACTAAATTACGTGAACTTCATCTCATGAGCATTCTGCCGTCTTGTTTTTTTTTTTTTTTTTTTTTACTGACCTTTAAACACCTTGCCAAACTCGGTTTTGTTCTCTAGGAGGAGATCATCTGGAACACAGAACAGTGCATGAGAAGAAGAGCGCTATGCGTGATTGGTGTGTATTGGTGACTCGGAGGTTACACGGCCAAATGTGGTGATTTGATGACAGTTCAAAATGTTTCTTCGTGACTGGTTAATATAACACACATACAGCTCATTTCACTGTATACGTGTCATATGACGACGTTCATGAAGAGTTAACAGAGTCATCTTAACGCTTCCATATATAACCAAAGCAAAAATTTGTTTAGTCACAAAAGTTATTGTTTACCAGCTGCTATGGTGAGAATCAGGATCAGGCAGTACCGAAGGTTTACCTCAGGAAAAGAAAAAGGAGCCTAGATCTGGTTTGATAAGATAAAACGTCATTACTAGCATCTTTTCTTAATCATTGTCAGCGGAATTGCGATAATATGGCAATGTCTTTAATTATCTTTAAATCACAGATGTGTAATAAGTCACAATGAATATTTCTAATTCAACTTCAAGATATTTGTAGTTTATTTCAACTAGTCAGAATGATCATTTTTAAGCATAAGAATTAGTATAGCAACTAGTTAAAATTCATAATGAAGACTAGTCATAAATTGCCATTGAATTCAGGTCTCTCTTACCTACAGTTCACTTCTTACTAGTTAAAAAAAAAAAAAAAAAAATCTAACTATAGATATCTGCAGTTCAGATTGTTACTAGGAGAAATTCACATTGCAGATATCACCACAGACATTTTGACTAGAGAGAATTCCATTTCCACATATCAACAATTCAATTTTGACTAGTCATCATTGGATTTCTACAGAAATCTACATTTGTATTTTACAGATCTGGAATAACACATATACTGACTATGAATTTCTACTGATAAAAAAAAAAAATATATATACAATTGAATCTAATTGTAATGACATTTTTAACTAGTAAAATCTGAATTGTGGGTGTGTAAAATTTCATTATAGATATCTTAAATTAAACTTCTGACTAGTATAAATGATTATTTTACTAATAAAAATGTAATTATGACTCCTTACACTTCCACCATTATAAGCTAAATCGGTGTGCCACAGTCATAAAGGTATTTTATTGGAATTTTATTAATATGGCAATATGTTGTTGATGGTAGTTTCTGCCTTAAAGTTAGGTTAAACAACTAATTTCTTCTTCTTCTTCTTCTTCTTCTTCATTATTTACTTTCTGACATCCACCAAACATGCACGAGTGCCATACTTATCAATATAATTGTAATATTTTACTTTTACATTCAAAGCCTTTGATATGTAGTGTACGGGGTCTAATCAATCACTTGCTTTATTTCAGACAATCTAACCTTTCATATCCTGTTCAAAACCAGACAAAGCCAAACTCTTTTCAAACTCAGGACTAGATAGATGGAATTCAACGCAAACTCACCGATTTCACCTTTGCTAATCAGGGCTCCAGCGTTCATTGTAAATTCACTCTCATACAGAATTCATCAGATCCGTAACGAGCTCCATTTCAATCCGAACGAAGTCATGAAAAATGCTACGGCTACTCATCCCACCCCAGATTCATTCTTAAACAGCGATAAACCTTCAGACAAAAGTCGACTTTGTTTAATATAGTCATGAATCTGCAAAGATGAGAACGGTTGAAGAATTTTCGTGTTAGTAAGATTTTTTTTTTTTTTTTTTTTTTTAAAGCAATACGTTGCGTAATATTTCGAGTCTAGAAAATTAGCAAACGGAGCACATATACAAAGACGTGTTATATACAGTATATGTAACACATACACAAAGGCGTGTTATACCAGAGTGCTGTTGAATTCTTGTTTCTGATTGGTCAGAATACTAATAGGTTCTCGTTTCTATAGTATCGAGTCATCCACAGGACTTGTACGGCAGATTCTCCACATAAATGGATTAGAAAATGTGCATGGTGATGTTTTCTGTAAGGAGATGTTTATTTAACATTTATGGAAGGAGTCTCCGGTGTTTCCTGTCATGGAAAAGTCATCAGGACAGAAGAGTTTACGCTGTGCTTTTTCTTGGTAACACTGATTACACTGCTATAGCATTACTGCCTTCCACACCTCCTCCGATGCCCATAGGATTACCGCTCTTCCTTCAGACTTGCCACCATGTCTACCGCAATTAAAACCATACAGGCCTCAACGGTGACTAAAGCTGTTACAAGCACCACTGACATCGTTAAAGCATGCTCAGTACCACTGGTTCCATTTGGCATAGGTCAGCTGCAGGGTCATCAACCAGGTACCACCGCTCAACAACGTTTCGCTCCTTTAACCCCGGAACGTCTCCTGGTGGCGGAACAGTGGCAAGAACGTCTCTCTGCCACCCCATGCAACTAGACCTTGGGTTACGTCTTACTACCCCAAGACTTCTTCGTTCTCCTCACCCAGAGCCAAAAGCTACTTTTCTCAGCCTCTTCAGCCGGGTCTTTCACGGCCTTTCAGGGCCTATATCTGTTAGAACATAAGTGAGAGCAGGAAGTAACTTGTTTCACTGATATTTCACAACATTAAATGTAACAGTTCATGAATAAAATTGATGTCATTCTTTAAAAAAATGATAATAATAATAATAATAATAATAATAATGATAATAAAATAATAAAACCTTTTTCTGTTGATTTGCTTGTTTGAGATTTTATCTTGCTGATGATAAATAAATGTATGAATGGTCAAGTCGTAACCTCCTGGCAGAGGTGACCAGGTTCTGGCTTAAACCCGTTCTAAAAATCTTCCTGTTTTAAAAATTCTATATAATATTTTAGGGATTTAGATGTATTATTTAGATTTTGCTGTGGAAGAGATTGGTGTATCCATGATATTACTTATACCATAATACAAAAAAACAAAACAAAACCACCAAACAAACATGTTTTGTTACCATACGTATGGTTTTCAGTCTGTGGTCCACATTTTTATCATTCCTGACATATTGTATCCCGCTCTGTCTGCATGCCTTTAGGCAACGCTCAGATTTGCCAGTGAGCGTTAGCACAATCTCCTGTGATTCAAAGCATCTGTTCATCTGTTAGTCTTCCCTGGACACTCGGAGGAAAGGGTGTGTCTCTCTGAGGGAATATTTCACTCTGGGTCCAGTATGCTTCTTTTACATGAATCTAAAGTTGTCCTTTCTGGAAAAAAAAAAAAAAAAAAAAAAAAAAAAGAAGAAAAAGTGAGACTGTACGCAGATACAGTACCTGGCATCCCATGAGTACCGAGATCTATGAAATTTTATTCATTCCATGCTCATGTTCAGTCCCAAGTATGAATTACTACGCCTAAAGCAACCATCTGTACAGTATTTCAGATGTTTCGAAATAAACAAAAAGAGAACACATGCATGAGAATGATGATCAACAGTGTTCAACGCCTGAGCAGGGTCGGATGTTCATCCCGAGCGTCTTTATGATAACGACTCACTGCCTTCATGCCTCCTTATTTATTTATTTATTTATTTATTTAATTTTTTTATCGCCAGTATGCCATTTAAAGTTAAAAGAACGCAGTACGGTAAACGCTGGCAGCCTGTCGGAGTTTGATATTCACACTCGAGGCAGTGCTGATTCGAGTTCTTCGGCACTTCAGGGATCTAAACAGCTGCTTGATTTGTTGTTGTTGTTTTTTTGTTTTTTTTTACCCTCACGTAAACAACATCGGTGTAAACAGGTCCGTACGTTCTCAGACGTGGTTTTCACAGCACGCTCCTTGAACTCGGCTCCGGGTCGTCTCTTAATGACGATCGACAAAGGAAAAAATAACACAACGTTCGTTTTTACGTGAACAGTGCGGACGTGGAGCGTGAATGTGAAACCGAGACGCTTTCAAAAGCGGTTTAAGGAGTAAAGAGAACAAAGAAATAGCATGTAATGATTTATAATGGGCGGCGTGGAGATGACGATGCTTACAGAAACATCGCACGCACTTCACGTGAAATTTACAGAGGCTTTACAGACACTTCATGTTGTCACATATTTTCTATTTTTTAAAAAAAAATGTATAGTGCATATATGTTTTTATATTTCGTAAGACTCCGCCCCCCCCCACATGATTTAATTATTTTCATGATTTATTTATTTATTTTTTTCTTTGGTACATTTTTCACACATACTGCAGCTTCATCGATCACATATGACTCACATGATGCTAAAGGTTTACTCGAGTTCACATGTGCAATTTCACCTTTCACACGAAATACGCCATTTTCTTTTTCACACACTGGAAACATCATCTTTGAAGAGCGCTGAAGATGGACGTGGCTCAGAGAAAAAGGTCACTTGGAAGTGAGTGATAAATAAAACACCAGCAGGGATGAAGTGCAGATCCAGGCTGGACTCAATTCCCACAATGCTCTCTGTCTTCCTTGGCGCACGATAGCTTCACGCGGCTCGTTCTGGCTCCT
>JANDJT010000060.1:2211529-2225776 GCA_024331685.1 Stegophilus panzeri
CTTGATGAGATCTATTGTGTTCCTTAATTGCCATTTGAACAAATTAAACTCCAGGGGAAGCTTCTCGCTCTACAAAAACACACCGAAGTGAGAAGAGCCCCCACACACACACACACACACACACACACACACTGCAATTTATGCTCAATTATGAAGACGAGCCAGTGGCAGGTTCTCGTCTGTTTAACACTGGCTTTTTGTTTTAATGGCCGAGGGCAGCAAACAGGCATATTTTTGCTCCATTATTGTGTGAACAGCGTGTTTTCTAATCTGGAGAGTGAATAATATCTCGGTCGTGCACTAATGAGACTCATCTGAGTGGAGGCTGTGGGGAAGAGATAGAGCGCTCGTCTTCACCTCCAAGAGCTCCATTTGACTCTGACTATCTCTTAACGAGTCCTACATTTCAGTTCGTTCACCCCAAGCATTGTGTGTGTGTGTGTGTGTGTGTGTGTGTGTTCCATCCGACAGATGGATTGCTGCATCCAGATGCTGCGATTACTGAGTTGAGCAAGGGTTTGTACTTTTCTCTCTCTCTCTCTCTCTCTCTCTTTTTTTTTTTTTTTTTTTGTATTTCCTCCTGCAAAGCCTTATAATTAAGCATAATTTTTTAAAATGAAATGTTAAAAAAAAAGAAAAGAAAAAGAAAAAAACTCAATTAGGTCTGTTTGACCCTTTTCTGTCCATGTCACATTCTGACATTGTTTTGCTGTGCTTCCGTTTAATTGCGTTCGTAGCGTGCGCTGTAATTTTCTCAACGCCAGGTGACCTCAGCTACTGGAAAGGTCGGTTTAGTTTAGGCGCAAATATAAACGGAGCGTTAGCTGGAAAAGAAAGAAAGAAAAAGAAAAAAGTAGGCGACAAAACGGCAAAGTGTTGAGTGCTGACTACGTGTACGATAGCGCTGTTGATTTCTGCATTCTGATTGGTCAGGAGTTGATTCATTTTCCATTACAGCAGAAACAGGTTTATACATGAATACGCCCATTGTAATACGGTATCGTTTCTATCGAGACTTGAGTTTACACAGAGACTGTGATCGTTGCCAGTTTGCTGTGGTATACGAGGAACGACACACTTTCGAGGCATGCGGATATAGGAGAATAATCAACCGTAACTCGGCTTTGTGTCGGGCTGTGTCACGTTACGACATCTTTGATTATTTTCCTATAACAGCCTGCCCTATTACTGTTATCATCTCTTATCGACAACCACACAGTAGTGCATTCATTTTAAATGTGAAGCCTTGCTCGATTTATTATTATAATTTTTGTTCGTACTGTCCTGTTAATCGACTCCTTTAAAAAGGAGTCTCATCTCTCATCTCGAGCTTTACTAGGGCTGCATGCAAATGTTATAAACGTACGTAATCCTCCTATGAGGACTCTAAAGGCCGGTTTATACTGGACTTCACGCACGACTTTTTTTTTTTACGTTCACGTGCGGACGTGGCAGCAACGCGAGCCTCGCTGTTCATACGCTCGCTTGTGTATCTCATATCCATCCGAAGGATTAAAAGCGACACCCAGTCGATCCGAAACAAGTCTCCAAGTCGAACTGTCAAATCTTTAGCGATTTTCATGCCCAATGATGTTATACAGGCTGACGAGCTCTGTTGCTGTTTTAAACTCGCCGTCGTTGTCGTGATCGTCGTCGTGAGCTGCGTCTCAAATCGCAAACTCTGACCTCGCGTTATAAATAAACGGATTTATTTATTTAATCTGGAAAATCCAGAAGTCTAGTACGCAAAACAGACCGTTTGGTAGGTTTAAAGGCTATTTACACAGGTATTGCACCACAGAGATTATTATTATTATTATTATTATTTCTATTATTATTATTATTATTATATATCCATCCATCCATTTTCTATACCGCTTATCCTTACTGGGTCATGGGGAAATCTGGAGCCAATCCCAGGGGGCATGGGGCACAAGGCGGGAGACACCCTGGATGGGGTGCCAATCCATCACAGGGCACACTCACACACACACATACACATCCACACACCCATTCAGACACTACGGACACTTTTAGAAATGGCAATCAGCCTACTATGCATGTCTTTGGACTGGGGGAGGAAACGGAGTACTCGGAGGAAACCCCTGTAGTACGGGGAGAACATGCAAACTCTGCACACACAGGGCAGTGTGGGAATTGAACCCCAAACCCTGGTGGTATGAGGCAAACATGCTAAGCCACCATGCCCCATATTATTATTATTATTATTATTATTATTATTATTATTACTACACAACACTAGCACTTGGGATGCATTCTGAGATTCTCCAGAGGAGATGCTAGACCATAACTAATGACCTGATCTAACGCTGGCAGATTGTGAGAAAGGTGGCCATTTTGATTTATAAACATGTCTTCATGTAACAGCGGGAAGCAGAAAGCAGGCCAGATGCTATTTAATTAACTGCTGTTTATTCTGCTTTGGCCACTTGATAAAATCAGTGTTGTTTAATGGATTGAAAGTGTAATTAACACTCTGACCCATGGGGTGATGTGGACCTCCCACTATCCCCAAACACGTTCACTCGTACAGACTGCACTGGTCTAGAACTCAGAACGTAGGAATTAGCATATCTGAAAATATCTGATCTGTCCACTGAACAAGACAAAGTTCTCAAAATCTGTTCGGTCAGAAGGTATTAATTCACCTTTACTGAATGAACGGCAGCTCTGAGAGTGTATGGCAAATCACAGGTTTATATTAATGTGCTTGTTTCTATAGCAACGGCTCATTCACAGGGACTTGTACAGTTTACGCTCCACGTAAACGGACTAAAAAAAAACCATGTAGAAATGTTGACACGGTGATGTTTTCTCTAAAGATGTATGGAAGGAGTCTCTACTGTCACCGTCTTCACGATAGAGTAGTTTACGCTTTGCGGTTTCTTTTTCCCCACGGGCGTTCACAGCTTTAAGTGTAACTATAAATGGATAAGAAGTATGATGTGTCATTCTTTAATAAAAAAAACAAAAAAACAATCCAGATAGCAAATTGCTGTGGTCTTCTAGATCCACGTCAGGTTTGTTAATCGTAACTCCGCTTCATCAACGTCACCTAGTGGTTGATTTTCATTGTTATTTTTTTTTTTTTTATCTGGGGTGAATATTTGGCTTTTTAATCCTCACACTACATAAACAATGAACATTTCACTTCAAAACATCCGTTTTCTGCAATCCAGCTACCATTTACGAGAGAGGTCCAAAGCGTTCGATAAATACACCACTTTTATTCATAGCATATTTATTAAATGTGCTGAATAACCTCGTGTTGTACCGTATTTCTGTTAGCATGTGATGTACAGTGCAGGACCTTCGGGTCAATACGCCGTGAAATGTTAAAAAACAAAACAAAAACGGATCGGTTCCTTTGCGCCAAACTCCGACCGTGTTTGGAGAGGAAATGTGAACAATCCGAGAGAAACCTTCGATATGTAAACAGCATGATTAGTTCATTTTTCTCTGTAAGCCTGAGCTCTGTTTACCAATTACATCGCAGCGCCTTCGTTCCCCCAGCCAATAATGAAGTCCAGTGTGAAAATCAGGACTGAAAATAGATTGTGCTGTTCTTTAGGAGACGGAGTGGACTTCATTTCGAGCACAACTCGAACTGTAAGAACATCCTGATCATCCCCGTGAGTGCGTCTGTAAATCGATCGACGAATTAAAGTGGCTTAAAAGCCTGCACACAACTGAAAACGTGACCACGATCTGCGATATTTTTATGCTTAAATGATGGATAATGGATCATCATCAATGGATGATGGATAAATCTGGGTGACTGATCAGAAGGTCGGGGGTTCAAGCCCCAGTACTGCCAAGCTGCCACTGTTGGACCCTTGAGCAAGGCCCTTAACCCTCTCTGCTCCAGGGGTGCTCTATCATGGCTGACCCTACGCTCTGACCCCAACTTCCTGACATCCTGGGATATGCGAAAAAAAGAAATTTCACTATACATATGTATATGTGACCAATAAAGACTCATTATCATTATAATAATCAACAGTGATGTGGAGATACTTTCAATATTAGTCTGAAAAGGTGCTTGACAATGGATCGTTGACAATGGTTCTGAGGAAATGGGTCAGCGTGGTCATCGGAAGAAGGATTATTCCAAATATAAATTTGATAAGATATCAAAAAAAGATCCCATCTCTTCTGTTTCTTTGAATTCTGACAAACTTTGCACAACCTCATGCTCCTCCATTGATAACTGATGAAAAGGCCCAGAAGGTTAATTAAGGAAGGCCTTAAAATCAGGAAAGAAAGTCTCTTGTTCGTTAATTACCCAGCTGTAACCCTGTGATGATGTTGGAGCTGACAGCTTTACTCCAAACATCCGCATCTCATTGCGCACTTTTAGATCGGACCAACTTTAAGAAATAATAAGGACTGTTTTTATTTCCCTCACAATCACAGTCCCGAAAGGAACCACCAAAAAACCCATTTATCTAAGATCTCCACTCTTCAGGGCAAATATTGCTCGTTATATTCGGTTCTACGTTTTCAGCGTAACGGCCCGTAAGCGCAAACCGTCGCGAATATCACGTAAACGTTTACAGCGCGTGTGAAATGTGGCTCTCGATCTGCTAATCAAACAACACGCTCATGCCTTGAGAGCATCGCTGTATGCTACGAAGAGCTCAGGAGCTCAGGAAGGAGGCCGCTGTAAGTCTGATTAAAGAGGACAGTTTCACACTCCAGTGAGTCACTGATGGGCCTTAAGTGAAGGGTTTGTGGAGTGCTTAATGAGAATGATCCTGTGTGTCTCTCCGTTTTTTAATTAGAGCAGAAAAGGTCAGGATGGTGCATGGTGTAGGGCAAACACACACAGGAAATGCAACATGTCATGCTTTTTATCTAATCTGAGTCAGAGAATCTGGTTGAAAGGTCCATGTCCAAGCTTTAACCTCCTGCCAGAAGCACAATCGAAACGTAATTTGATATGGCTAATAGCCAAAAAAGTTGTGGCTTCATCCGATGAAACACGTCAAATTCAAATCGTAGTTCCACTCTGTGACATTCAAGTGTTTTTCTATTCAATTCCTATCTTCGTGTTATCTGTTATAAAAAAAAAAAAAACCCAAAACAAACAATAAACCCAAACGAATACTACTGTATATTTCATGTTAATTAGTTAACATGTTAATGTCAGGTTACTTTTACAGACCAGAAGGTCTTTGACCTAGAAGGTTATTTACTCAACGTTAAACAGAGCAAGAGTATATTGAGCAAGTTCTGTAAATAATAGTTTTGTAAATAATATAATGCTAGATTTATGATCCAGCCTGTATACGAAGATCTCACGGAAGAATCCAGACATGCACGCGGAATGGCTTCTTCTACATAACGTTCACGAGCGGTTAATGAGTGACGCTCGTTAATGTAGCTGTCAACCTTCCTGCCCCTGAGAGAAGCCCCCTGTCACTTTCGCCCTCCGGAGAGGCTGTTAATATCTGCTGCAGATCAAGCCATGAGGTCTGTGAGATGCAGTGTGACATCTGTCAGCACCACAGAGCATCTGCAGCATTACAGTCAGATCAGGAAACTCAGAGATGGATCTTAGCATTGCATGGTGACTTAGGATCTTATATTATCTGCAGGAGAACCACAGTAATAAGGGAAGATGGTAGTATGATTTAATATAGACTCGGAGATATTTACGAAGCAAAGATGTAGATTCGTAAACGCTGACTTGAAAGAGCTATGGCAGAAAGCTGTGAGGGAAAGAGAACTTAGTAAGGCTAATATGACAAAAATGCTACCAGTTTAGCATTGTAATTCATTTACTTAACCATCATCTTACAAGTCATAAAGTTCTCACTCGTTTTATGTACTATACCGGTTTGATACGCTGTGCTTTTATTTGATTCTTTTGACTTTTTGAGACTTTTTTTTAGTGCGTAGATTGTTATATTTCAAGGTTTAGCCTTTGACCTTGGATTTTAGCTTAATCTAGCAATCTCCATGTTGTGGAAATACCAGAAAAGGACTACGATTCCCATCAGCCACTGCACCTCACCTGATCACGACACATGACTATCTGTACCTGATTCACGTTTGGGGTTAATGATCACTTGTATCTAAGTCACGTTTTGCACCGCACACATTGCCGTCCGCATCATTGGTCTTACTTTTCCGTTGTCCCCCCCGCCGTTTCTGTGTTCTGGTCATTGTTTTATGTTTGTTTCCTAGCCTTTGTGTTTTTGCCACTAGTTCTAACTTCATCCGCGCTTGCATCCGCCTTCGTCTCCATGACCTAAGGCTCTGTTAATAAAGCTACGCTTTCAGATCTAATATCACTCTCATGTCTTGTTTTTTTACCCAATATATGAGAGTCATGTGCATTTTCATTTTATTTCTTCCAATGACGTTCATCCACTTCAACCGAAAGATCCATTCTGAAAATGAAACGAAAGATGCGGGTGCCCTTATGCAGTGGGGGCGCATTTATTTATTTGTTTATTTTTGTTGCCATGGTTTGGCTTCAAAGTTCTTCTGACTGACCACCTTTATCCTACATTGGAACCTTTCTATCCTGATGGGCGTGGCCTCTTCTTGGATGACCTCAACCCTCATCAACATGGTATGAGGTCGTAATGAATGGTTTGATGATGATGATGATGATGATGATGTAAATCATATGCTATGACACATCTCAAACCAAAGAGCACCTACAAGACATTTTGGAGTGGTGTGTTAGACAGCGCTCTCCAGCACCATCATCAAGAAAATATTTTGGAAGAGCAGTGTTCATCACTCCAGTACAGATGCTTATGGTGGCTTATGCTGGCCCAAAACCTTACTAACACACTTTATGTTTCTTTTTCATTTTTATTCACCAGCCACGTGTGAAAGCATGAATTTTCAGAGCTCTCTCTGAAACACAAATATATTTTGATTTTGCCGGATAACATCCTGTATAAACTCAGAAAAATGACATGAAATGTCGCTTGCTGTTCCCTCGCCAGCTCAGCAGCAGTGCATCAAGTATTCCGCTACACTCCAGGGATATGCAATCCTTGAATATTTCCACGGCTCGGCGTCTCCACTGAGACCAGTTATAGCTTCGGGTCACAATCCAGCACGGGTGGCAAGTATGTGACCGAGTTGTATGCGTCGCTGTCAGCTTTCCTGCTGCTCTCGTTGTCCGGAGTGAGAACATGGAATTTCTTTAACACCAGGGGCAGTGTGGAGAGCAGATGAGCTGAACCTGTGCCTTCACAATCGAGCATCATGCTTCACTACAAGCTAGAGGACACAAACATGATATTCCTACAGTATGTGTGAAAGTCAAAATAGTGAAAGTTCCGCACACACACGGCGGAGGAGGGATTCAAACCCACGGTCCTGGAGGTGCGAGGCAAACGTGCTAACCACCAAGCCACTGTTCCCCCCCGTGATAGTATTCTTCTTGAATAAATATAAACATGTCAAAATAAAATCGCTGGAATAAATCACTTCAGTACATGTTGCTATTGTAAAAACAATAAGCTTCTGGTTGCCAAAATTAACTCCGCTTTATCACACCATCCTATTGAGGTTTATTTCCTACTTGCACACTTAATAGAATAGGATGTAAATTTGCAAGATTTCGTATTCCATTTGAAATATTAGGATCATCGTAGGCCTGAGTCATGCCACTATGGGGATCATCACTGTTTTAGGTAATGCGTCCCCTGAAAGGAGTTGAGAGCGTGCGCTCTGTTTGGGCCCTGATCAAAGCTAATGCCACCTAGTGCAACATATCCGCTTCTTTTTCTTCTTCTTTCATCTGCTGAGCCCTCGGAGTGGAGAACGGCCAGAGACGAGATCTTTCTCCACAAGGACCAATCATATAATTTTCCATCCTCATCTCACTCAAGGTCAGGCGAGTGGATTATTTATTGATCCAGAAAGATGCTGCGGCGGGGTGTACGCCTGAGGAGCGTGCGTTTCAATCACAAATACAATGTGCACACACACACATATATATATATATAGACACACACACACACACACACACACTTACAGTTAATACATAACATGCTTCAGTGAGGTGCCTGACCTTCACGGCTGTATTCAACACAATGCTCAGCTGAGATGCTCACGAAGAAAAAGCAGAGGCTATAAAACGCTTTATTTCTACGCATCATAGTTGTATTTCACAACGGCGAGTTCTGGATGCTTATTTATTTATTTATTTATTTATTGACTTATATAAGCACTTCAATATGACATTTATAGAGATTATGTCTTCTTGTTCTGAAACTCCTCATTTGAATTCATATGGGTCCTGCGATTGTGCTGATCCTGGTCATTTTTGCGTTTATTACATTTACATTTATTCATTTTCATTTGAATAATAATAATAAAAAAAAAACCCAACACTTTTTATCCAAAGTCTTTTACAAGACAGAGAGAATCTAATCTAAACTCATTTTGAATGCTTGAGGGTTTTTGAATGAGTTGCTGTCTCTTGTACGCTATGGGTTATAGCTAGGCTAAGTCTTAAAAACAGTCTAGTCACTTCTGGATGTTGTTTGGATAAATGGAAGGTAGAGTATGAAAATAATCTACTTCAACGTACTAGCGTTCCGTTGTGCGATATACATTACTTAACAAACACATTAATTAAGTTGATGGTCCATAAACTATATACCAGATGTACTATACTCTACAGTATAAAATACTGTACATGCATTGTGGCAGCCATGTAATTGCTTGGCCTTGGTCTAAATCGAGCAGGCCGAGCAATTTATCCTCGTCCTCACTGTCCCCCGCGTTGTCAAGCTCACTTCGCGTCAAGATATATCAGAGGCCCTGTCGATGTTAATGAGAAAACTCGAACATAAATGTTTTCCTCTGAACCTCGTTAACCTTCCGAGGGGAAGAGAACACCGAAAGGGTATTCATTCTCGCCTCTTGATCGATCTCAAATGTTGGGCTTTGATGCTTTTTTTTTTTTCTTCTTCTTCTTCAAACTTATGGTAATGTAATCAGTTATGCGTTGTATAGTATGTCAGGATATGGGCCTCTCGTTTGTCTGTGGACATCGTTAATAATCACATGTATAGATATACAGAGTTTAAAGGCGAAAAGGAGAACAATAGACTCAACTGCAAAACCTGGAAGTAAACAAAACAGTCAACACAGACTAGTAACCGACTGCATAAAGACTGAAAAACCGACTGCATCTTAAAAGAGTCGTCGTTTGGCTTGGGAAATGAGTTTCAAGTGTTGGGAGACGGAGGATGCTGCTGTTGATAGAGAAACAGGATTCTTTACGATATGAGGAGTGAAAAGAAACGGGAATTTTATTCCTATAAACTGCTTATCGAGCCATAATGTTCAGGTGTCATGTGCCTGTAGGTACAGCTTGACCTGAACCCATGCTGAGATGATCAAATCAGTAGACTGGAACAGATAGAATTACCGATAATAATGCTGCAATTATAAAATCCCAAACATTTATGAAATAATTTAGCCAAGTAATAATGACAATGGAAAATAACCTTCCATCTTTTTCAGCAGTTTGACCAGTCTGGCTTGTGTTTTGGTAGCTGGACAGACCGCGTAAAAAAATTTTTGGCTGGTTGTTCAGAGCCACTCCAATGCTAAACACTTGATTAAAGAAATAAAAGAGGGAAAATGCGCTGCACTCCGTGACTTTGGTTCTTTATTTGATAGAGTAGCTCACAGTATACTTGTATTTCTTGGTTTTGTAGGTTCAGCCCTGAAATGATTCATGCATAGCTCGCAAGAAGTCATCTGCATATTTCCACGATACTCCTGCTGCCCAACTAGGCTCTCTTTTGGTCCACTTCTGTTTATAATCGACATGGTAATAACTCTTTAAATTATTCATGACCACGCTCTTCGTTTTGACTGTTATACTGATGACAGCTAGATATTGGAACGAAAGTGAGTAATAAGTCCTCAGTACACTGTATATACACAGTACAAGCCAGATCTTTTCCATGGATAAAACATCCTTCTGCTTACACAAAGGAATAAAACGAGCTCCAGTCGTCCTTGAGCTGTAGTTTTAAAATCACTTTAGCACGTGAGGCTAAGCAGCCGACGTAATTCTGTCCTGCCTAATAGTCCTGTCTTGTGCTAATAGGGAAGGAAAGGAGATGAAGAAAATCCATTTTCCTTCACCTTCGGCAATCAGTCCGTTTTCAATTAATGCGGAGGGCTATTCATTTCCAGCTATGAAAGAGTCTGACACCTCTATGAGCCATGCTGATTGTGAGGGCAGCGTCTGTGCCATCACATTTTGATATTATGGCCCCAAATAATACGTCTAAGGAAGCTGCCGAAAAATCTCCAGCATTGACATTTCTGAAATTGAATGAGTTTAAATAGCTACACGAAGAACATACATTTATTTTATTGCCTTTGAGATGCCTGTATTATTCATCCATCCATCCATTTTCTGTACTGCTTATCCTTACTGTGTCACCAGGAACCTAGAGCCTATCCCAGGGGGCATAAGGCAGAAGGCAGGGGACACCTTGGATGGAGTGCATCCGTTCATCCAAATACATACACATTCACAGACCCTTTCATAGACTACAGACACTTTTTGGAGATGTCAATCAGCCTACAATGCATGTTTTTGGACTGGAGGAAGAAACCGGAGTACCTGGAGGAAACCCCCGAAACACGGGGAGAACGTGCAAACTCCACACATACAGGAATCGAACCCTTAACCCTGGAGGTGTGAGGCAAACGTGCTAACCACAAAGCCAACGTGCCCTCGCCTGTATTATCACTTTACATTAACATAGATATTACATTTTTAATCACAACTAGGACTCTTACAATTCAATTCAGTTCAATTTTCACACACACACACACACACCCACCCACACACATGCACACAAAAGGCCATCTATCTGAAGTTTCTTGCTGCCTCATTTCTGCTACGTTTCCATGCTCATAACTAATACATCAGTGCCAGGCTCCAGTCACAGAAAGATCTCATCTCCACTTAACATTAATTAAGCCTTGTGTGTGTTTCCATGCCGCTTTTCTGAACTTGAAGGAAACTGAAAGCATTCCAAAAGGTTCTCCACTTCCTGACCTGTACGGTGTTCTATTTAAAAGGTGAGGTCCGTGAAATTCTCACATCCCAGCAGCTTTAATAAAATATCTGCTCCGAGGAGAAACTATGGTGTTTGTAGCACCCTGGAGAAAACGTGCCATCGGACTCCTAGTCAGACTGCACAACCTGATCTCTTGATGAGATCTTGACAAGAACTCTTGAGAAGTGCCGGCTCAGTGGTGAAGGCTTTGGTCTACTGATCTGAAAGGTGTGAGTTTGAGCCCCAGCATTTCCAAGCTGTCACTGTTGGGTTCTTGAACAAAACACTCACACACCTTCAACTGCTCAGTTGCATCCTGTCTCACTAGTAAAGCACTATTCTGACAGGATAAGATGTCCGGACATGTCTGTTTGGTAATGTGATTGGATGATGTCTGCACAAAAATGTGAATACAAACTGATTATTTTGAGCTTTATTATAAATGATTATTATAGATCTTCTGGCTGTGCATGTTGCTCTCGATTATGAGTAGGACCATAAAGTGTATGAAGGCTGTACTCAATGACTTACCTAACCACCCCCCCGGAAATATTGCTTCTCTGACCCATCCTCCTAAACATCATATTTATTTTAAAGTTCTGTGTTTAGACATGGCCGTTACTTTGGTTCATTTAGGTGGTCAGCAGATGATGATAGAGACGAGCAAACGCTTTCTTTATACTGAAGAAAAAACACCATACCTCATTCCTTACAGGATATTTACCAACATGTCAATTTGGGGCGCATGCCTCACACCTCCAAGGTCGGGGGTTCGATTCCCGCCGTGGCCCTGTGTGTGCAGAGTTTGCATGTTCTCCCCGTGCTGCGGGGGTTTCCTCCGGGTACTCCGCTTTCCTCCCCCAGTCCAAAGACATGCATGGTAGACCGTAGTGTATGAATGGGTGTGTGAAAGTGTGATTGTGCCCTGTGAGGGATTGGCAGCCTGTCCAGGGTGTACCCCGCCTTGTGCCCGATGCTTCCTGGGTTCCCCTGTACCCTGAAAAAGGATAAGCGGTATAGAAGATGGATGGATGGATGGATGTCAATTTGGATGGAATATACTGTATATTACTTGGGGTTATTTCTATTAGTCAGTTTATAGAAGGGAAATGAGGCATAAAAAATGAATTACATGATGGATTTAGACAGGGTTGAGATACTCTAATAATAATTACATTACCGCACATCCTACCATCCACACATCCCCATGTATAACTAATCCCGTCCGAATAGGGCTTAAGCCACTTTGGATAAAAGTGTGTTCCAAAGAACAAATGTAAATGACACAAATGGTGAAAATGGCATCGGGATGTTTCCACATTAACTGCCAATTATATCTTTAGTCATCCAGTCACTGATAGATGGAGTGATCGAGGACGCGTTTTCTTTTTGTGGCTAGTTTGCTAACTAGTTGGAACACTGAACTTTGTCATATTGTCACATAGATCCCTAATATACAACAGAAAAGCAACAACAGTGAGGAAAAAACTCCCTGAGACGTCATTAGGAAAAAACCCTGAGCGGTTCGCATGAGAGGAACATCCTGTTCAGGGTGAGGATTATAAATAATTACAGCATACTAGTGTACAGTATGTTCAGTATGAGCAGATTATGAATGTACGTCCTGGGATGAGCAAAGAACCGGGTGTATGATTACAGCAGCAGCAGCTCTTAGGGACAAATTTACAGTAATTTACAGTTTCCAGGTGAGATCATTCATTGAACCAAAGAGATTTGGGACATTCAGATCTTTAAGGTATCAGTGTGGGGTCATTCACAGCAGCAGAAAGTGAGTCACAAGTGCAGAAATCTCCAAATAGAAGAAATATCACATCCAGAGGACAAGAAGTGCCTCAGTAGGAGATGACAGGATGTCAGGATCAGGCACACAGGCATCACGTCAGGCAGCAGGAACTCTTCAACTTTTAACTCACCAGTAACCTGTACCATGAATGTGGTTACCAAGCAACCATGCTAATCATAGCAAAGACTCTTACTGTGCTAACTCGGCTTTGTTTAATGATCATCACACTGCTTAGATGAACTTTTCAGAAATTCCTCATGACCTCCGACAGCTCAATGGAACGTATTTATCAGGCACTGTTTACTCTCACAGACTGCCATTCAGACCTGATTTACAATCTAATTCACATGTGATTAGTGACATTTAAACGAATCCTCAGTGAACGGAAACTTGTGTCTAAATAATACAATGCCAGCCTGGCTTTATGGTAGTGAAGGACACACGCTGTGGACCACCACGATGTGGGTCACCATTTAGTTACAGGAGATCTGTCTTTCCATTATTTTGTTTTGAAGTAGCATTTAAGTGTATTAGCCTAGGCTGTGAGCATGAATGAGTTCTGGGGCTTTGGAGGGGATTTGTTTGGATCTGAGTGTCAATCTGTGGCTCAATGGGCTTCGAATTACAGTCCTCACATTGGTGAGGACACTCTGGTGACGAAATTAGTTCCTGTTTTACACATAATCCGAGGCAATACAGGTGAATAGGGTATTACTTTTTTTAAAGACAATTCTCTCGTTTATGCATATTCATTTATGTTTCCACCGTACTTGTCTGATTCTACTGGCGATTGACTCATGAGTCATGGACTGTACCATTCATGTGTTGATGTACTTCATCCTCAGGACAAATGGACAGTTTGCTTATTTCTACTAATTAAGTGCTCCAAATTTCCACACATTTCTCCTGTTAATCTATTTTTGTTGCTGTCGTTGTGATTTCTAATTTTACTATGCTAATGTTTTAAGCTTTGAACCAGAGTGACTCATAAATGAGGCAGAATGTAGACCAATTAAAGTTCTGAACAGCTGAAGGTCAAGGACTTTGCTTGGAGGCCCAACAGAGAAATAAGTATATACTCATTCTATTACCATCGGGGGAAAAAAAAATGTGACTCTAACTGAGAAATAACACTGTGTAATAGCTTCTGTATAGCTTGTGGGAATTATTCAGTTATCCGTGCAGAAACATAAAATTAATTATCCAGAATGGCCTGCTGTATGCTTCCAGATAAATCTGAAATCTGGCACAGGCATGAGATAAAAAGGTTTTGCACTAATAATAATAATAATAATAATAATAATAATAATAACATAATTCAATTGAGAGTGGGCAGCAGTACTGCTCAGATTT
>JANDJT010000060.1:2229346-2248847 GCA_024331685.1 Stegophilus panzeri
CACCAAAACCACCTCTGGTGTTTATTACCAAAAAGCTCTATTTTGGTTTCATCTGACCATAGAACCCGATCCCATTTAAAGTTCCAGTAGTGTCTGGCAAACTGAAGACGCTCGAGTTTGTTTTTGTATCAGTGTAGAGGCTTTTTTCTTGAAACCCTTCCAAACAACTTGTGGTGACCTTGGATTGTAGTTTTCGAGACTTTCTGACCCCAAGACACAACTAACTTCTGCAACTCTCCAGATGTGATCCTTAGAGATTTTTTTGATGGTGGAAATGGGCATTTTCAGTGCTTGTGCTATTTTCTTATAACCACTTCCCATTTGTGAAGCTCAACAACCTTTTCCCGCACATCACAGCTATATTCCTTGGTCTTACCCATTCTTATGAATGACTAATGGAATTTGGCCTATAGAGATTTCCCCAAACGCTGAGCGCTGGAGCGAGCAGCGCACTCAGCAGCCCGAAGCGCGACAGCGCGCACTTCCGGGTTCTTGACTTTGTTGTTGTTTACCATTACACGTGTGTTTTTTATGGTTTATGTCATATCTCCACCCCTGCTATGTTAGTGCTTGTCTCCTAATGTGTCTCAGCTGTTTATGTTTTACTCTTGATTATGTTTAGTATTTATACCCCTTGTGTGTCTTTGTTCAGGGTGAAGTATTGAGTGTTTGTACCGTAACAAGCCTTTTGATCCTCGTTTCTCGTTTTATGGTTTGATCTTGTTTTCGTTCTCCTGGATATTGATTCTGGTTTTGCCTAGTCTGTCCTGTTTGCTGTTCGCCTGACCTTTTTCTTGTTTTGACTACAATTGTGATACACGTTTTGGATCTGTCTGCCTGCCTCTCGATAATAAAAGCTCTTAACTGCACTTGCATCCTGCATCATCCTTGCATACGTGACATGCCTATGTGTTACCTCATATTTATACCCCTGTGAAACAAGAAGTCATGGTTGAACAATTTCCTGTTCCTAGTCACCCAGGTGTACTAAAAAAAAGTCAAATATCAGTGGGAATATACTTCAAATATATTTTTCTCATATGAATTCATAGCTATGCCAATAATATTTTTTTTGATAAACCTGTGTTTTGTTTGCAGTTGTTTGATATCCATGAGAGCAGAGTATTTCTGTGAATGTATTTTTGTGAATAAAGACCAAGGGTACCAAAATTAGTAGAGGGAGCTGTAGTATAGTATATACAGCTGAGATAACCTTGGCATGAAATTTCCAGATATACCATTAAATTCTGATCATAAGTCTTTGAAAAGAGTTCTGGGAAGGTTCTTTGAATAGTTACAGGTTCAGGCTTCCATAAATTCTATGTAAAACTCTTCATGAAAGCTGCAAGGTTTTTACTAAGAACCCACAAAAGGACAATCATTTAGGGTTCAAGAAGAAACATGTTTTTTTTTGGACCTAAATCTTTATGTTCAGTTTGATGATCCATTCTTCTACCACTTGGAGCTGAGCTGGTTTTCCATTTTACTTACACGCCAACTTTATAAATCTTAATATTTAAACCAAAGGTCTCCTTTGGTCAGTCTGTGATGAATTAGTCAGCTGCAATCATCACTACAAGTTCTAGACCTAAAGATAGTGGGTCGATTAAAAATACCATCTTTAGAGTACACACAGAAAATAAAAACAAAACAGTTCCACATGGGTTCTACAGTATGCAACGAATATCTGGAATATAACATCTGGAACCTTTTCTAAAAGTTGAACTCTCTGTTGTATGAATCGACATAAAACAAATTCAAGAACCATTTAACGTAGATAAAAGGTTCTTTTTTTTTTTTTTTTTTTTCAGTCAAAAAAGTGTGTGAATCCAAAACGGAAAGTAAAAACAACTCCGTAGGAGTCAAAACGATAGCAAGATAATCACAGAGTTTCTCCTAAATGGTGGTACACTTTAAAAATGTACAAAGAGTTATTTAGTTGTCCCTCTTAAAGTTTCTATGTTTGGTACAAAAGTAATCCTTTCCAATGTCTTATGAACATTCCGAGGATATCTTCCTGCTCTAACAGGAACATTAACAAAGCCGTATATAAAATCTCTCCCTTTTGTAATGTTTCTTTGCAGACCAAATATATCTAGTATTAAATGAGCTCTCGATGTAATAACGCCAAAATCCATCCATCCTCTACCGCTTACTCCTTTTCAGGGTCACGGGGAACCTGGAGCCTATCCCAGGGAGCATCGGGCACAAGGATAACGCCAACATGCTGTATTTTATGACTGGCGTGTAATATTCATACAGCGACCCGAACGTTCGTGTAACATTCTCTGCATCAACAAAAATCAGATCTCAGCTAATGTTATGGGGACATCCCTTGTTATCTGAGACTATGAAATGGTTGCTAGTAGCAAGCTGGCTGAAATATGGTGGGAAGATAGTTATCTCTAATACGCAGGGTAAGGTCACGTACATGCTATCACATATGCTAACTAGCCAATTAGGTAATACTAACTCAAAGTGATGAAATTTTCTTTCTTAGTGTCTCTTTCTTGTGATACTGTATTGTACAGTGAGGTAAATTACACACTCTTAGACTGAATTGTAATAAGACCTCCGCTGTCACTTAATAGGTTACATTGAAGGAAATTATACAAATGTATTAAATCAAAGAGCGGTTAAAGCTGAATTACATTGTGGTGGTGTTTAGGGAAAAAAACAAAACAAAACGATTTATTTATCTCCTGTGTTAAGTATATATTAGTTAAAACTTGTTTATAGTAGTTCATCAAATGCTAAGTAAGTTAATCACACCTGTCACAGGTAGTTAAGTTAAAGTGAAACAGTTACGACATCGATGTGTGTTAGTGCTGTACGGGTTTTAACTCTATTGAGTACCTGAGTGCTGAATGTGCAGAATCAGTGCCCAGTCCTGCAAGTTCAGCTTAGTTTCAACTATAAACTAACACATTGTGTCACTGTGTTTTGTTCAGATTAGGCTAATTACACTAATCCTTTCTGGTTAGCATGAGGGAAATTACCCAACATTTAGGATTTATCCAATACAGAGGAGATTTGAAAACAAAGCTGTAAAGTAAAAACAAAAATATAAGAATATTCTGTATAATAATTCAACATCTTTCGATTAGATCTATTATTATTAGATCAAAAGGTAAGTTAGCGATAAGGGATAAATAATAAGGTATTGTACTGTAAATTAGACATATTCACAATTGCTGAGGTAATGCCCTTAGAATTAAACATTATTTCATGCCATGTGATAAATTCATGCCTTAAAAGATAGATAACTAATAATAAGAAATTAAGCTTACTGATTTGCTAAATATTCATTAAAGTAATGGCAGCTATACTTTCCAACCTTTCCAAGTTGGAAAACTTAACGATGCAGCTTTTTTGACTCTTAGAAAGCACTGACACTGGAGACTCCTTCCGTAAATGTGCCATAAACGTCTCCTTTTCAAAAAATCATTGTATTAGTACAGTATTTATACACTTTTTAAAATAAGAAATGATAACATATTAGAACGAGTGCATTAATAGCTGCACTACTGTCAGAGCTGCTGTTATAGAAAATCAATCAACACTTTCTGACCAATCAGAACGTAGCATCAAAAAGCACTATGGTACAGTTCATATACTCACGTTCTATCTATCTCCTGAGGTTATTCCAATCTCAATGCTCTTTTAAAGAGGTAACGTGGGGACTTACCAGCACTGATGTTAACCCTGTTAATTAACCTAACGATCAGTTAATTAAAGATAATGGTCTCTAAATTAAGCTATTGATCTATAGCTATACTTTTTGTTCTTTTTTTTTTTTGCCACAGTGCAGGGAAGACAGTTCTGGGGGATTCCTGCCCTTTTTCTTATCACCTCTATATACTCAGTTGTCTTATTGTATTCAAAGAGCCCAAGGTACAGAATTAAAGCTATATTTTGTAATAATAACAAATTACAGAAGGAGTCTCCAGTGTCAGCACTTTGTAGCAAGCAGTCAGAGTTAAAAGGAACCCCGACTATGAAGACTTGTAGGTCTTAACACGCAATAATTGCCCTCTCCTACTAAAATACGTTGTTAGAAACACATTAAATATGTTCATTACTTTAAAAATCCTTAATATTTAATACATATTTTAACCTACGGAGACCGCCATTACGTGACATGTGCAGCGCTCTCCGAGTCGACAAAGTAAAAGTCCCTGCAGCTGCTGCTTTTGGCTGTAATTTTCTAGTTCTTGTGTGCTGTGATACAGCGGATATCTGTAAATATAATCAAACCCGTATGCATCAATAAACTAAGACTTCAGTTAAGAGTCTCCTCCATAGTGGTTTGCCTTTAAGTAACTAATGATTAAGAAATTGATTACTAATACAGTAATTACTAATGCAGTAATATCATTGACTTATTATTATTATTATTATTATTATTATTATTATTATTATTATTATTATTATCTTAAGACTTATTAAGCATGTAGCAACATTAATATCAATTAAGAATGTTACTAATAAAAAGTGAAAAAAATATATTTACAAATCTGTAAATATATCATAGCTTTTTGATATACAGGTAGTGACACATCCATGATTTCCAGAGGTGAGAATAACGCTAGTTCTTCAATAAATCAGTATAGAACTTGACACCGTTAACCTTTTAACACTGACATGTTTCTCTCTCTCTCTCTCTCTCTCTCAGTTTTTTTTTTTTTTTAAACCTCAAGTGTCTAATCTAGCCATGATCAATCACACACATTCAGTCTTTAGATGGTAATTGGATGCACACACTCCAGTGAATCAATCATTTCTTGCTGATAGTGTAAAATCAATGAGGATTGCCTCGGGTGATCGATTCTGTTCAGCAGGTATGCTCTGTTTTTCTGAGAGTTCCCATTTATCGATAACCAAATGTCACAAACGCTATCCTCTGGCCCGTTTTCTAATCCTATTATGGCTCTGGACGGATGCAGGAGCCTTTGTACAGAGTGCGTTTCAGTGTGTAGTCCTGAGGCTGGGAGAAGTCTATTCATCTTCATATTAGCTTTGTTATCGTAGCTTTAAGGAGGAAATGTTCCGAGTGCGGCAGGATTCAGGATCGTGATTCGTCGGGGTTTGATACGATCTTCAGGTAAGTACACTACACTACACATATTTGGTACCATTTGAAGACGCGCAGTTAGAGAATGCGACGAGTAGCTTTTTATTGGTTAAATAATAAGAAGTCTGTACATAATACCATATTTTGTAGCCCACATGATGGCAGCAAAGCTCCAGATAACATGAACCGTGCTATCTCTCGTTCCGTTTTCTCTCTCCATCTCGTCGTCTGCAGTGCAGTGAAGAAAAGGGCATTTCCTCTCCCCCCTTGTTTGCCTTGCAGGCTTTACCCAGTTATTTCAGCGAAATGGTGCCACCTTGACACAAGTTCCTCATCAAATATTCTCTTATAGCACAAATCTGGCTGGAAATCTTATGTGCTTTTGTAATGAAATGGAATTACTGCAGTCTACCTTTTTTTTTTCCTGCTTTATACCCCATACCACTGGAGTAAAGATTTACTGATCCAAATAAAACTATATATTACAGATTCCGTCATCTCTGAATCAAAACTTCAATATCACACGCTCGGCTCTTTTTATTAATTAGGGAGGTTCAGAAATGAGTTTCCATTGCCATTAAGCCTGTTAATCTCCCTGGAGGAGGAGGAGGAGGAGGAGGAAGAGGAGGAAGAGGAGGCGTGGCTTGTTTGCCTGTCAGTGCTAGCGAGTGAGGCGTGTTCTTTGTGCCTGTCAATCTGGTGTAGTAGGTGTGAACTCTATACCTCTTAGTCCAAATGAAGTAGTCTTGGATTTTGTATCTATTAGATAAAGAGGAGGCGTGGCTTCTGCGTCTGTCAGTCAAAGTAAAAAAAAAAAAAAAGAAGAAAAAAAAAGAAAGTGTTTTGAAGCTTTAATATTCCACCATTACGTGCCATCCATTTGCATGCGTTGAGGTTTTGTTTGTTACATAGTTTGTCAAGTTTGCATAATGGAGTGCGTCTGGGCTTGAAGGAACCAGATGCACTACATTTGCCTAAAAAAAAACCCCAAGAAAACAAAGAAGATAAATGGCCCAAACAAGATACAGAAACTTAGAGGTCTGCATCAATTTAAACTGGAGCTATCGCTGCTACTAAGCGATCCCACTGTGAAATTTGTGCTACACAGTTTTGAATGAAGGGTGATCTTTGTAAAAAATATCTATTTGCATGAAATGAACATCCTGTCCCATGCATTATATTACCCCTAGAACATGTGATCCTACATCCTACTTCTATTAACACTTTTATCTCATTGTCTCTTTTCTTCTCAAACTTTCTCCTTAGCCTAAAATGGCTCACATTAATCCATTTCTCATTTTGTCTCGTATATAGTTTATTTCCTGATTTATTGATATAGAAACCATCTTTAGTGTCAGTGATTTAAGTCCAAAAGTTACATCAATATTTATGTGGCGGAAAGTTCCTCTTATTCAGAATCCAGTTATGTATGTAGTTAAGTCAATTTCCAGGGTGGGGCATTCAGATTATGCAAATAACCTCTCTGTTGTTCACGCATTCAGGGTTGCCAGATTTTTCTTGCGTAGAAGCTTCACTAGCATCTAGACCACCACCTTTAAACATACGAATTTACCTTTAAGCCAAAAAAAAAAAAAAAAAAAAATGTAATATGATGTAGCATAAAAGCAAGAAACAATTTAAAATTGAAAACTAGAAAAGAATTATATCACGATATATGGATTATTAAATCTAATAAGAGTCTAGTAGATTGCAAATATATTGCTGCATCAATTTTCCTAGTTGTAACGATCACATTAAATCACTGCAAATTTGGTTAACTTGAGCAAAATGGCTTCCAAACCTATTGTTCAGCAATGATAAAAAATAGCGCTCGATCCAGCGGATCATATTATTTTGCCTTTTATCTTTTCGCATCATCCTTTGACATTTACATAAGCGCACGACTAAACAGTGTCAAGACGGTGATGTTAGACTTAATACTGCTCCTTGTTCGAGCCGATATTGCGTAAGAAAACTGCTTAAATCCAAGGTCATCATCTGAGGCACGTCTTTCATGTGTTTCTGGCAAACTCCACCCCATGTATAGAACTTTCTCATAACTTATGAATTGTACTATAGTTACAACTGCGGTCTGAATACCGATGTGCACAATTTTGGCAGTAAATCCTGAGTAAGTGTACATAACGCAACTCTAAATATGGCCCATGATGAATATAGAGTTGTAAATGAGCTGATGATGTTGTAGAGCTCAGTCGTGGCTGTAGCTTCCTCACTGAGCAGAGGTGGAGATCATTAGTGCATTAATAGAGCATGCAGGGAAATCAAAGCCTCCTGAGCTCCTTTCACTCCCTCTTACAGTCAGCTACTGTGTCATCTTGTTAGACTCCTCTGTCTTTTTTTTCCCACTGGGCCTTGTAATCTTTGTCCTTGGGTAATATTACAAGTGTCTAAAAGAACTATGTTGAGCGGAAAGCATATGCCCTGTTTTTAGTTTCTGTCTTTGAACCAGAGACAGTAAATGCACACTAAGGAATGTTGAAAGCTTATTTCGTAAGCAGATTCTTACAGGCTCCCCTCTAGTCACATGACTGACCACAAAGGCAAGGCTTGGCCAGAGCAAAGAGCATGTATACTGTAATTATGAACTAATTATTAATTATTGTTATCATCACCTTCTTTAACTGATCCGGGAGGCCATTCTAAAGAACACCAGATAATAGACCCGGATAGGATGCCAGGCCATTGCAGTGAACCAAGCATACACTCATTCACACCTAGGGGCAATTTAATATAGCCAATCCACCTATCGACATGTTTTTTTGGAGGTGGGAGGAAAACCAGAGAACCCAGAGGAAACCCATGTGGACATGGTGAGAAAATATAAAACCTGAGCTCAGGATCGAACCAGAGAGCCTGGAGCTGTGATATGGCAACACTACCTGCTGTGCTGCCCTAGATATCTAACTGTAGAAAAATGAATAAAAAAAAAACTTTAATTCTATTGCTACTGTACTATTACAACTACTACTACTACTACAAATAATAATAATAATTAAAGCTGCAAGCAGCATTTTCAGGGGCCAAGCACCCAGACTCTGTGAGCTGCACATTCACAGACACTCTACAACTGTTGCATAAGCAATCACAGGAAAGCAGAGCCATAACTATAGGTAAAGGGATTCAAGAATGATTTGTAGTTTCACACATTTGCCAGCCTGTTATGGGAGAACGGTTTTGAATATCAAAATTCCTTTGATAACTGTTGTTCAGACAGGTCTCAAGATGGTTTGAGCCAAATTTGGGGAAGATAGGAAAAATTCAGAGGAGTAGCAAAAATGGCAGTTACTGTCGGTCTAAGCATTTTTAGCATGTTATTGTAAATTTTGACCAGTAAGTGGTGCTATCATGAAATTTGTTGCATAGCCTCAGGTCATGGTCCTGAAGCTGCCTACCAGGTTTTGTGTCAGTACACAAAGTCTTTGCTGAGATATACCTTCTCTCCATGTTTGGAGGCTTCACTGTCAGATTTGTTGGCCCATTACAGGCAAACCATTTGGAGTTTTCAAAAGTCTTTTGACAAATTTTGTAAGGCTTACTCTGAAGAAGACATATGCCAAATTTGGTGATGATTGGAAAAAAAAAATTGTAGGAGGAGTAAAGAAAAAAATGTTTTTTTTTTTAATTTATTTTTTAAAGTAAAATTCAAGATGGTGTAAAATCTAAATAGCTGAAATTAATGAAATAGGTTTTGTTGAACTCGTCTTGACCCAGGGAATCCAGGGAGACCTGACTTTTAAATTTTGGACACACAGTTCAAAGGTTATGACCACGAACATACTTCCAAATCAGGCCCAAATTTGACCCGATGGTGGCACTACAGCATTGGCAGAGCTTGGCCCAAATTTGGTCCTTAGATCAATGTTCCTTAGATCCTCCCCAGTCAGTGTGCCAAATTTCACAACTTTTGACCAGAGGGTTCTATGGGGTGCCATAGACACCTAGCCAGAAGAAGAAGAAGAAGAAACATAAGAAGAAGAAAAGGTAGAATAACAATAGCATGCCTACACACCTTCGTGCTTGGCCTTCTGTTATTATCATTATTATTATTATTATTATTATTATTATTACTATTAATAATACTTGCACCAGATTAACAACAAAACTTTAAAAAAACAAGAAACTTGAAAGTTTTAAATACACAAACTAATGAGGAGAAAAAAAAAAGGGACAGGTGAGTACATTTGGAGGAATTAAGAAGAGGGTAGAGAATGAAAACGGGAGGAAAAAACAAAACAGAAGCACATTGTGCTTGTTGCCATGGAAACTGGGATGCGAATTGGGAAGGATAAGATCATGACACTTTTCTTCACCAAGAAGGGCCATAAGTGTTGCCATAACACGTCCTTTGTCCTCGGCTCGGCTGTACTTTGTGGGTCCATGGTACTGTAATGCCTCTTGGTGTTCTATGATTTGACATAAAACTGGAAGTCTTAAGGGTTCTTAACGGTTTGTTTTTTATGGAGAAATCCTTAAAGATTTTTATGTAGAACCCCACAGCAAAAGGCTTTCCTCTCAGAAAGTTGTTATTTTTTATCTCCTAAAAGTGTATGATATTGGATTGAACTTTGCACTGAACATTTTATGAGCTGTAAGAGTTTCTTTTTTTTTTTTTTTTCAATCACACACTGCCAGATCATTTAATTCTTTCTGTATGTGTTTCCATGAACTGTCTGAATACCTGACTGTTGAATGTAGCATTTTCAAAGCCAAAGCACTAATACAGTATGTCCATTTTGGTTTCACTATACAATGCTTCAGCCTTGTTAGGCCAATAGTCCTCGCAAAGCTCTTTCAATTTTTTTTTGTATCCTCATCTGGTGCGCATCCTCTCAAGGACAACTTTGAGCGTCCCTGTGTGCAATGGCAACCTATTGAAAATGGTTTTCTTTAGCTGCCCTCTGGGTGATCTCGGTTTATGCGCCAGTTTTTTCTGCTATTGCTTTCACTATTTGTTTTTACTCAACACTTAATTCTGAAAGTTCTTCCAATGCACTGGGCATGAGGCCCAGCTTAGTTACAAAAGCATGACAGATCAAGTGCTTAGCTGGACCTCCAGCAATCTTTCTCGTAACACTTTCTCCTGCAGAGGTGAAGTGTTTGTACAGGACAGGGTAACACTGAATGGATAGTTTGGATACTACCCACCTTGTATCTCAAGTGGAAGCAATTTGGCTCATATTCTGTACAATTAAAGAACACCAGCGCTTTCTTTACGTTGTATGTGACAAACAGGACCCATGAGATAGTAAGGGGGAACTAGTGAAATTCCCACATTGGCCTTTATCTATCATGGCCACCTAATAATCTCCATCCATGAATTGGCTTCATCACTCTCCTCTCTCCTCCACCAATAGCTGGTGTGTGGTGGGTGTCTTGGTGCACTATGGCTGCCGTCGCATCATCCAGGTGGATGCTACACACTGGTGGTGGTTGAGGAGATTCCCCCCCATACATTGTAAAGCGCATACAGTAAATCTAAGGAATTATCAAGCAGCTATAAACGGATAAAAAAAAATACATACACTTTGTCATTCTATAACACATGAAATAATTAAAAAAAGCAAATTGTTGTGGTGTAAGAAGAATAAAACACTTCAGGATCTGCTGTTATAAGAAAATATCCAACATCTGGGCGGTACCAGTAACTCCGCTTCATCACACCAAGCCCACTGTTGATCATTTTCCTATAACACCATGACATGGAGATTTTTATTTCGTACATATGTGTCTTTATATTTATCTATATGTTCTATGTATAGAAGAACAAAACAAATACTCCTGCTTATTCTTGATGTGGCTCATTTAAAAATAAAAATAAAAATTATTTCCAGCTCGTCTTCTTTCCTGGCAGTCTCCTGCTGAATGAATTTAAATGTCTTGGAGTGAAAACCATCGCATGCAGCCGTGTACGTTTTATTGGGAAAATTACTTTAAGAGAATGGATGGAGCAGATATCCAATCTCAGCCTGGGGGCGATATCATCAAAAATCCATTCTGTCAGGTTTTAATAATGCAGGACTTAATATCGGGCGACGTGGGGACAAGTGATGAAGCTGATCAGCCTCATGACTGCATGGTGGTGCTTGTGATGGTTGTAGAAGTGAGTGTGTAAGTTTGTGTGTGTGTGTGTGAATGCATCTATCTATCTATCTATCTATCTGTAGAAATACATAGAAATTGAAGAGAAATGAACATATGGTAAAAGTAGAATAATAATGCTTGTCTATGGTGTTACTGGATAACTTTGACACCTGTGTGTGTGTGTGTGTGTGTGTGTGTGTGTGTGTGTTAATAGGAATATTTGACAGCTTAGACCTTGTGGGGACCTTGTGTGTCTAGTCCCTGTTTTTTTTTTTTTTGCAACTGCAGCTTTTATTTAAAAAAGAAAAAAGAAAAAAAAAAAGAGCTGAATAAGCCAAAAGCTTTCCTTACTGAGGTTAAGGTTAGCATTTAGGTGTAGCATAGCATTAATTACCACCATTAATAATTATGCCAATTGAAGGTCCTCAAGGATATGTGTGTGCACGCACATGTTTAGCCCTATTTAAAGACCAGAATGGATCAAATGGCTTCACAAAGATATGTTAGTGTAAAATGTCCTGACAGAAAGATGGCTTTCAAACCAGAAATCACCAAAATATTTCCGTTGAAATATTTGCTAAGGTTAAGGCTAGGATTAGCTTCAGGCAGAGGCTAGTCAAGGCTTCAGTCTATCTGTCCTCAACTCAGAAGTCAGAACTCTTTACATGGCCAAAGGTCATAGTTAATTATACATCACTTTCGCTAAATTAGTGTAGTGACTATTGGTCTTGTGTCTAATCTGGAATCTGGAATTCATACTGTACAGTATTGTGTCGTTTCCTGATGCTCAAATGTATGTGGTAAGTGGTCTGCACTTATATAGCACTTTTTTAACCTTAGAGTCTCTACAAAGCACTTTACACTGGTTCTCATTCACACACACACTCACACACCAATGGTAGCAGAGCTGCCATGCAAGGCGCTAGCTTGCCATCGGGAGCAACTTGGGGTTCAGTGTCTTACCCAAGGACACTTCGGCACGTGGCCTCATGTTGGTCAGGAATCGAACCGCCAACCCTACGATTAGTGGACAACCCGCTCTACCACCTGAGCCACAGTCGCCAACTATGTTATATGTTAAAATGAACTAACACTAGATTATGGATTACCGAACTGGTCGACACTGTTCAGGTTGAAGGGTGTGGACGTATGAACAGGATTTATGGTTGAATGTTTTAAAAGGATTACTAATTAATGATTTACGTTGTTTTGACATATAGTTCAGTCATGATATTGCATTAAAAAAAAAACAACTGTTTAGAAACATACATGATATGGATCGATAAAAAAGCAAGTACGCGATCACCTGATCATTGGACGTACAAATAAATGTAGCGTTAATTATCTATAGTCATCGTTGGGTCAATGGGAGGTCCTCACAAACAGAAAAACAAGTACGTGTATGTAAAGAATTTATATTCAGTGAAGTCCCACAGTGTCAAATAATAATAATAATAATAATAATAATAATAATAATAATAATAATAAAAAAGTTGCAAAGCTATCATGTGGTACATTTTGCTCCGCAAGGTACAGGCAACGTAAACGATCTTCCAAAAGACAGAAACGTGGTCCTTAAGGTTCAATTATGTGCCTAGAGCGAGTTACAATGGTACACCATATTCACTAGGTACACAAGGTACAAAACACGTCCCCTTGAAGCTACCACCCCAGTGACACATGCTGGTAAAGTTGAGTTTTTTGGGGTTTTTTTTACATTGTGTACTTGCAGGGTTTGCAGTGTGCATCATGTTTTGCACCATTGAATTGTATATTAGGAGATTGGTGTAAAAGATTGTACAGGCCCTGCTTCATTAATGGTAATATCTTTTCAGAATTTAGAGCTTGAGATGGATTGAGAGGGGGGAAAAAAAAAGCAAAATACTGTACGTAGTATTTACCACTGAAAATGTCGCTTCATTAAATCTGACTATTTAATTATTCAAATTATTAGATGATAGCATTTAATTCGTAGGCTAGCTGGGCAACTGACTCAGTTGTGTTTGTTTGGATATTTCAATCCATCTAAGATCTTTTTAAAAGATATAACGAGATCACAGAGGCAAACAAAACAGTGATAATCTTACTCTGAATATTCCTAAGCAAAAATATTTAAATTCTAAAAAGCAGATAAATATTCCTATACACTCTTACAAAAAAAAAAAAAAAAAAGGCTAAATCTAGACCCTTTAAGGGTTCTTTGGCTTGTCTTTTGGCATAAACAGTTGGAAAACAGGGGTGTACTCCCCTAAAAAGAGCTTTTTACAGTCCCTTCCAAAACTATTGGAACGGCAAGGCCAGTTCATTTGTTTGCACTACACACCAAAGACATTTGGGTTTGAGATCAAAAGATGGATATGAGACGAGAGTTTAAGATTTCAGCTTTTATTTCCTGATGCTCACACATAGATATACGTCAACCATAGAACCTTTTGTATCAGACCACCCAATTTTTAGGCAAGCAAAAGTATAGGAACAGATCCCAGCCGTTCCAGTAGTTTCGGAAGGGACTGTATATCTTGATATTTTACTTCATTTGAAAACTTCTTATCATATATTTGATCCGTCTATAGTCCTGTCCACGAAACAAGTTAGTTCCGCTTCACTATTTATAACAAGCTTGTCCTGTTACTGAGAAACTACAAAGCGTTAACACGTCTCTCCTGAAGGTATCGGAAAACCTAAAACTACAGCTTTACCTCTGACACCGGAGACTCCTTCCATAAATGTTAAACAAACATCTCCTTACAGAAAATCATATCAACGATTACACACATTTTTCAATGATCATGTGCCATAGAAATCCTTGTGAATGAGCCGTAACTATAGAAACGATAACGTATTAATATAAACCTGTGATTTGCAGCTGCGCTACTGTCAGAGCTGCTGTTCGCCTTCTGACCAATCAGATTGAAGACTTCAGCATCGCTGTGGTCTGTGATCAGATACTATGAACGTATTTTGCATTCATTTCAGTTTATCGAGGCATCTCGCCATCCTTAATCAAGATCGAAACCTGACACGGCTAAAACAAACAGAAGATGCATACGGCTCATTAAAATCTTGTTTTCTCTAATTTCTTTGCACATGAAGCCCTTAAGGAAATTATTGTTTGTAAATCGCACACCCACACATATATACAGTATATATATATATATATATATATATATATATATATAGAGAGAGAGAGAGAGAGAGAGAGAGAGAGAGGAGGTCAATCAGGAATGATAAACAGATAAAGAGAGAAAATCTAATTCGCCAGCAAATCCCAAACATGGTCAGAGAGTCACAGCGCTAAAAGAAAGCAACGACAAAAAGACGAAGTGAAATAAGGAACGAAAGTGAAGCGTGATGTCATTTTCCCCAGAACCGCTGAAGGCTAATCCATTTATCCACCTGTGTAGAGAACGTGAGATTCACCCAGAAGTGTGTTCATGTCACGCTGGCCCCGGTCATGATCTCATCCCTCACTATTCTCCTCTCTTTGTGCATCATATGAGTGTGTGTGTGTGTGTGTGTGTGTGAGAGACCTTGTTCAGCGTATAATCCCTGGCCTGTCTGGCCTCTCTCCTCGACAGTGCCAGATGTGATCCTGACTCAGACACGGATCACGCACAGCAGATTTCAGAACACACCAGTGCACATTACAGCAACACACACACACACACAAACACACACACAAGACACACACGGTCCTGACTTTGAGTCACATCTGCTACTGCACTGACCTGGGATAAGACTTCATCTGAGGCTAATAATCACTGATTCTATATAAACTCCATGTCTGTTTAACAGGGTTAGGCAAAATTTATATCCCAAGTACATAAAAAAAAAATCAATCAATCAATCAATCCCCCAAAAATCTATATTAAATATTTAGACTCTCATGGCAAATATGATAAAACAATTCTGACTGAAAAAAAAAAAAAATGAACGGAAAATAAAATGGTAAATAAACATTTTTTAAATATTTTCTCCCAATCAGCTAACAGGAGTGTGAAGGAGTGAAGTCGAACACGTGCGTCCTCTGAGACACGTGAAGCCATCGCATCATTTCAAACACCGCTGCTCATCTTGCGTCAGTGGACGATGAGGGTCAAACTCCTTCAAACCTTTAATTATGTGGAATCAATAATCTCAAGCTTTCATAACAGTGATATATAATAAATAAATAAATAAATTCATAAATAAATATGATTTCATAAAGACCTGGAATATTCTTGTCTAGACATAAATCGATGATTTCATATGCAGTAATTTGGCATTGATCTCAAGATGTGAATATGCTGTGAACTCAGACCATCTCCCATCCGCCACCCCAGTACTCTAATTGACACATTCTCCACAACTGTGCTGTCCGGCTGGAAAATTAATCGAACTCCGCCATTACTTGGGACATATTAATTCATCAAAAAGAGCTTGAAGACAGAAGAGGCTTCTGGGAGTTGTTGACAAACCACAAAGAACCAAAGACTTCAAGTTACACCTTGACCTGACACTGTCTGACACTGGAGACTCCTTCCGTAAATGTTTAACAAACGCGATAACTGGAGAAATGATAACGTATTAGAACGAGCGCATTCGTATACTCTAAACCGGTGATTTGCAGCTGCTGCTATTATAGAAAAAGAATCCAAGTCTTCTGACCAATCACAATTCAACAGCGGCGTGGTATAAAAGATTGATAAGCATAGAGGGAAGCCGCAGCAGTCATGAGGAAAACCCTGAGAAGCAGCTCGAGAGAGACTGAGAGGGAAATGTGTTTCTCATACAGATCATTCCCCAGGCGCATACTCTCGCTGAGATGAGTGTGTATGCATGCATGTGTGAAATAGAGCAAAATCCCACTCTCTCTCTCTCTCTTTTACACTCTTTCTCTCTCTCTCGCTCTCTCGATGTTTGTGTTTTGCCCTTGGGTGCTGTAGCTCTTGCAATCAGCACGTCTCAGTCTTGGTCGAGCCCTATTAAAACACTCCCTGTGGGACAGCTTAGCACTCAGCATGCTAACTACATACGCACACGCACACACACACACGCAATATGAACCATCGCATCTTCTGGTGCAGAGCCTCTGGTGTGACTTATCCAATCACATGTACATAATCACGTGTAGCATTGCCACATTGCAGCTCCAGGGTCACTGGTTCAATCCTGACCTCAGAATTTCTCATGTTCTTCTTGTGTAGGTTCTCTAATTTTTATAGTTGTCATGTTAGTTGCTTATCCGTCTGTTCTCCATACCTCTTATCCTACACAGGGTTGTGGAGCAGCTTGGAGCCTATCCCAGGGAACTCGGGGCACAAGGCAGGGGACACCATGGATGGGGGACACCTTCTCATTGCAGGGCACAATCGCACACAGATTCACGCACTATGGACAACTTGGAAATGTCAATCAGCCTAGAACGCATGTCTATGGACTGGGAGAGGAAGCCGGAGTAACCGGAGGGAACCCCTGAGGCACGGCGAGAACATGCAGGATCCTTGCATACATGGCAGAGGCGGGATTCGAGCCCCCGACCCTGGAGATGCGAGGCAAACGTGTTAAGTACTAAGCAATCGTGCCCCTCCCCCCCTTCCTTATCCAGATCATTTAAGAAATTTTAAGTATCTGGACTTTTGGTCAAGACTGATCTTCAGGATGAGTAATGTCCATTCTCAAACCATCCGAAATGTATTCTTATTAATGCAAGGATCTACAGTATAATTGTGTTGAGACTACACATCTCTGGAGAGAAAGTAATGTAATCCCTGTCTAATTCTCCCCTCCATCTTTCAAACATACAGCGAGAGAAAGATAGAAACACGACTTTCACCTCAGGGCCCTTCGCAAGTCTGATTCACCTTTCTCTCTCTCTCTCTCTCTCTCTCAAAAAGCACTGTTTGACCCTTGAAAATAATGGGATGATGGGAAAAAAAAAATTAAAACCGAGCATCTAAACAAAGAGTACATTGAGCTCTGAAGAGCAAGATGAAAATCTGAAAGCAAACAAAAGTCTGAGAGAGACTTTTACTTCCTGTTCAATCTGCAGGTGAGTGAATCATGAGCTGTACTGGGAAAGTATATCAAGCTTCATAAATCACTCCAGCACGTTACAAATTGAACGATTATTTTCTGCAGGAAAGGAAGACTGCAGAAGGTGAATAGGGAACTGTGAGAGATTTCATCATGAAGGAAGCTGCTTAAGGTATTAGCATTTTTCAGAAGTCTCAAACGGGAAGTTAGGCAGGCTTCATGATTAGGGTTTCTTTCAGTGGTATTGTAGTTTTAGCGCACTGTTGCATTTGTTTATTTGTCTTTATTAGTACTTTTTAGTTTATCAGCTTGCTAGCATGGATCTGGAGCTAGCTATGGTAGTAAACTGGTGGTGGACACAATTAAAGTATAGTTTGCTGAAGAACATAACTAAAGCACCGTTCACAACTGGTTTTAACATCCATCTTGAGATATGAACGAGGTCGATTGAGTCTTGAGATCACCAAATAGATCTTTAATCTAGCTAATGTAACATGATTTAGCACTTTTTAGTGTCATTTGCTTTAGCTCTGAACATCTATTCTTGGGTTTTGCCTTCAGTTTCACCTGTGTTGACTGCATTTGTTGTTAAAAAGGATACGCCAACATGAAGATCAGAGAGCTGTCTATGGGAGATGAGTAAGGCATTTTTTAAGCTGAGAAAAGAAGGAAAGATCAATCAGAGGCATTGCACAAACAATGGGCATAGCCTATAAAACAATTTGAAATGTCCTGAAAAAGAAAGAAACCCCTGGTGTACTGAGGAACAGACTAATAGGCTACCTATTACCTATAACAGACTACCAACCAATAGGTTGGTAAAGGAAAATAACAGTTGATGAGAGAAACATTGTGAGAGCTGTGAAGAAAACCCCCAAAACAACAGTCAGTGACCTCATCAACAACCTCCACAGGGCAGGGGTGAAGGTATCACAATCCACTGTTCGAGAAGACTTCAAGAAAAGAAATATAGAGGACATACCACAAGATGCAAACCTCTCATCAGCAATAAAAATCGGAAAGCCAGATTGGAATTCTCAAAGAAATACAGAAAAGAGCCACAAAAGTTCTGGAACCAAGATTATCCTGTAGAAAAGTGATAGAAAGGCCAAAGTGTGGAGAAAGAAAGGATTTGTTCATGATCCAAAACATACAAGTTCATCTGTGAAACATGGTGGAGGTAGTGTCATGGCTTGGGGTTGCACGACTGCTTCTGGAACATTCTCACTAATCTCACCATTTCAATAGTTTTAGAGGGGACTGTACAGTATGTTTGGAAAATGAATAATTCATTTATTCTGAGGTGGCATCATGGTGCAGCAGGTAGCATGGCTGTCTCCAGGCTCCCAGGTTCTCTGGATCCACTGTGACCCCGACCCAGGATAAGCATTTACTGAATTGAGTGAGTGAGTGAATTTTCCTGCAGCAACAAAACTAGTGTTTGCATTTCACATGGGTACAGGAGTGCTGGAATCTCAGCGTGCAAATGCTGCCCTTCCTCGATAGCTTCTTTCCGATTCAGAAACAGCTCTGCTTTCTGTAAGGCTCTGCGACTCTGAGCTGAGTAGGACATCATAAAATAGTCGGATCCTTCACATGCTTTACGAACGAGTTGTGATTTTTTTTCCCCCCAGTATCCTTTCTTCAGAAAATGGGCTGTATGATTGGATAGAAAAACTCATCTGGAGTTCGTGAGGTGCAGAGTGTTGGAGGGTCCGACTCAGCCAGAAGCAATCTCAAACAGTGTGTCCAACACCCTCGGCTGTAACAAGAGAGGTGCGACAGCTCATCTAAGAAATAACCAGAAATCATCAGGAGGCGCCAACAGGAACAGAAAGAACGGCAACTTATTAATCAGGTGACTCTGAAGGAATGCTGTACTGTGTTTTTGACATCAGGAAAAAAATCAGGAAGGTTCAGAACCTCAATCCAGGACTGTGCATGATGTTAACAACATATTAGAGACCGCGTGGCTACTACATGTTACTAGTTGACTAGTCATGCAGAAAAGTAATTGATTAGTCATCTTTCCCATAGTTTAATCAGCAATTATTTAAGGACATTGCCGACTTTAGGCTGTTTTATTTCTGCAGCAAAGAACAAGTCAAACTGCAGTGCAATTATCATCTACAAATCACATTTCCAGCTTCAATGCTTTTTAGGCTACATTGTTGTCGATGCAAGTAAATAAATCGGTGTAAAAATGTGCAAAATAATAAACCTGTGTATCATATCTGTTATGCTAAGCACAGTCCTAATAATCTTTTCTCTCCTTCTGTCGAGCCACACACGATGTGTGATTTATGGAGA
>JANDJT010000060.1:2254121-2280892 GCA_024331685.1 Stegophilus panzeri
CCCAACAGATTTCAATGCATAGTTATTCAATCCCCCCCACCCACCCCCAAAAAATAAATAAATAAAATATAAATAAATAAATAAATAAAATAATGTATTCAGAAACCAGATGTGAAAAAATAAGTACACCCTTCCTACGTCCACAATCATTAGCAGCCAGGTGTTACAGAAATGCACAAGATTAGATCATCTTGTAGTTAATCTTGTTAATTAATTTGCTACCTAATTAATCCCCCCCCCACACACATGGTCTAATATCCTATATACCAGAGATCTAGCCAATAAAATGGCAGCTCAGTATAAAAGAAAAGAGATACTCGTACTTGGGATTCTGTATTCGGTATTTAGCCATGGGTTTTCATTCCAGTGTATCTCCACTTATCAATCCTGTCAGGCATGTTAGAGCTGGAAAGGGTTTGTGAAAGCCACGGTGCTAAACGAGGCTGAGTCGGACAGCAGAGAGTAAAAACACATAGAGAGGGAGGGAGGGAGGGCAAGAGGGCGATTTGGGAGTTAGCCGTCAGTCATCTCGTCAGGAAGGTGTAGAAGCATCACTCTTGCTCTGTCCATCAGCAGAGAAATAGACAGAGGGAAAAGAGAGGACTGGTCTATTTGTATGACGGATGAGCGGACATACCGGACGCGTTGGCCCCAGCTGCTGGCTCTAATGAAATGTGTCCCACTACAAGATTGAGCAAAGTGATTTAAACACGGCCAGTCGAGCTTCTCCTTCTCTCTCTCTCTCTCTCTTAGCTGAGCCTAGAAATAATCTATTACCTTCTCACTCTACTCTGCAGAATATTTCCACAAGGCATATAAAAATTATTTTCCTTTTTTTTTTTGACAGGTTGCCGGTCATTCAACTCAGTCTGGGGAAAAGAAGAAGAAGAAGAAGAAGAAGAAGAAGAAGAAGAAGAAGAAGAAGAAGAAGCAGAGAGAGAAAGAGTGAGAGACAAGGCCGTAGGTCCTCACATTGTTATTTGTGCACTCTTAAAATACACACTGTTCCTTTTCTTTTTCATTTCCTTTATTTTGGGTTTTATACAAGGGCACAAACCAGAAAATTTGTTTCATTCAATTACATCTCAGCTGCAGGCTTTGCAGATGATTTTATTTCTTTTGGGTTAGGAAATGAATGCGTGCTGTAAAGCACTCTCCTCTTACACTAAGAAAACAGAAGCTGATTTTTTTTCAGTATAGGATTAAGCCACGGGATCCCTGGAGAAGCCCCTAAGCTAAACCAAGGTAGAGAGCCCATGGATTAAGTTACACGTATACTACAGCGTTCTAATGCATTATCGTTTCTATAGTAACAGCTCACTCACAAGGACTTGTACATAATCAGATCAAAAACACGTGTAATTATTGATACGGAGATGCTTATTTAACATTTATCGGCGTCTCGAGTGTCAGTGCTTTGCAACTCTAAACTCTAACTAACTTTACATTTTCTGACAGGATCGAGCGGTTTACGCTTTTCCAATTGCTCAGTAACATGACAAGCTGTATTTGTTTGTGTCTGATTACTGATTATGTGTGAAAACAGGAACTTGTTTCATGGACATTCCACAATATTAAACGTAACTATAAATGGATAAAAGCACACAGTTGTTTATTTAAAGGAATAAAATGAATTGCTGGTAAACAATTGCGGTGTAAGAAGAGTAAATCACATCAGGTCGTGTTTCTGTCAATACTACTCCCATTTTCGCATATTTCTCTCTTTTCTTTTTTCCCCTCTCTGTCTGTCATTTCTGTCTTTTATCTATCACTTTCTCTACCTCTTTTTCTTTCTGTCTCACAATCTCTACCTTGTTCTTTTTTCTTTCCATTCTTCTGCATTTTCTCTATGGAAAATTTTCTTCCTCCCTTCTATGCTGTCCTCTCTCTCTGTCTCTCTCTGTCTCTGTCTCTCTCTCTCTCACTCTGTCTCTCTCTCTCTCTCTCTCTAGGTGTCTCCTGGGTGATGTGGTTTAATTTACACTATCTGAAGGAGAGTGAACCCCGAGCACCACCACGCTGAGCTGCTGTTTACAAACCTCTGAGTTCCTCCTTACCCCAGCTTCCTTTCTGATCCCATTCTTCTGTTCTCTACCTCCCTCTCGCACACACACACACACACACACCTAGTCCAATAGTCCTACATCTCCCCTTCTTCCTCTGTGCTGTTTCAGGTTGGGGGGCGTGGCCATGTCTGTACTGTACTGTTACAATCCCGCCCCTTCTTCAAGCAAATCAGCATGGAGACCTGAATCCTATTCCCACTAGTCACTATTCTGGTATTGTGTAAGGAGTCATGATTCATGGCTGAGGTAATTCACGTAACTCTGCCCTGCTAGTTTACAAACGTAGGTTTTTCTATATTATGCAAATTATCTCAAAAGCCTGAGGTTTTTTCTTCTTCTTGGCAGAAGCCGATGAATTTTAATGGTGTAACTTACAGTTCGTGAAATGTAGCCAGTTAACAATTAGCTGCTTATTTTTTAAAAGAATCATATCAAAAACGCTGTTCATTAAAAGAACTGTCTCTTTGCCCTTCGTCATTGCCACAATGAATTGTAGGTGTTTATATAATTACTAGACTTGAACGTGGCAGTGGAAGATGATGAACAGAACAACTTTTGAGACATATTAACACCTACACACTCCTTTTCCAGTGACTTTTATCTTTCAGTGTATGCTCGGAAATTCCTGCTCTACAGCAATTGAATTAATAAATTACCACCCATGTTTGGCTTGGAGGAAGAAGAGAGAGACTGGAGCAAGGCAGAGAACCAAGAGCCAGGAGACTAATTATCTAACAAAACTGTCTTCATGGAAATTAAACACGTCCAACAAATGATGTGCCTCCTCTGCTTTGATCAGAGAGAAAGATAGGAAGGATTATTGAAATTAAACCCCTTCTTCAAAGTAAGATTCGATTGGGATAATATTTCTGGACACATGTCTGTCTGTGAACTAATGCAGTAGTAGCAATTATGATCGATTTGCATGGTATCAGTGGTCTCTGTATAAATCACAGAGTTAGGATGTGTCTTATTGAAGCCCTTGCTTCATCTCTACCTAACGAGCGTGATGCAGCGGCGCTTTAGTCCTTTAGCCAGGCCAGCTGTCTCACCACCTCATTTGTACACTATACTCGAACAGACCCAAAGCGTCAAATTTCATGATTATGCCATGATCTCGTACATCACTAACTAGCAGAGCCGAGCCTCTTACGTAACTCACTGTTGTATAGTTGCATTGCATTCCAGGACTTTGAGTCCAGCATTTGCACCAAAGTCTCCACAACTTCTACAATGCAGTGTTAGAAGTTCTCATTAATATGATGTTGAACATGGTTGAAAATAGTGAGTGAGAAAAGAAGCTCTTGCAAAACCTGAACGTTATTTCTTATGTTTGAGACTGTTTACATTTTTCTCCCATTGTAGCTGAGCTAGCAATAACAACGTCCCCCCCACGACATCGGAGAGATGCACAACTGCTAACGTCTCATGGAAATACTACACCAACCAACAAATTAGCACCACAAATATTTCATAAATAGTTCACATATTTTAAGGTGGACTTTTCCTGTAGGTCTGATGCAGATCTCAGACACCAGTAGAGGTACAGGTAAAACCCCCAGACCCTGGGCTAATAACTATTCCAGACGTACAAGACTTTGCTCTGTGGGCCTTCCCCAGAGGTCATATCAAATACACACATTATTCACTCTGACCAAGATGGCAATTGGACACTTTTTCTCAGGGAAAAAGTGCAAAGGCACAACCACCCCCTGGGATTAGTTTGTAGACGTGCACATCAACCAAACCAGTTTGCTGGTGTTAATTTTGTGGACTATTGAATTGTACCCTGGTGTGTCCAATAGGGCGGCTGTGGCTCAGGTGGTAGAGCGGGTTGTCCACTAATTGTAGGGTTGGCGGTTCAATTCCTGGCTCACATGACTCCACATGTCCTTGGGTAAGACAATGAACCCCAAGTCTCTTCCGATGGCAAGTTAGTGCCTTGCATGGCAGCTCTGCTACGATTGGTGTGTGAGTGAATGGGTGAATGAGACAGTGTAAAGCGCTTTGGATAAAATCCCTATATAAGTGCAGACCTTTACCATTTGTGTCCACAGATTCAGAAGCATGTGCAGAAGAACTGAAAAACGGTGTATGAAAGGGTTTTAACACATCCCAAAGTAGGGCTGTAAGACTTGAGTCTGGTCTTGAGACATTTTCGACATTGACATAGATTTGTCTCAGACTTATTTGCACTTGGACCTGTCTTAGTCTTGGGCATTGGTCTTGCTAAGTACATTTATGGCATTTTGTCTCGACTAAGAGTTTATATAAATAATGTTTGTGTTGTCATCTATAAAATCCACATATGAAGACAGTAAGTTAGAGTAAATGTTTGCTTTGATAAGGGAGTGATTGTTTTCGGTCTCGACTCTAGGTCTCAATCTTGACTTGGCTTCAACCCACAGTCTTGACTTGATCTTGCGTAGTTCTAAGGGCATACGCTGGCTTAATCTGAATCACGACATGGGCTAACAACTCGTTGAGTTGAGTCAGGCCTCCGTCATCATGTGCTAGGTCATTTATTTATTGAGGAAAATTAAATATTTCATATCTGTGAGCAGCAAAAGTACGTCAATCTTTGTTTTCAGGATCTGGTGTGACCCACTTGTGCAGCAATAACTGCAACAAAACATTCCCAGTAACTGTTGATCAGTCCTGCAGATCGGCTTGGAGGAATTTTAGCCCGTTCCTCAGTACAGAACAACTTCGACTCTGGGATGTTGGTGGGTTTCCTCACATGAACTGCTTGCTTTAGGTTCTTCCACAACATTTCTACTGGATTAAGGTCAGGACTTTGACTTGGCCATTCCACAACATTAACTTTATTCTTCTTTGCCCATTCTTTGGTAGAACAACTTGTGTGTTTAGGGTCGTTGTCTTGCTGCATGACCCACTTTCTCTTGAGATTCAGTTCATGGACAGATGTCCTGATATTTTCCTTTAGAATTCGCTGGTATAATTCAGAATTCATTGTTCCATCAATGATGGCAAGCTGTCCTGAACCAAATGCAGCAAAACATGCCCAAACCATGATACTACCACCACCATGTTTCACAGATGTGAGAAGGTTCTTATCCTGGAATGCAGTGTTTTCCTTTCTCCAAACATAACACTTCTCATTTAAACCAAAATGTTCTATTTTGGTCTCATCCGGCCACAAAGGAAGGGGCCAACATTAGCTAATGTGAGAAAGGCCTTTAGTTGCTTAGAAGATACCTTTGTGACCTCGTCGACTGTTACATGTTTTGCTCTTGGAGTGATCTTTGTTGGTCAACCACTCCTGGGGAGGATAACAGTGATCTTAAATTTCCTCCATTTGTACACATTCTGTTTGACTGTGGATTCACTGTGATTGACTGTGAAGTCCAAACTCTACGAATTCACCAAACCTTTTCCAGCCTGATGAGCAGCAACAACTCTTTTCTCATCAACAACTCAAAAGTTCCTCAGAAATCTCCTTTATTCGTGCCATGATACACTTCCATAAATGTGTTGTGAAGATCAGACTCTGATAGATCCCCATTCTTTAAATAAAACAGAATGCTCACTCACTCACTCCCTCACACCTGATCGTCATCCCACTGATTGAAAACACCTGACTTTAATTTCACCTTCAAATAAACTGCTAATCCTAGACCTTCACATACTTTTGCCACTCACAGATATGTAATAGTGGGTCATTTTCCTTTGTAAATAAATGGCCAAGAATAATATTTTTGTCTCATTTGTTTAATTGGGTTCTCTTTGTCTACTTTTTGGACTCGAGTGAAAATCTCATGATGTTGTAGGTCATATTTATGCAGAAATACAGACAATTCTTTCAAGCACCACTCTATTTTACAGCTGAAGAACAAACAACACTAATGAATTCCTTGAAAGTATTCCAACACATAATAATGGCAAAAAAGCAATGCAGTTGCTACTGCCAAGGTGCATGAAAAAAACAAAACGTGTGTGTGTGTGTAAATGAGAAAGTTATAGAATAACATAGAACTTTATTTTTTAATGTACTTAAAGTAACTGTAATTGTAAAAATACAAAACGTAGCAGTAATTTATCATTGGTAATTTCAATCCCAACTGCCTTAGGGAGCCTTGACAGCACATAAAGACAAAATATAACAAATATTACACATATTGGTAATGGTCATGGTCATGGTCAAGGTCATGGTCATAGGCTCCTTGTTTAAAAGTTGATTTCCTTATACTCTTTTCTTTGTCTGCTTGCTGTGTCTCCACCTCCAGATTGTACAACTGCTGAAGAATGCCTCTGAAATACCTCTTCTGACCCGGGTGTCTCCAACATATCAGAGTCTTTTGTAGAAGTTGAGTACAAGTAGACTAAAAAAATTAAATGTTATTCAATTAGTTGCATAAGCATTAATTTGCTGTGTTTGTTCCTCTTTGTTCAGTAAGACTGCCACAGCCTGGCAGCACTACATATGAGGTGACTATTCTTTGGGCACAAGCGAGTTTAATGTTCAGTAGATTAATTGTAGTCAACATTGAACATAATACAGAGTCTCCCAGCTCTCAGGGTTAAAGATGATATTTATGATACAATCTCTGAGAGGTCTTTGTGGATAAACTCAGTCATTGCTTTCATCAATTCAGTGAGTCTGTCCTTCCTAATCATGGTTATACTGTACAGCACTGATATGTCACCTATCTTGGCTGGGTCTATACATTCGTAAACAATTGAAGCAAGACATAAGAATGCTTAAGGTTATTTCTATCCTGGTGCTAGCTTTTGCATGACCCATTTAAATTGGTCAGAATTCATGTTCTCTTAAATCCCACTACTACTGTATATTTCAGGAAGTGTGCAAATTCATAGTCTATTTGAACACTAATGCTATGCATTGACTTCCTTTTAATATAAATTCATGCCCACACAGGGATGCTCTAATAGTGATTTCTAATCCAGTGATTACTCTGGGAAATCCTAATAGGCTACATACACAGATTAACAAGCGATATTCTACTAAATCAGTTACCTGATATTTAATAATAATAAATAAATAAAAAACCCCTATAATAACGTATATATGAAACCCCTAATGGATTCTGTTTCTTCCTGGAACCTCCAACGCGCTGTAGAGATCCCTTCACAACACGAGCAGCGAGCTTGATGGGAAAAGAGAAGCAATCGTAATTCCTAGCTCTTTGATTGGACAGGAGGTGGGCTTTGTACATGCTCAGTGTGGTTAGATTTAACTTCTCATGCCCCGGAGCAGGATAGCCATGTAGCATCAGTTGCCGTGGTGAGCTACCCAGCTGAAAAGATAGCCATTTTGTGGTACGGATAAGCCAACGTTTTAGCCAAATTTAGCTGGTTAACGCTGTAGAAGTGCAGCTTCGTGGTACGTCATGGTCTGGATTACATCATAACCTCTTGGCAGATGCAACCAGGTTTTGGGTTTTAAAATATCCTCATTGTGTCCAAATTTACGGTCATTGATCTTCACAAACTCCTAAAACATCAATGATTCACCACCATGATTTCCAATGGAGTTCCAATGGATTTTCCATATATATATATATATATATATATATAGATAGATAGATAGATAGATAGATAGATAGATAGATAGAGGGTTTGCTGTGCTAAACAAACAAACAAACAAACAAAAAAACACACATTAGATTTTGGTCTCATTTGACCACATCATGTGACACTTCCTATGACATCTGGTGAAGTTCAGGAGCTGCGTTTTGTTACTCCTTCTCAGGAAGAGCTTCTCTTCACGTCTTGTTGTGGACGTGGTGTAAGAAAAAGCTGATTTTGAAACTTCTTTGGCTTTCTTTTTGCCTTGTCTTCCCCTCCATCAGCATCGTCCGCACTGTGTGGTGGTCATTAATCATTGTTTGCCATACTAGACATCTATACTCTTAATATACCATTTAATTTAGCTCAGCTCTCCAATTTTCCTCTTCTCTCCTCCTTCTCATCTGTTCCTCTCTTCCTCTACTGTGCTGTCCATCTCTCTTCACCACCTAATAGCACCGAAAAGTCTCTCTCGATCAGTCTTCGTCTTCCGACTGTCTCGCTGTCTCTCTCCTCCCACCCGTTGCTGTCCCTAGTCTTTTCCCGTAAGTGAGGAATTAATCAGGCTAGAGTCGTGACTAGACTAAATGGATGCTGCATGCTAAATCCCCAGCTAAATCCTCACTAAATCTGTGCCACTCAAAAAAAAAAAAAAAAATTCAGTTGTGTCAGCAACGAGTAAAAGAACACTGGTACATGCTAACGTACTCTAACACACTTTTACATACACTAATGCATGCTGTTTAAAATGTTTACAGTTATCAGTATTCAGTATCCGTGAGGTGCTTGATTGGCTAGCTCACTCGGTAGTGTTAGTTAGTCAGTAAGCTATTAAAATAATAAATAAATGAAAATAAAATATAAAAATGTATAAACTTCAGTGCCATAATTGTGGTGTAGTGTTAATGAATATGATTGTTATTTTTTTTGGTAACAAATATAGCTTTAAGTTGAAATTAAGGAGACCAAGCACTTTTTGGTCCCACTACGTAGCAATGGGCAAGACCAGAAGCTATTGGGGGCATCAGCACTTGTTCTCAAGTTCTCAAGTGAGATGTTTGGTTCACGTCCTGAGAGTTGCAAATGAATTTGAAGCTTGTTTGGTAACATTACATCATTTTGCATTAAAAAAAAAAAAAAAAAAAAAAAAAAAATGTCAGCCTTCCTGTTTGTCAAATCACGAATTACACGAAGAACTCTCATCACCCTTTTAGGGTATCAAGAGAAAGAAGAATCATTTGCATGTTATGGACAAACCATCCCACATATCAAAAATCTGAGAAAGCACTTTTCTTCAGTTTGGTCTCATTTGGTAAGTTTGGTGGTCAAAATGTGTAGTAGAAGAAGCAAAAGTGTTTTTGAAATGAATTCAATATGGTGGAACATCCAATATGGTGGAAATTGACATTATGGTATGTGTTGAACTCGGCATAAACCAAAGAATTGGAAAAGTAGAGTTGCGTTTCCACAACATTGTGTTTTCGAGTTATTATTGTAAATATATATCCAAAATTGCTCTATTCACAATAAAATCCCTAGTGTTGAATTAACACCCAGAGTGTTCATTTGTGTCCAAGGGACTTATATAAACACTGTAGGGTGTAAATTCAACACTCTGGGTGTTAAATGCTCTATAGCCCTTCAGTGGTGTACGCCAAAATTGCTGTACAGGTAGCTGAGAATGCCCTCTATCACTGTACCAAATTTCCTAAAAAGAATTCTATGGGATTTTATTATTATTATTATTATTATTATTATTATTATTATTATTATGTAGAAGAAGTAGAAATGGATGAAGAGGAGGAAGAAGAAGCACCAGCAAAAAAAAAAAAAAAATAGGGTGCCTATGCACCTTTTGGTGCTTGGCCCCCTGATTAAAAAAAACAAAACAAAACTATACTTGTTTTATATTCCTGTTATTACAGAGTAGTGTTGGCCAGTGACTATTTAAAAAAGAATTTTAATCCAGTGTAAAACCAATTATTATAACTACGCATGAAGTTACAATATAATATAATAAACATTAAAAATAATGATAATACAACATGCAGTTGCACCTGAATTCCAAAACACTGGTAGACACTGGTAGATTTTTCTACCATGTGATGGCCCAAATCCGACCCACCGTATACCACAGTACAGTGCATCCGGAAAGTATTCACAGTGCTCCACTTCCTCCACATTTTGTTATGTTACAGCCTTATTCCAAAATGGATTGAATTCATTATTTTCCTCAAAATTCTACAAACAATACCCCATAATGACAACGTGAAAGAAGTTTGTTTGAAATCTTTGCAAATTTATTAAAAATAAAAAAAAACAAAAAAAAAAACACATGTACATAAGTATTCACAGCCTTTGCTCAATACTCTGTCGAACGCTCGATTATGATTGGTCAGGTGGTGTTGATTAATTCTCCATAAAAGCAGCTGTGAAAAGTAGGGCAGCTGCAAATCACAGGTTTATATTATATTACACTGGTTATAATACTTTATTGTTTCTATAGTAACCCTTACACAGGACCACAGTGTAGACCTCTGAGGATCGAACGTGTTCTGGCAACCAGATTTAGAAGAGTTCATCGCAGTACGTTGGCAGATTAAAGTGTCCATGTGGGCCGATACTGGGTCATGCCTCGTTTGGTACGTGGGTGCCACATCGTCCTGATGATATTGTTGAGCAAACTATATACTATATTTATTTATGTATCTATTAAAACTGTTCACATGTTCTGTATTCTGTTATATTTCTAACAACTGACAAAGTCAATTAGTAGTAAAGTAGAATTTTTAGCAGTTGCTATTATCCGATCATGGAATAGAATTGGACTCACATAATGGACTAATAGATGTGGAAGGGTCTAGTCTTAGTCCACACTAACAATTAATTAACAGAATGCTATTTTCAGGTTTTGGCCACAATATGTTCAATCTGTTTTGGTACATGTGTCATGCCGACCAAGGTGATTTAGCAGTAAACCCTTCCCAGTGTATCAGGAATTTTTGCTTTTCCCTCTTCCACGGAATTCCTGTCATCCATATATATGTAAGTAACCCTGCATTATGTCATATCACAGCAAACCAGTGACTACATTTCCCACTACAAACATGGCCGCCATGGACTGCAATTCCCAGAACACGACTTTGTTCCCAGAACAAGGACTTTGCGACATTGTTCCCAGAACAAGGACTTTGCGAAGTATTGCGTGTTATCACCATACCAAGCGTTTGTAGCCTGTTCCTCGTTTTGTTTCATGTTCATTGATCTCGCTTCTCGTTTCTCGTTCTCGATTCTTGCCTTGCCCAGTGCATGCCTGTTTTCCGATCACCTGACCCATTGCCTGTTTCTTGACCTTGCTATTGTCTCATGTTTTGGATTTTTCTGCCTGTCTCCCTCTAAATAAACTCTTATCTGCCATTGCATCCGTCCTGAACTCCATATCGTGACACGTTAACTCAGTAATAACTTCAAAAACATACAAAAATGACACTACATAATGTCTGGATGCCAAAACATACCAATTTTCCCTTATTGCTAATGAAATAAAAATAGACCCAGTGGGGAATTTGAGCGAAATGTATTAAGTTTGAAATAAAATAAAAAAAACCCCTATTACATAATACATCTCTATATTATAATATTCAAACACAGGTCAGTTTTCCAAAAGGTTTCCTTCAACAATTAAACACAAAAACGCTAGAAAAAACGCTCGTTTATGATACGAAGCAGTAAAACATGGAATTAAGATACCTCATACAGGAAATGGCATCATAATAAGTTTCTCCATCTTAGAATTTTGGGGACACCTTTTCACTTCTACAGATTTATGTGCTTTGGAAAGCAGATTTGAATTTGAAAAGACGCATTTTTTTGTCATTGTTGGCTGAAAAACAAGTCACCTACGCGTCGTGTCAAGATCACGTCGAAGCCTATTATTCAAAAGGCAGTATTTTCAAATTAGCTGTTGTAGTGTGAGGTTGTGTTTTGGGGGTGTGGCTTGGGATGATATTTCAAAACTACAATAAATTTTTTTTTTTTTTTAAAAATCCCTCCCATGTACTTGCATTTCGGATCGTTTGTATTCCAGCTGAATCCATTTGAGTGCACAAACATCAGAAATAAGCAGGAAGTGGAACGGAGAAAATCGTGACATAAGAAAAAATAATCCCGTAGTTAGTAAGCTTGTGGAGTGGATGCTTTTTCTCTCTTCTCGCTCGATCTCTCTCTGCTTTCTAAGAGATTCTGCTAATCCTCTCCACCTTACTAATGAAAAGTCTCTTCCATCTCTTCTGCACCACTCCCTCTTTTGTTCCGTCTCTCCCCACAGACGGCAAATAAAACCTGCTGTGTCGAGTTCGATTCGAAGCGGCCATCACTCTCGGGAGTCAGTGACACAGAGCTGAGGCAGTGCACGGCCGGGCGTTGAGAAGCAGGAGGCTTTAGCTGCACAACGAGAAGATCGGGCGTGAATGATACGGCTTTCCCGTCTATCTGACAGGGCGCCATGCTGCCACGTTGATGAATAAATATGGATTTAGATATGGGCTTTGGTTGAAGTTTCCGTTAGAGGAAAGGGCATTCATTTATCAAGTCTTCTCATTCTACTCTGATGGTCTACAAAAGTTCTCCCTCTGCTCTGTTTGCTCTCGTTCCCGTCTTTCTCCCTTTCACTCACTCGATCTGTCTTCCTCTCTCTCTCTCTCTCTCTCTTCCATTTGCTCCCCTGACTTCTTGCCATTTTCATGAGTGATTTTTTTATTCACACGATTCATTTTGATTCATCTTTTATATATTCATTTGAAAAAAAAAAAAAAAGATTCGTTTTCACGATTCATTTTCACCTGTTATTTTTTTCCCCCAACCCTCTATTTGAATCATTTTTTTTTTGTGCTTCCCTGCCCACCAACCAGCTCTCCCATATTAGATTCGATTCAACTTCGTCATTAAGCAGAGTACAAGTACAAAGCCAAAGCAATGCATTGGAAATGACATGCCAAGCTGGGACAATTTGCAAAGCATGGGGAATTGATAAGGTGTGGTACTTGCTCATCTCAGTAGGACCGACCATTCTGCGCTGCCTTAATCAAACACCTCATCACAACCATATCGCACAACAGCTACCAACCAGAGAGGGCGAAGGAGTGTGTCTTCTGAGACATGTAAATCCAGCCATAGGGCAAGTGCTATCTGCCCTCTTCTATATACATGAGCTCACAGACACCAACGATTGGCTAGCGCACCACTATGATTGACAGGGGAAAGAGAGAATGCCCCGCCCATGCAGAGAGACAATTTTACGTACTTTTCTCTTGGCCATTTATGACTGTAGAATTGATGTGATTCGAACTAGTGATCATGATTCATTTTCACAGGAGTCATTTACACGAGTCGTTTTTTTTTTTTTCTTCTTCACTGTCTGAGTGCAGGTGTACACAAAACACAAATCAAACATACATTTTAATTGATAAACATGGTAATATATATATGTATATAACATTAAAGTCTACATATCAAGTAATAATACATTTATGTATACTGGGGTGTGCTAATTTTTAAACATTTTTTTTTTATATAAAAGTACATAAATAAATATATGGTGTGTATGAGTTTAATAGAATTTAGTGATTATGTTAGACGCCAAATAGTAAAAGGAGTGAAAATGTTCAAAAATAGACTAAGAAAATTAGGAATACAGCTAAGGAATTGGATACGAATCCATTTTTTTTTTTCCAAATCCAGATTTAAATAGGAGTCACACTCCTATTTTTTTTTCCTTTAGAAAGCTTGGCAAAGTTTCAGAAATGTCATCGGGTTGAGACTTGAGGTTGCAGCAGTACTGGAACTCTACAGCATGTGATTTTAGGCTATTAGTTTGTTTATATTTTGGGGAATAGGAACCATCTAAGCTAAAAGATGAGCTAAAAACAAAAATAATACGTCCTTGAGAAGGATTAAAAAAGAAATCGATCCTGCAGCAATCTTTAGTTTCGATCAGTAATGAACTGGAATGATGTAGCTGAGGTTGAGGAACTGTTAGAGCCATATTTAGGGTTACTAATGGTTTATATTTAACGTCTAAGCCACGCCCAATTCAGCTTTAAATCCAAATTCAGATACATATAGGGATTTGGATGATAGTGTTATTGAGTTACAGCCCTAGTAGATATGAACATGCATAAATGTTTTTATTTTTATTTTAATAAAATAGTAAAAAAAAAAAAAAATAATAATAATAATAATGACTGCAATTTTGGTTGGGCCAACTATAACATTTTTCTTTTAAAACAGCTCATTGAAGGTATTTTCATTTCCTCTGTTCTACAGTAATCACATAGAGGAAAGTACTCCGCATTAGCTGATTAGTATTCTGGACAGTGAATCATTTGTTGTCCTAACAGCTGTGCAAATAACACACGATGCTTTCAGGCTCCAACAACGCCTTCAGCATTTAGAAAAGTAATTTATTTATATATTTGTTTCCCCTCTATTTGCTAGTTTGCACTGTAAATGTAAATGACGCAGCTTTAGCGGGCTCTTTATGGTGACCCTCCATCACCCGGCGTTATTAACTGCCCACACTCAGAACCGGCGTGTGCATGTTAAAGGGTCTTTGTGGAAAAATAGCCAGCACAGTCAGAAAGCTAAGCTCCATCTCTCCATCCGTCTCACAGTTTTGCTTTCTCATTCTGTGTGTTTCTACCACCCACTCTGCACAATCTGCACTTCTGTCATCATCTGTTCCTCCAAACTCACTCTCTCAGTCTCCAAACTGATGGTCCATTTCCCTTCTTTATACCCACAGCACCGTGCGCGACTTCATATCTGCTCCCTGTGCATTTAACGGGACTTTTTTCACTTTCTGCACGAATTCCATCATCCCTCTTAGAGGTTTAGCTTAGCTTTTGTCAGGCAATTTGTGGGTGCAGCGGAAGAGTGAGGTCTAACCGTGTCCGAGCATGCTTTTAATGGAAAACAGAGCCATTTTCTCGTGGTGTTAGTGTACTGACGGCATCAGGAAAAGGGAAAAGGGCATTTGTGATAAATTCAGAAAGAGAGTGAAGGCGAGAACACCAGAGGTGTTTACTCATCCAAGTCTCGGAGCTGGTTGTAGAATTGCACTGAAGTTAACCATTTTTAAACGGTAGGGGTTGGGGGGTGGGGGGTAGGGAGTCCTTACCGATAACAACTTATATCTGATAATTACATGTGAACTCATGGGTCCTAACAATTTATTTTTTTTTGTTTAAATACATACTGTGTGTTCTGACACCTTTCTACCATAGACAGAATGAACGTTTTCAGCAATTTGTACTGCAGTAGCTCTTCTGTTGGATCGGACCAGACGGGCTAGCCTTCGTTCCCCACGCGCATCGGTGAGCCTTGGGAGCCCATGACCCTGTTGCCGGTTCACCGGTTGTCTTTCTTTGGACACCTTTTGGTAGGTACTAACCACTGCATACTGGGAACACCCCACAAGACCTGCCGTTTTGGAGACGCTCTGACCCAGTCGTCTAGCCATCACACTATGGCCCTTGTCAAAGTCGCTCAGATCCTTACGCTTGCCCATTTTTCCTGCTTCCAACACATCAACTAATATATCCTACTACTTGACAGGTGCCAGTGTAACGAGATAATCAGTGTTATTCACTTCACCTGTCAGTGGTTTTAATGTTATGGCTGATACGTGTATAACTACTATATATACACACACACAACTATATAGCTATATCTATTGGCAAGGTCATAATCCGGATCAAAATATATATAAATATAAACATATTATATTGTAAATGTGTGCTACATTAATTTCATTCATTTTACTTTGAATACTAATTTGTTTTTGTGATTTTAATGTTATCCTTCCATTCTTGCGCAGATTTCTCTGAGTATGGTTAAAACCATTTAAGTTTATTATAAGTTAAATTTTTCTGGTTTGCGACGCAGACTTGGTTATCTGTTCACCTCCAAAATTTCGCAATGTCTTCACAATATTGTTAACAAAGCCCCCCCACCGCCCCCTCCCTAAACTTTGCTTCCATATTTCTTATAAATATGGAATCCTGAATCCCACTGAATCGACTTCATATTAAACGGAGCATAGAGTATATAAAGGCTTTTGCAAGAATATACAATTTATCTAGTCTACTTATTGAAACTTATTCCAATTTATGACAGAATGTGTTCTTTTATTTATCATTTTTCATAACTGAGTCTATTTTGTCTAGTAATTATAATTATAGTCCTCGTTGAAATTATGCTCTAGAAAAAAATAAATAAATAAATAAAAGGTGTCACATACAGTAATTAATAAGAAAGTGTGCATGTAAACTTTTGAACTAAAACAGACAAGCTGTAACTTTTTCCCTTGTGCTTGGTGTGTATATATGTAGGGGGAAAAAATCTGAAACTACTGAGGTCTGGACTTCCTCATAGCTACAGTCATGACCATTTGTTAATGCTTTATGTAAATTGTACCAAGGGGTATATAGTATTCTGTTACAAAAAAAAAAATCTATGCCCCTTCAGAATAAGCTCATCCTGTGGGAACTCTTAAAGGTTCTATGTAGAATCCTCAAACCATAGAACCCAGAATGTGTTTCTCTATGCAAACATGGTGGAGTGCTGAAATGGAGTTACTTACACCATGAGGTTGGTTATTTGCGTATAACAGCACATCTCACCTTGTTTGCAATGGGCAAATTTTGCCCAATGTATACGTTTTATTAATTAAAGAATGACACATTATACTTTTTATCCATTTATAGTTACTTTTAATGTTGTGGAACGTCCACGAGACAAGTTAGTTCCTGTTATCACTTAATCGACACCTTCTGCCCAATCAGAATCAAGAATTCACCAATGTTATTTAAGAAGACAATAATCTGTTTGAGTTTTTTTTCCAGCTAATACATAATCTCAAAATGAGTTATTAGTTCTAACTTTTTTTTTTTTTTTAGTGTAAACTTCTGGTTTACACTTAGATCGTATTTTTGTTGTTGTTTATTCTTACTTTACATATGATGTAATTGAAGCGATTATTATTTGTAATAAAATCACCAGTAACACACCCACCAAGTGCACACACTATTCATTCAGTTGCACACACAAATTAGTACTCATTCTTCTGGGTCGTAATAAATCAGGGCCTATCTCTGATGATCTGATAAGCCGGTTGTGCTTTGCTCAAAAGATAAAGAGGTACCGGTGTGTGCATGTGTGAGAGAGCTACAGAGTGGCAGGTGGATTCTCCGTCATGGCAGAAACAGGTTTTTAAAAGGCGTGGAATAAAGCAGCACTAAATCCTGCATTTATGTCAAATCTTCCCCAGAACTAATAACCGTCACGAAGGATTAGAGGTTCTGTTTCATTCCTCCTGACCACCAGAGGTGGTGCTTTAGCACTAGTGGATTATTACAGCACCAGCTAGACAGGTAGAGATAATATACCAACAAAGTCATGTAGTGATGTAGGCTGAGCCACGAGGATAATAGCCACTTAAGCTCAGCATTCAGGCTCTTTCATTTTCTCACTTGACTGAGATAGGTTGCTCTTAAAGAGTCTCCGCACTGTCAAGTGCAGCTTACTAGAGCAGCGAATTATCGTCCTCGCAAGCTGTGACAGCGCACTCGTAGGATTCTGAACCTGGGCTGGAATTTTGTGCAACTTTCGTAAGTCTATTGGATATTTACGGTCTGCCGGTAACACTTTGTGCTTCTTGGTACTACCCGGTGGCTAGTGTTTTCCATGCGGATACGTTGACGGTTCTCTGCTATTTTTAGGTGGATTTTGTGATACGCTGTGTGCCTCGGTACGATCTGGCAGCCAGTAATCAAAGTGTGGGAATATTTTTAATACCATTCTACACATTATAACGTTCTGGTTCCAGCCGGGGTTTTCCTGTAAATTGTGTCCTAATGCTCTTCTCGTGGACGACGGCCTTGAGGTTTGCCTGTCCTGTTTGGGAATCCAGCTTTTGAGAGAAGCTATCACGGATCCGTGCTTGCACTGTAGTCTTTTACGCATGTCGGAGAAGCGGCTCCAAATCAACAGTGAGGCCCGTGAGGCCCGTGGAAGGCCCATGGAAGCGGAGTTACAGCCCACCACATAGTCTCAGAAATGTAGTGCGTCTGCGGCTGCCGGTGGTCCCCCACCAAAGAAGAAAGCAATGTTCAGAATGTTACGTGCAGCTGACCTTCTTTGGTCTGTCACGAAAGAAGAGTGGTTTACAAGCATTGATTTGAAAGATGCTTATTTTCACGTTCCAATTGTTCCTCACCACGGGAACTTTCTTCGATTCAGTTTCGAGAACCAGCCCTACCATTTCAAGGTCCTGCCATTCGGCCTGTCTCTGGCCCCTTGTGTCTTCACGAGGTGCATAACTGTGGCTCTGTACCCGGACCCGCTATGGTCCAGGGGGATGCGAATCCTGCCTTATTTGGATGACTGACTGCTGTGTGCCCCCACAAGACAGCAAAATGTCCACGACACCAGACTGCTTTTGAAGCATGTCCAGGAGCTTGGTCTTGTGGTGAAGGAAGCAAAGAGTTGCTTGATTCCGGCACAATTTATTACTTATATTGGAATGACACTGGACTCCTGTTCGATGTCTGCCACCCTCCGGCTGGGAAAAAGCGTGCCATATGGAGCGTTGTTACAACTCTTGGGGATGTTGACTTCTGTAATTCCACCTCAGGTATCTCCAGCGGTGGAACAACAGTTTGCAGTTGAACCCCGCCAGACATTGTCATTGGTTGATTGTTGTCTCACACCTTTGTATTCAGATATTGACACAGTGGACTCGCTGAGAGTTTCTAATGTCAGTTGTACCCCTAGGGGTCATTTCCTCTCGTCAAGAGGTGGTCTCAACCGATGCTTCCCTCCTTGGGTGGGGTGCAACGTGGAATCACAGAGGCGTTCATGGCCATTAGTCTCTAGCTCAGTCCAGGAATCACATCAAGGGATCAAAACAGTTTTTTTTTGTTGGCCATCGCTTCCGCTAAGCATGTTAGTGAATTGCATGCATTGTCTGTTAGCAAGTTATACATGCGTTGGTTGCTGGAGGATTCTGGTGGTGTGCTTCAACCGAACCCATCTTTTCTTCCTAAAGTTCTGCTTCCTCAGTTTATAAATCAGTCGATCGATCAATGACTGCTTTTCAATCTGCAGATCAGTCAAGGGATCTCCTCTTGTGTCCCGTGCGAGCCTTGAGGTGTTATTTGGCTGCTACTGTTCAGCTTACACAAACAGATCAGATTTTTGTTTGTTATGGTGGTGCCCGGAAAGGAGCCGCCCTATCGAAACAGATTGTCAAATTGGATTGTGGAAGTGATCACTATGACATAAGAAAACCCAACAGCGTCTGCCAGGTGGTATCTCTTGTCTTTCCACTAGGGGTGTGTCTACTTCTTGGGCTGCTTTTAGAGGAGTTTCTATGGTGGATATCTGTGCAGCCGCTACTTGGACTTCTCCCTGTATCTTTGCCCACTTCTACAAGCTCAACGTTGCTGCCCCTCATGCTGTCAGCTCAGCAGTTCTTCAGGAGCAACCTTGAATATTTTTTGGTCGAGTGGCATGACTATGTTGGTAGGAGTCAGCCACTAGTGCTAAAGCACCACCTCTGGTGGTCAGGTGGAATGAAACAGAATGCTCGTTACGTAGGTAACTGTGGTTCTGTGAATTCCGGATGACTGCCAGAGTTCTTTGACACTCAGGACACGCGAGAAAGCGTACCGAGACTGAATGCTGAGCTAATGTGGCTATTACCCTCGAGGCTCAGCCTACGTCACTACATGACTTTGTTGGTAAATGATCATGACCTGTCCAGCTGGTGCTGCGATAATCCGCTAGTGCTAAAGCAGCACCTCTGGTGGTCATCCGGAATTCATAGAACCACAGTTACCTACATAACTCGAGATTTCGCTCCTTTGTTGTGTGCGCTCAGTGACAGGTCTACTTTCGCAGGTGTATTTGTGTGTGAGAGTGAAGGAAGCAATAGGAATTCATGCATATCCCATCCACACTCTTAAGCATGATTAAATATTAATTGAAGTCTCTCTTTCCTGGATGATTGCTCGGACTTTTTAATCACGAGGACCGAATCTGCACTTGTAGACAATTACCAGGTAAATAAGCACATTACAGGAAATTATTTGTTGCTGTCAGCAAGGAGCTTTAACGTTAGCTATAATTACATCATTACACATTGAATTGCGGTGTAAATATTTCAGGTCTGCAGCGAGCTGATAAACCCACTCATAAATGAATTAGGCATCAAAACCTGTAAATACAGAATGTTCTGCATTTAACACACTGTGGAATGGAACGACAAGAGCGAAGGAATAGGGCTGATTAAGAAAAAAAAACAACAACACCATCAGAGCTACCTGAGAAGATTGTTAGTGCTTACAGCTTCGAATTAAATTTCATGACATCCCATTTATATACAGATATTTAATCAAAAGAAATCCTGAGCTTCAAAGTGCTTCTATTTACATTTCCTCTTTTTAGTCTTCTTCTTTTTTTTCCCCCATTCAACACATCTTACACGTTTTGGTCAATAGTAATATGTGCATGAATTCTAAACAAGGGAAATGACTTGTTTATTGCAATGTACAGTACCTGTTCCTCTTCCTATTTTGCGAGTGGATCTTTGGCTTGTTTTGTTTTGGCGAGGAGTGTTCAGGAACAGAAGGAGATGCTGTCGGTTGAACATCAGCAGGGTTGAAGTCGAGCCAACACAAAGGTTAACAGAGGCTTTAATTAGTCAGCGCTACACAGCCGACAAAGGCAGATTAATGAGGAGCCAGTGATTCCAAAAGGGGAGCCCAGAGACCTGAGGTCTTTCACTGAGCGAGCAGCTGTGCCAGGACACGTGTGTGTGTGTGTTTCTTTGCTTGTGTGCCTTTGTGTGGTGCTTGAAAGGCTTTCTCAACCGCCTTACACTACAGCTGTCTGTGGAAAACACACCATTGTGTTACAGATATGTAATCTGAAAATGGTTGAATTCAGGCAGAAACACTCAGTGATGTGAGCGAAGTCCTTTGAGATGAAAAAAGCGACTACATCTGACAAAACAAAAGACACTTTTTCATCATGAAGGACAGCGTTAGAAACTTCCATCAACACAGACAGCACTTACTACAATTTAGGGATGATTTATACTTCTGCAAGTGCATCAGGGCGTCACACTGGGGTCAGTCTTTATACTTGGACATAATGTAATGTGAGCGTGACCACAAGGGGGCAGTGTTGTAGGAACTGAACCAGGATCTGTTATAATAACGGTAAACAGCTAAACTAAAGCAGAGTTCTGTATTACACTGGAGGAATAATAATAGACTGCAACGTTCTAACCATTGCATACCGGGAACACCCTCAAAGACCTGCCATTTTGGACATGCTCTGAGCCAGACGTCTAGCCAGAACATTCTGGCCCTTGTCAAAGTCGCTCAAATCCCTACACTTGCCCATTTTTCCTCCTTCCAACACATCAACTATGAGAACTGACTGTTCACTTGCTGCCTAATATATGACAAGTGCCACTTTAATGACATAATCACCGTTATTCACGTTACCTGTAAGTGGTTTTAATCTCATGTCTGACTGGTGTAAAATGAAGAAATAAGCTCACAACAACAACATCTCATCAAAACATTACAGAGTACACAAGCAGAAACACCTCCAGAGCAACCACATCAACATTTACCTGAGGTCCGTAGTTCTGCACGATATGCACCTCCCCGGAGGACAGCAAGCAAAGGTGTCGAAGCATCTCTACAGCCACGTTTAACCAGGCCTCTCTGCGTCTCTGCGTCTCTGCATCTCTGCGTCGCAACACAAACACGCGGCAAACCTTACACGTTACGTGAACTCTGGAAAAATGCTTTTTATTAGAATCCACGCAGGTCCAAATAAAATGCTTGAAGGTTGAAGGTATGTTTTCATCGAAAAAAAAAATATGTGAAATTTCCATTTTGACTCAAGTGGAGTCAGAAAAGTCACACAAACATTTTGTACACTTTACAAGTGTTTGTTTGTTTTTTCCTTTTGCTGACAATTAATTTATTATTATTACTTTTTCAAATATCGAGCATTATTTTTTGAGAAGTGTGATTTTATTGTGAATTTTTCCCCTGTCACAATTCATTTCATTTCACACTACAATTAAAACATAATACCCATGATACCCATACACCATAGTGCTTGGCCCCCTAATTTCTCACAAATAGGGCATTTCTACATGATATTTTTCCCCTCACACAATTCATTTATTTTCACATGATGTAGGGCACATAGTTTTAGTTTTCACGTGATCACATACCATGCCACACCTGCATTGTCAAAGGCACCTTAAGGAAAGATATGTGGACATACGTTATGTTGGTGATTATGTCTGTAATATATGTGACCACATGTGAAATGTATACATTTTTTCTGTAAGAACTCTGATACCCAACATGTGAATAAATAAACTGTGTACTTCATAAGCTCGAAGGCTTTTGTTATTGCACTCTTGGGGATTTGAACTCACCACACACACACACACACACAAAACAAAAACAACAAAAAAAACCCAGTGTTGTTTATTATTACAAAAGTATATATATATATATATATATATATATATATATATATTTTTTTTTAGTTTTGCTGCTGGCTTTTAGGAGGCAAGACGGCAGCAAAACTTTATTTTTCATCATCTCGCTATATCAATAGTGGACTGCTTGAGCATATCTTTTGTGTGCTGGTTGAGTCACTGGCACTCTCTTTAATTTTGCTGTTTATTTTTTGGGCTGGCTCACTAGCACACTTGATCCCAAAGCAATCCGAAACAGGGATGTAGAAGAGCTTGGCAAAAAGTACGAGTTTTGTTCTCTTTTCAGCTTTTTCAGAAAAGCACAATGTTGTTGTGATGGTACTCACAAGTAGCTGGGAAGGACTGAGGGCATCAACTAAAAGGAACTGTGGGAATTATTTATTTATTTATTTATTTATTTATTTATTTATTTATTTCATTCTGGCTGTCTTGTTTGTGTCTTGTTTCTTCTCACTCCTAAACCACCACCGCCATCATCATTCCCCCTGATTATCGTTAGCGACAGTCCCTCAGTATTAATCTTGTTTTGTCTAGTTTCTCTCACTGCGTCTTGTTCTGCCAGATTCCTAAGTTGCATGGCGAAATAATTACGCCTAAGTGAAGTTGTGAGGAATTCCCACTCACAGCATGTGGCACGATTCCCAAAGCAGGAAACACTGCTCGCATCTGTGCGCTTGGCTGCATCCGAAATCGTGTACTACCCTACTACACAGTAGTCGAAATGCAGTACACCAGAGGGGTAGTATGTCCAAATTCTCAATAGGCAAGAAATACCCAGATGGCGTACTGCTTCCGGTCAGATTTTGCAGTATGCAACCGATGGACTCGCACTATTCAAAAATCCCATAATGCAACGGGATCGGTGCGGATGAGCTCAGAAACAAAAAATGGCGGGAGACAGCGTGTCGGCTCTTTTTAAGTATTAAACCTTGGTTAAACAGGACTTATAAATAACTAAACTAATAAATAATGAAGTTAAAGAATAAATCGTTAACTTGTCGAAGGTTTAAACAAGAAAACAGTTGTCACAGCGTTTGAAATCTTTTTTTGTCATCTCCATCACGTCTTAGTCGGCCAAGCTAACAGCAACGAATTGACCTCAGCCTGTTAACACTGCCCACATTACACTGCTAATTCAGCTAACATTCCTGGTGTGCATTTTGCCATTAGCATGTCGTTGCTATAATCTGGTGGCCCCTTTAAGATTTTTGTGTTTATGATGACATCGAAGGTCATTACATTACATTTATGGCATAAGATAAGACACCCTTATCCAGAGCGACTTACATTTATACAACTGAGCAAGTGAGGGTTAAGGGCCTTGCCCAAGGGCCCAACAGTGGTAGCTTGGCAGTGCTCGGGCTTGAACTCCTGACCTTCTGATCAGTAACCCAGAGGCTTTAACCACTGAGCCACCACGGCAACGGCTGACGTAAGCCAACACACACACACATACTGATTAGTACATACTGTTTCAATGGCCGTGCAGTAGGTACTGTCACAATACGTGATTTCGGACGCAGCCCTTGTGTTCTGGTTTTGGTCCTGGCTCAGCCGTTAGCATGTCATTGGCCTGTTAGTCATTGTGTACACCTGTTTAGTGTTAGCCTTGATTAGTTGGTTTGATTATTAGGGGCTGCAGTGAGGAGTCAACCAACACATTCAATAGCTGCCACTGTTGAGATGAAAAACCAGCGAGGTAGATGGCAAAAACAAACAAAACATAATGTCGAAATATAACTTTGTCAGTCTTAAAATATTTTAAACCAGTACTACATGCAACTACGCATTGTGTAAGCCTTTTTTCCCCCTCTGTATGAAGATGCTTTAGATTCTTTTTTCACACACTCCCAAAGAAATTCTATCTAGTTCTATTTCTAGTGATATCTAATTTGACCTTTGCCTGTATTTGGACCTTGATTTATAAACCTAGCCTACTATACACTGTATAGTCAAAAGTTTGTGGATGCCTAACCATCACACACATATATGCTTGTTGAACATTTTTCTGGGAAGGCTTTCCACTAGATTTTGGGGCGTGGCTATGGAGATTTGAGCTTCCAAATTTTAGCAACAGTTTGTGGAAGAACCACGTATGGGTGTGACGTCCATGTCTCGGTCCGAGTACCGTCCTTGAGCGTTGATAAGAAAATCCTGCCAAATTAGATCATGTAGCATACAAAACTAGTGTTTGGAAGTCTTAGAAGCAACTTAAGTAGGGACTAAAATATTAGGAGAATATTGTAGAGACTGGTGTGGTGAGGCTGAGGTACAATTACCACTCTGATGTTGATTACTTTCCTATGAGAGCATACCCAAAAGTGTTTAACTTGAGTTCTAACAGCTATAATTTCAAATTTGTAAATGACCTGTTGCTTTTTAAATTATATTACATTTCACCACAAAGAATTTCCTTTTTCAGTCTGCATTCTTTATTCCTGTTTTTTTTTTAATTGTTTGCTTGTCCCCCCGTGTTTAAAAGTGGTGGTCTGGACATGCTATAAAACCCCCACCTGATGCTTATACTCAAGAAAAACCTGGCAACCTTGAAAGCATGAAGTACATGCCGGTGCATATTTTGCATATTTTTGCATAATCTCAAGCCACCAACTATAAATAATTGCTTCAATATACAAGTTATGTAATTGTACAGTCAAGCAAGCCTTATACAATATTTATCTCTTTAATTTTATTAATACAGATAACCTGTGGCCAATATCACTATATTATTTTCTCCATCTGGTCCCCAGTAAGAAAAGTTATTAGAGGCCAGATGGAGGACTCCCGGAACAAGCAGAGTCAGTTGAGGAAGGAAAAAAAACCATAGTCGCAAAGCAGGTGTCAGGACAAGAGTGTGAAAAAATGAAATAAATAAATAAATAAATGGAAATGATCATTCATCATGCACCAGGAACTAAAACTAAACTAGACCACAGAAAACCACTGAAGATGCTAAATTTCTTAAGGAAGGTATAAGGGTTGATTTGTACTTTGGAATAGTTACATGTATGTGTCACAACACTTAAAAAGAGATAATGGATAAGAATAGATAAGATGGAGGCCCTCACCTCTAAACATGTGTGGATCTTGAGTGCTCTGCATCAGGCAAATGCTAATTGGTGTATTTAATAAATCATAAAGTCTTTAGCTAGCCCACCAGACTATTTAAAGCTCTAGTGTGCTGTCTAGGTCAATAAAATCTTCTTGACTTCTGAAAACTATTCGTTAGCCTTCCTTCCTATCACAATCACCATTAAGCACATTCCATTTAAAACACACACCCAAACATGTGTTTTCTAGTAAATAAAGTCTAGTCCCCCCCCACCGCCATTTTCTAGCCGTTGAGTGTACTCGTCAGCAATGCGAGCTCAACTACTCTTGCAGTTATTTCTGTTTCTACCCACCTGTAATAGTTTCTAATGAACTCAATTACTCCAGTGTGTCCAAGCAGAAGCAAATAAGTTATTTAAACACGTTTTAACAAGAACAAGGAAGAGACTGATCAATTTATCTTCCCACAGGCTCCTCTCAGGCCAAAAGGGAATAGCAGTCTCATTGAATGAGGAAGGACATGGTATTTCAAAAAAAAAAAAAAAAAAAAAACAAAAGAAAGAAAAGAATTTAATTCTCCAACTAATTTGTGTGTCTGTGAAGATTATCAAGCAAATATCAGATATTAAGCAGATTTAACCAGACTAAGCAAAACTCAATAAACAAAAACCCCAAAGCCTCTCCACAAACAATCATCTACATAACCTCATTAACACAACACCTAGAGCGGGACTTTGTACAGATTGACTGAAAGTGCCGTGTATTTATACTAAGAGTGTGCTGATTGGGAACAGGTGATTGTCATTAGAAATCCAGGGCACTGGTGCGAGGTACTGGATCACGTGACGGGTCACGTGGCTGCATTTGTAGTCCATTGTATGGTGGAGGATTATGGGAAAGACACTTTTTATGTTATGTTATGCACACTTTTTTCACATGTAGCGCATGTGGTTTTATTCTCATAGTTTTTATGATTCATTTATTTTCCCGTGCGATTTTTTCACACGTTATTGATATATTTTCACATGATTTTTAACATTTTTTCCCACACGATTAATTTCACACACGTGATTTTTATATAATTCATTTATTTTGACATGATTTTTTCATATGGGTTCTACCGAATGATTCATTTATTTGCAGATGCGATTCTTTCACACGTTATTGATTTATTTTCACGTGATTTTTACTTTTTTTTTTTTTTTTTTACATTTTACACATGATTCATTTCGCACACGTGGTTTTTATATAATTCATTTATTTTCACATGATTTTTTCAGTTGGGTTCTACCAAATGATTCATTTATGTTCACATGTGATTCTTTCACACGTTATTGATTTATTTTCACATGATTCAAATTTATTATTATTATTATTATTTATTTTTTTTTTCAGATGATTCACTTTGTACATGTGATTTTTATTTAATTAATTTATTTTGACATGATTTTTTCATATGGGTTCTACCGAATGATTCATTTATTTGCAGATGCGATTCTTTCACACGT